>WBMZ01004923.1:0-223057 GCA_013400975.1 Atrichornis clamosus
CTTTCGTGTCCAAGTGCGACATTTATCCTGTTTCCAGAAGAGCTTCCCATAAAGAGGCTATTTGAGTTTGAAATGAAGCTTCTGTTAGCTCACTAGAGATAGCCTTCCCCTAGCTTTTGTTTAACATGGATTAGACCCAAAAGCAGACATTTGAAGGCATTTTAAGTAGAATAATAATAATCTTGAAAGGATTGTGAGTGAAAAACCCTCCACCCTGTCCCTGGTGAATAAATCAGCCATTTAACGCTTAATAGAGACCAGGGAGCTTTTCTGGATTAGAAGCTTGTTGGGTTTTTTTTTTCCTAGCTCACTCCTAGAGCTAACTTGGCTTTAGGTCAAAAAAACCCAGCAAAATACTCCACTTTTTTATCTTGCTAAACCCAAACCGTCAGGAGTCTTTTTTTGTCTTACAATGCTAAATGTAAAACAACCCTAACTGGTTGTACAGTGTTATAAGAAATTGAACTGGCTCAAGCAAACAGTGAGAAGCTGTCCGAAAATATGCTCATAAAATGTCACTGAAGGAAGCATGTGAAAAGGAGATAACACAAAGCAGGGAAACATTTGTCCAATTTGGTGACAGAAGTCACCATTTTCTGGTACCATAGTAGATGGTGATTTTTATGAGCACCTCTCAAACACGAGCATCTAAAGTGTGTTACCTTTTGAAGTCAGGAATAGACCCCAGGGGTGCAACCAGCAGTGCTTTCATGTCTGACATTACACTGTTTAAAACACAGATATACACAGAAACGTGCTACTGCTTCAGTCAATATCAGGCACTGAGGGAGGATGGAAACCTGACAGCGACAGTGGTGCATGTCTGGGAAACCCACTGTTTACCACCAGGACATGTCAGTGATGGTACCCAGGGTGGCTGTTGCCTGCTGCTGCGTCTGACACAGCGTCTGGATCAGAACAGATCCAGGAGCTCAAAAGAGGGGATGAAGAGGGCTGCCCAGCTCAGCAGCACTTCCAGCATGACTGTTCTCCCTGCCAGGTCCTGGTGCCCTGGTGGTTTAGCTGTGGCCACCCAGTTTTGAAGGCTGTTCCCCTCTGTGCTACTTGCAACCTTTGAGGATGCTGTGGTTGCAGCCTGGGGAGTGGCAGGACATGGAGGATCAGGCTTTCAGTTTGCAAGGTCACTCCTCAGCCTTGCCAACTGGAGAGCTGTGCCAAAGCCCCTGAGGGGCCGGCTGCTGCTTCTGCGATGGGTACAGAATTCCCAGCCCTTGGGACATTGCCTGGCACTTCAGAAGGAGCTCAGGGGTTTTCAGCCTGCCTGCTGCTCCCAGCGTGAGTTTTGTTGTGCGCACTCCCTCTGCCCGACACAGCAGCGGGGATGTGTGTCCTCCTGCCTCAACAGCAACACACAGGGCTGCTTTTAGCCCTTGCCCTAAATTTAGCTGGCTCAGAGCAGTTAATAGAGGGGTGGTGCTTTGCAGCATTTTCTCACATCTCACCTCACCACCTCTGGAAGTTAGCAATGCTTTGTTCCCAGCTCCCACCTCTTACCGAGCTGTAGATTGCAGGGGGACTGCACTTCACCCACTGAAGTCTAGGCTCAGACCATGAAATTAGAATCACAAGGCCCAGCTGACTGGAGGCTGAGTAAGAGCTGTGGAGGGAGGTGTTGGTGGCTGCTCTGTGCCCCTGGAGGCCTGGACCGCAGTCAAGGCAGGCAGCCAAATGCTTTTTTTGGTTTGCCAGCAGGGTGATGGTTACTCTTTACATCATCAGGTACTTTATAAATGCCCTGTTGCTAAATATGTCTGGTTTTGCTCTAATTCTGTTCAGCCTCATCAGAGCAGATGATAGCAGTTCACCTCTCCCAGTCAATGGGAGCAGGGCCAGCTTAGCCCCACTGAGAGGTAATAAACTTCTGAGCCGTGGTTACTCCTCCTGTGCTTGCCAGGCAAGCTTAATACAGCTTTCTTCCCTATTTAACAAAACTTTACATGATTTGTGCCTGCCACCAGCTGGACTGGCTTGAAAAATGAAGCAGTTGTGGGTCTATGTTCCTCACAATTCCTGACATCTTCCCCTTTTTGTTAGTGCTTCCATATGAAACCAGCATGAGCACACCAGGAAAAGGTGTTAGGAAAAGGCACGTTTTCCTCCTGGAAATGGTGAGAGCAGGAAATGCTTGGACAGAAGTTAAAGTATATTTTCCCTAATCACTAGCACTACTGTGAGAGACAACAAGGGCCTGATCTTGGCTCTCATCTGATGAGGACCATTCCTCTCAGCATTTAAATGTCCGTGTGAACATTAATTTTTTCAGTGGTTAACTAATTCCTTGTGATGACAAGGACCTAGGAAAACAGTGATGATCTTAATGCCTTCTGCTTTCTTCCCATGGCACAACTTTGTCTTGATTTTAAGATTATTGATTATTTACAGGGTATTGAGAAGTGTTTTGCAGTGAGATGGGACATGTGGGACGTGACTAGAGCCTTGTTCTCTGCTTGGGTCAAGTGAATGGATTTGAGAATACAAGATATAACCAGGCTCAGGGTAGGTGCTTGTGCTGGGGTTCAGCACCATGACAGGCCCTGGGCAGGTGGGATGGAGGGGACCCTCACCCTCAGCAATCTCGTGCCCTGTGTCTGGCCTCAGGAGCTGTGCGGGATGGTGACCCCACGTCCACTCTGGTCTCATTGACACAGCACCTTCTGCCTGATTGCTCAGCCCCACAAGGGAACTGTCTGACTTCTGGCTCCCAGGATATTTTAGCTGTTTTACCAGTTACTTGCTTTACTTCATTGTCTGATATCTCCCACAAAGCAATAAATGTGATAATGGGAATTGCTTGGGAATGACACTGCTGATCCCAGCCGTGCTCCCACATGTCACCCTGTCCCACAGCCTTCCCCAGAACCTGCTGGCAAACACTGTTCTAGGAGCCCTGGCATGCACCCAGCTGCAGTATTGCAGGATATTATTTGGTTGAGGAAAATAAGGGTAAGGACTGTGGTGCCCTGTGAAGACACAGAAGACAGGCTGGTCTTCAAGGAGGTGGAAAAGGCAGGAGCTGGAAAAGGCTGTCAGCAGAGACTGCTGTTTGGTGTCTTACTGTGGTCTGCAATATTTCCTTCTCTCCCAATACTGGAAAATGATGTAGCCTGTGAAGGAGCCAGCTGAGAAACTTCCAACCACCATGTTTTACTAAATGTTAGTGTTCTGATGTTTCAGAGGGGAGGAAAGGGCTGCCAGGGAGCAGCCCTGTAGTGCCTGTTTGCAGGTGGTGTGGCTGAAGTCTGCTCAGCTTAGCTAGCAAGCTGCAGTTTGCGCCCCTTTCGCCCATCAGCTGGGGAAAGAGGGAGAGGTGATATGGAAAATGGAAACCTGAGCATAATGGAGGTGATTTTAACCAAATGCTTATCTCCATCTCTGGTATTTCATTTGCAAAGTGTTTTTATAACTGCCAGCACAAGATAGGGAGAGTGTGTTCTGCTCAGGGCAGGGCAGCTGCTGGCAGGAGCTCGGGCCATTTTAATGTTATTTCTGAAAAAAAAAAGGCACCAGGGTGCATGAATTTCAGGAAGACCAAAAGGAAGAAGGAAAGGAGCTCTGGCCTGTTCTACTCCTGCTCCCCACCTTGTGTGTGTCTGGTCTGCTAATCTATTTGAAGTCTTGTTCCCCTTCAGACAGTGCCCAGAGAATGCCAAAAAGGATTATGGCTTTGTTGGACTGGCTTACAAAGTCCAAACGGCGCAGATCCTCTGCATCCTCTCTCTTCTGCCCTGTGCAGCCTTAATGTTCTGAGGTCTGTGACTGTGCTCATTAGCTTTGCAGCCAAGCATCCAGGAGCTCTGCAGAGAAGAGATGGTAGGCAGGATAGTGGCTGTGTATCAGTCTCATCCCTTTTCTGTACTGTGACCTTAGGAAACACTGCATGCCCAGGTTGTTGTTTACCTGTGTTCTCACTTCATGGAGCTGGAGGCATCAGGTCTTATCATAAGGGATGTATAGCTGGGATGTCAGGACTGCAGCCAGGGAAGGGATGTGCCATGTACGGGGTACACGTTGCTTTCCAAAGCTGCTTTTGAGCTGAGATCTGTGATGAGCTGGAATCTGAGGCACTGCGCTCTGGATCTGGGACAAGTGTGGAAAATGAGAACGGAAGTGGCTGATGAAGGCTGGTACTCAGCAGGACCAGCTCAGACATGAGCTTCAGGACCACAGTGGGAAGGGAGCAGGATCCCAGGGGAAAGAAGGTGCAGATTTCCTTGTCCTGAGCGATTCATGTGACAACACTGGAGATGGGAACCTAAAGCTAACACTAAAAAATAGAGAAGAGATGAAGACAGCCACAGGGAAGGCAACTATTGTAGAAAACTGTAGAGAATATGCAATTCTGCAATGCAGTGTAGGCAAAGAATGGTCATATAATGCCTTGCTGTCTCCATCTGTGATTGATCTAGGATGCTTACAAAATGGAAGCTTGCCCAGTTCCTGCTAGTAATTCAGCTGCAGAAATGTATCTGTTCAAAAAATAAAATAATCCCTCTTCTTCAAGGGCTGGTGTGGTAAAGGAGAAGGGAGTGGATCTGTTTAAGGGTATTAGAAGGAAGGGAGTATGGAAAATGCTATATCCTTTAAAGGAATTATTTGTGTTTCAGCTTCACTGAAAATACTAGAGGTAACTGAACCCCCAAGAGGTAGATGTGGCAATATGTGGTGGAGCAGGTACAGTGGGTCTCTGTTGGTAAGAGACCTGTTGTCTCCTGTTTTATAGGTTTTTTTCTGCTGGAGTTACATGAGACCAGAGTGTTTTGCTGTAACAAAATATCAGTGATTGATTTATAGGTGTTTTCAGTGTTAAAACTTTATCTTGAAGATTTTTCCCCCTGTTTCTTTAGCTGTATGTGCCAACAGGCATAGCTGGGGAGAACTAAGCTGCTGGTGTGCCCTTGAGCTGGCTGTGCAATGAAAGAGCACCTTGATGGATACCAGACAAAAGGACTAATAAAATAATATATCCTAAACCTTTTATGCTCAGAAAAACTTGACAGTAACTGCTGAGCAAAACATAATGTGCCTGAATAAAACTGTCACATGAAATCTTGAAATCATGACTGCGAATTGAGGAATCTGCTGTATGCCCAGGAAAGCTGGTTCCATGCATAATTACCCCTGGTGGAAGATAACTTCTATCTAAACCCCATGTACTGGTGGCTGTTCAAAGCTGTAAGATATTATGCCTTTTCTCCCCACTGGCTGATTACAGCCGTGCTTGGTCGGGGTGGTTACCTGGCTGCTCCCCAGCTCTCTCACAGCAGTGAACAGGACAGCTTGCTCCAGTGTCTTGCTCCAGGGCAGGTTTGCAAGCCTCTGGTGTGCCCTGGAGCTGTCTTCTGAATGGCTCCCACAGTGTCAACACCCTCTCGATCCTTTTTTGATGGGACTGGGCACAGGGAGTGGGTTTGGTTTGAGATAATGACAACACATTTAGATATCCAGACATCTTATATTGGATGGCTGCACTCAGTTGCCTAAGTATGGCTGTTGGTGCCATTTAAGAGGCTTCAGGGGGGCCTAGATGTGTGGCTGGCAGGAGTGGCATAGTAGTTCTGAAAGGTCTGTAGGGCTCAGCGAGGTCAGGCAGGATGCTTTAGAACCCTCAGTGCCTACACACCCCACCCACGGGCAGACACCTGCCTTTGGGTGCCTGAATTTCAAGCTGAGCCTCCTGGGGTGTTGGGCTTCTTCAGGGAATTTCTTTCCATTTTGTTACCCAGAAAACAGTGGCTGGGCCATTAACAATACAATGGACTAGCCAGAGTCTTCACATTCCATTGAAATGGCTCAGCAGAGGGGGCGCGGAACAGTGTGGGGTTATGGCAGTTTCTTAGCTGAGGAGTCTCCCTCTCTCTGCCCGGCTCGGAGCGGAGACGGTGGTGTGGTTTTGGCAGCGGGATCGCTCCTACCCAGCCGCTCTGTACTGCGGTGGAGTTCCTCCCTGCTGCTCGCTGGATACCTGCACCGTTTCACTGCTCCTCACGGCCAGGAGACCCTCTCCATCGGCGGGTGTTTCAAGGGAAGCCGTGCTCCCCTCACCTCCCCTCTCCCTCCGGAGAGGGAGAGAGCTAGCTGCCTCGGCTGAGAGCCCAGCTGCTGCCACCGCCAGGAGACCGCACCGGGCACGCGAGAACCCGGGAAAACTGAGACCCTTCCCCCTCCACCTTCTCCCTGCCTCTCCAGTCGGGGCCGCCATCGCCGCGACAAGTTGCCGAGCCTGCGCGAGAGCGCCCCCTGCAGTCGCGGAGGAATCGTCGCAGCCCCTCTGCCCCGCCTGCCCCACCAGCGCCCCCTGAGGCCGCGGGGCAGCCACTGCAGCCCTCGGCCTCGCCTGACTCACCCGCGCCCCCGGCCGGGTGTGGCCGTAACTACACCACAGGGGAAGCCTCGTGACGGGCGGGAAAGGTTTGTTACTGGGTTTTGTTGTTGTTGTTTGTTCTGTTGTGTTACTTATATACATCCTAGTAAAGAACTGTTATTCCTTTTCCCACATTTATGCTCATAAGCCCCGTATTTTCAAAGTTACAATAATTCAGGGTAGGAACCTTCCTACCTTCCTTGGCAGGTATCTGTCTTTCAAACTGAGACACGGGATTCCCCACAGATGCTGTCCCATGCCGGGCAGGAGGGAAGCACTCGTGCCTCCAGCTGCAATCCCTCTGCTGATGGAGCAGAGGACCTGGTTTGCTCCCTTAACCATGGGTTAGCCTGGGAAGCTGCTGATGGAGCTGTTATGAATGATCACCAAGGAGGCCCTCTCTGCAGGGCCACTCCAGCATTTCATAAATGTGACTTTCAGCTTTCTTCCCTAGTGTCTGATCCTGCATTTAGGTTCATTAATACCAAGGGCAGAGTGGGACAGGCCACTTCTATACTCATTCACTACCCACCACATCTACCACATGAAAGCTCTGCAGCCACCTCAGGACACTGAACTGGTAATGATATGCCCCTACAGTGATTTTCTAAAATCTATCAGTTAGCCAGTTTTAATCCTCTCAGTGTCACAAAGCAGTGAATCAAATGTGCCCTTATAAAGCAAGGGATTTTTAAAAATCAGCCTAACTGTACTGCCAAAAGGATAATGAATGCCAATCTTTTTTTTTTTTTTGTCACCCCATACACCCCATTACATTCCCATGCAGGACTCTATGTCATTTAATATCAGACCTGCATCAATTTTTCTAAATGTGGTCATCTTTTTGAATGCAAGTGCAACATAAACCCACTTTTCTGTGTTTTCATAGTCCCCTAACTGCTGTGGGCACTTGCCGCTCTCTCTTTCTAACTTCCATTTTATGTCTGTGTGATTAGAAGGTATAGCACAGGTTCCCGGGGGCTAAGTCATGGTTTTTATGCATAAAAGAAGTTTCTTTTAGGACTGTTACAGTTGTGAGGTCCATGCTCGGTGCAATGGGGCAGGAAGGCCCGCCCACTCGGCTCGGTGGCCTTTTGTCCCTACACCCACGCACGCACAATCCAAATGGTTTGCCCCCTTCTCTAATAAGAAGGGAATGCTGTTTACATTCAGCCTGTGGGAAATGAAAGATAATACGGCCAGGACAAAGCCACATGTATTCTATAGTGAGAATGGTGTGTTTGGGCCACAGGTATAGCCCTTTGCTGTCCCTCCTTGATATATTTTCTGGGGAAAACTTCCTGCCCTAACATGTCTTTTTTCCCCTGGTTACAATTTCCAGGGTCAATTACTGCCTTCATATATAGGCATATTCCTGTCTCATCTTTGGATGCATTTGGGATCTTTTCTACTTCTGCCTGTTTGTGCACAGGGACTGACCAGGTAAACAGTCCCTTGCATGTTGTCCTATCACCATGGGGTCACTGCTAGACCCCACAATGAAATTTGCCCTGGCAGAGCAACAGGACAGGGCATGGAAGGAGCCTACTTTTCCCAGTCCCATCTTTGGCATAATTGTAATTGAATTCTGACAAACACTGGCAGGGAAGAGTCTGGCAGATGCCACCAGAAAAAAGTGCAATGATAAGTCTCCCTGTTTTCTCTGCCCTGCCGGATGAGTGCAAATGTCATGGGCATCTGGAGCAGAACAGGGCTAAAATGTTGTACTATCCCAAAGGTGGGAGGCAGGATCCTTTCTCACCCCTTTCATGCCAATCTTGACTAGATGGTTTCTTGGGATAGGAATGCCAACATACACCAGGAAGTCTGGTGGTAGGATGTGTCCATTTGGTGAAGATAATCTGCATTTTCCAGGGGGTAAAATAAATCTCTGATGGGGAAGGAAAGGTCATTGGGAGAAGATAGAACAGGGATGGGGAATACATAGGAGTCCCCTGCAGATGGGTAAGGTTTGGGTGATAACCAAACTTCCCACTGCTGACCCAGTTAAGAAAAATGATTTGCAGTCCTGCCTCTGTCTTGTCAGTTATTGACTTTCATGGTTTGAGGTTGGTTTTCCTTGGAACCATTTGGAAGTACAGGGAGGCTCCTGGCTGCCTTGCTAAAATGGCAGGCCTGTCTTCTGGACCAAGAGGGAAAGTGTGGCTCAGACCACTGTGTGTGTATGGTGGCAATCGGGAGATGCCCCAGAAATGCTGCTGTGCAAGAGCCCTGCTCAACATAAACAACATGGGCCTGCCCAGAAATGAAGGACCTGGGGCTGCATCCTTGAATAGGCAGTTTTGGATGAGTAAGTGCTCAGGAATGTAACCCTCAGGAAAGTTCACCGTTCTGTGACAACTGACAGGCTGCTAGAGCAGGAGTGACTAATTGTCCACGTGTGGCAAGAGATCAGCCACAGTATCCATGACCAGGGCACAGGAGGTAACTCAACAGTGGGACAAAAGGCTGGAGCCATTGCCTTCTGCTGCTGCAGGAAACAAGGAGGTGGTGCTACCAGCAAGGAAGAATGACAACCTTCTTGAGCACAGGTATGACTGAAGTGTTAGGTCTCGCTACTCCAGTTCCACAATGTGCTCGCAGATCCTGAGGAAGGCAGCAGATTCAGTGGTGCTCTTGTGTGTTACTGACTGCTGAAGCTGCTTGGAAAGCTTCATTTTTCCAGCTCTTGCAAGTCTTTTAACCCTGGATCATCTACCTGGCACTTGTGGGACTATGTCTGCAGCACTGTGCCCAGTTTCATGAATGGCAAAGAAACAACCTGTCCAATTCCACCATTATAATGCCATATGTGGTCTTGCATTACCTGCACACTTTGTCCTGAGAGTTGTAAATGTTCAGTAAGGACCTTGAATAGGCAAGAAATACAGTTTAAAAAAAATTAAAGAAAGTGAGGATGTTAACCCTGCGAGGGCTTTGCTTTCCAACAGCTCATTATCTCCAGAGAGGCTGATACTCAGGTAAGGAGGTGGCTACTGATGGTGCTCTCAGACCTGCAAATGAACAGGCTGCATAGGCAAATGTGATATCCAGTCAGAATCATGGTAATAAAGACTTGTTTTGTTCTGCTTCAGATTTCTCAGTGATACAGCCTGTTAAAGTGCCTTGGCTCAACAAGTAGAGCCCTGCAGTTCAGTTTCTGCACAGTTATAGATCTTGGAGTAAGTGGAGGGTGGCCACCTCTAAACAGGTAGACAAGCTGTTGGGGGAAATTTTTCATTCAAATTGTTGAAGTTTTGGTCTAAGTCGTTATGGTTCAGATTGGTTCTGGAGGGATGTGGAGCATTCTTCTCCTCAACATAGCTGGGTGAGGAAATGTTGGGGTCTATCTCCAAACCTGTGGAAGAAAGTAGAGGCCATTGAGACCACTGCTTATTATCTCGAAGGTGTTGGCTGATGGCCTCCTTCTGCTCACCTACCCTGCCTCAGCTTATATTTACAGTACTTGGATTTCTTTCTGCTGCATGTGGAACTCAGACCAAAGCAGGGACCCTCCAGCATGATGCTCTATGCAAATATTAACCCTGCCAGACTGAGCTGTCAGTGAGGATTGGATTTCAGAATTTGTCATGCTTGAATATGGCTAGATGAGACCATGCAAACAAATCAGGGAAAAACCATCAGCAAATACTGAGTTCTCAGCTAGTGATGAGTCAGTGATCCTCACTGACTTTCATCAAAGCAGTTGCTGCAGGGGTGGGAGGCAGTCAGCAACCTGGAGCCACTGTCTATCTGTCCTGTAGGCAATCTGCATTAAAATGGAAGAAAACCAATCCTCTGAGCAAGAACAACCCTGCCCTGAGTGTTACCCAAGGCAAGCATTACCCAAGGCAATACCCACCCTGATGAAGCAGTTGTTTGATGGGGACATGAGGTCTGGGGGCTGTAAACGGTGCTTGCTGGGAAGGGGCTTTGATGAGGGTACCAAATCGGCAGTGGCTGGGACAGAGGCTTTTGCTGAGCTTCTCCTGCAGCTGATGAGAAAGTCAGGGCCTGGATGGAGGTGGATGCTGGGACCCCAGCAAGGGCTGTCTGGAGGGCACCTATGCAAACAGGGTGGTTACACAACACCCCACACCCACCTCACCCAGAGGCCCCGGGCTGCTTTTACATTCACCTTTCTGAGTGTCTGGATTCCTGCAAGGCAAAGAAGGCAAAGAAGGCAACAAACTAATACAAGTTTGGGGCTGTTTTTGTTATTTTTTAAACACTCAGTACGCAGAACTAGTGGCCAGAAGCCATAAGGGCAGAGTATTCTTTCATATACCCAAAGAGAGAGCATGAGCTAGCTGACATCCCTGGTGTAATGCTGAGCACATCAGAGCAGGGCAGCAGACTACTGCCTTCAACCCAGCTCTGCCAGAGAAGCTGCCTTGAAAATGCTGGTCCCAAAATGCAGTTGGATCATGGAGGAGAATGTACATGCAGGAGGAACAAATGCAATTGGCTTAAACTGCTGTAATAGGAAAATTCCTGTTACATGGACACTCAATTCTAAACACCATTTTGCAGCAGCTACAGCACCACAGAGTTGCAACACGCTTCCTCACAGACCCTCTCTGTGCTTTCCCTGGCGTTTTCTCTCGTTGTAGAGACATCATCCCCAGGACAGGGCTTCGATTCCCTGCCATAGACTTCTGAAAACAGTAGCTGGACTGCAGAGATAGCACAGCTGTTGCATCATAACATCATGACCCAGGGCTTGTGGGCTGGTAACTTTGGGGTCCTTTTTTGGGGTGGGAGGGTAAATGAGTTTGGGTGGGATGGGGAGGGTGCTGCTGTAGCTCTCTGCCAACCCTCCCAGCAGCTGTAGAGGTGGCAGGAGATAATAGGGTGTTACATGGACACTTGTAAGCCTTTTGGGAGATGCCTGCTGTTCCTGCCTCTGGGATCAGCTTCCTGGGACAGAGCAGGAGCATGTTTATTCTTGTCCAGGCTGCCTACTAGGATGGAGTTTTGTGGTGGTGCTCACTCTCCTGGGATGGAGATGTATATTTAGGTTTGTATATGGGGATGTGCATTTAGCAAAGGAAGTCCCACAGAACATCTTGGTGGGTGCTGCACCAGTCTGATGTCCTAAATAGGACCAAGAAAAAATGCAAGTCTAATGTCTCTACTGGCCATTTCTGATGCATCCCAGCTGAGGAGAGCTCAGACCCAAATCTAAGACCTTGACACTGACCTGCTAAAATGAATAATCGATTTGAATTTGCAGTGTCAAAGCTGATGCTGGAGGAGTGTATTCTTGTTTTTCTTGCAAATCCACAGCAGTAAATTTAACATAGTACCATTATACAGGTTTTCTGCTCTGCTGTTCTGCCTGTCTCTCCTCCAGACAAGCACAGTGCAGTGCTGGGCCACATAACTTATTGTCTGGGAGAACATGCTCAGGTGAGAGGGACCACTCCAGGCCATTGTGGATCCCACATGAATGAAGAGTCTCCAAGTCTCATGGAGCTCTTGGTTTATTAAAACTGCTTCAGGGAAAACATTTTAGTTGACAGCAGCAGATACCTTGAGGAGTTGGATGAGGAAAGTGATGTTGCAATTTAATTAATAAAAAATAAATGCTGGCTTTTAAAAGATTATGAATATTCACCTCTTCTTCATACCTGTGTTCTCCCTTTCTTGTGCTATTTACTTAAAACACGTGAAACTGAGTGGCACATGGAGTCGGTTTCTCCAGAAAGCCAATTTCTGCCTCCAAATTCAGGAATGTAGAATCTCTATCCAAATTCAGGGATCAGTGTTGAAAGTGAAAATTAATGGGCAGGTAGGAGGGACCAGAAAAGAGAGGGGGAAAGCAAGGCAAAGTGGCATTTCCAGATCTGTACCCCAAACCCAGGTTATGTACTCGTATCCAGAAACGAGTTTTGGACTTTCCCATGGCCCCCGAATCTTTCCCAAACATGCGTAAGATGAATTCCCCGCACTTGCAGCCCACTGTGCCGGGGTGGGGGCGGGGCCGGGCCGTTGGGGGCGGGGCCTCCCCGCGCTCTCCCGCCTTTTCTGCGCGCCGCTGGCGCCAAAGCGAAGGGCGCGTCTTTTCCTCCCGCTGCCGCCAGCACAAAGGGAGGCGGGGCCCCGCCCGGGGCATCAGCCAATGAGAGCGCGGGGGTGGGCGTGGGTGGGCGTGGCGAAGGCTGTGAGTGGCCAGCCGGCCGTTCTGGCGCCAAGTTCGAAGGGAATATAAAGGGGCGGCGCGGGAAGCCTCATTTCCTGCCGGTCGTCTCGCCGCCGCTGCTGCCGCTCTTTCAGCCATGCTGTCCGCCCGCGCCCCGCTCGCCGCCCGCCATGACCAGCCCCGGATGTCGCCCAAGAAGATCCAGTCTCCTATGAAAAACCTGTCGCCCATGAAGGGCCTGGTGCTGAGCGACAAGGAGAACACGGTGAGTGCCCGCCCTCCTTCCCGCTCTCCCACGAGCAGCGCTGGAGCGCGCTCACCCTGCCCCTCTTCCCGCAGCCCCCCGCGCTCAGCAGCGCCCGTGTCCTGGCCAGCAAGACGGCTCGCAAGATTTTCCAGGAGGGCGACGGGAATCCGGTGAGTGTCGAGCGCCCGAGCACCGCGTCCGCCCTTGTCCTCTTCCCTGGTGGCTCCTGTAGCCCCCGCTCCGCTCCTATCTCCCCATCGGTGGTATCTCCTTACTGCCCCCGACCGAGCCCGCTGGTCCCCGCCGGGCACTGCACCATCATCCCCCGCTCCTACCCTCTTCCTCGGGGGGGTCTCTCCGCCCTACCCAGCCCCTCTCCCTCGGGGGATGCCTCTCCGCCCTCACGGGGGTCTCTTCCCGAGCTACCACCCCTCAGTTTCCCTCCCGAGCCCGCCGCCGCCTCAGCTGCCCCCGCCTCGGAGCGGCCCCGAGCCGAGCCCGAGCTGTTCTCCCGCTGCTCCAGGTGCCGCGGCGTGTGGACGAGGAGGAGCCGCTGCTGCGAGAGAACCCTCGCCGGTTCGTCATCTTCCCTATCCAGTACCACGACATCTGGCAGATGTACAAGAAGGCCGAGGCCTCTTTCTGGACGGCGGAGGAGGTGAGGGGAGGGCGGCCACGGCCCCTTCTGCGGTCGCTCCCGCCCGCAAGCCCTGGGGCGGGGTCCGGGGCGGCTCTGGCGCTCAGGGACGGGCCTCCCACCTAAGGACCAGTTTCTTACTTCTCCTGGCAATGGTTTAGGTGGATCTCTCCAAA
This sequence comes from Atrichornis clamosus, assembly GCA_013400975.1. Lineage (NCBI taxonomy): Eukaryota > Metazoa > Chordata > Aves > Passeriformes > Menuridae > Atrichornis > Atrichornis clamosus. The sequence goes on from WBMZ01004923.1 coordinate 13,588, forward strand.
GACCTCCAACACTGGGAGTCCCTGAAACCTGAGGAGAAATACTTCATTTCTCACGTCCTCGCCTTCTTTGCTGCCAGCGATGGCATTGTCAACGAGAACTTGGTGAGCGTGTAGAAAGTCCTGACAGAAATGTGGAAAATATTCTCTTTGGGAAGATAACCAGATAACTCCATGTTCCACATGCTGTGACTGATCGAGGTGGTTTGTTGGATCATGGAGTGTTACAGCATTACAACATGTAGTGCTGTCCTCTATTAATTAGCAAATTGTGGTTGGTTTTGTAATTCCCAAGTTTGCCCACTCCCCATGGGGTACTGAGTGCTGCCTTACAGTAACACTTAGCTGTTTCAGAGCCCATGTTCTGCTTCTACCCTCTATGCTCTTCTCCTTGATGAGGGATAAGTAAAACTAAGAAGTTTTCCCATTTCTCTTGGGACCAAAGAATACCTCATGACTTGGAGCTGTGAGGGGCTACTCCTCTGCATATTGCTGTTAGTAATCCATGTGTCTGGAATTAATCTGAAGATGATTTTGTGGGCTGACTAATAACTGGGTCTGTACTATACAGCACCAATGCCTATAACCTGCAAGCCACAAACACTTTTGGAAATGCTTATTTCCTCTAGGTGGAGCGGTTCAGTCAAGAAGTACAAATCACAGAAGCTCGTTGTTTCTATGGCTTCCAGATTGCCATGGAAAATATACATTCAGAAATGTACAGTCTTCTTATTGACACCTACATTAAGGATTCTAAAGAGAGGTTTGTATTGTTTGATGATGAAAAGCTCAAAACTCACTAAATATTCAGATTTAAGTGGTGCATATCAGTCGCTCTCTGACTTTAAGGCTAATTTTAGATGTAAACTATACTTACATAAAATGCCACTGCTCCTTAAGAGCAGTTTTATTTCACTATATCTTTTTTTCCTCGGAAGTGTAAGAACTTGCTTAGATTAAGAGTGATACTGAAATCACTCAATACTGAAATAAAGGAATGAAATTGTGTAAGTGATGCAGCAGTCAAATAAGGGGAGTATGTTAACTTTCACAGTAAGGGCTCATGTGGAGGACCCCTGCACCTTGTAGAAAGCTATGGAGGAAAGTTTCTCTGAGAATGCAATCACATATGTTAAAATGTCATCTCTAAAACCCCAACAGCTAAGTGCTGTTACATAGCATATGCTGTGCTTGCTTGACTCTTTTTATTGTGGGAAGAAAAGTGTGTTGTGTTTGCTGAAAAGTGGCCTTTGCTCTTGGTTAAAAGTAAAATGATAAACTTTTATACTGACATGATGCAATTTAAGAATGGTGTCTTAAAGCTAACTGCAGGGCTTAGAGCAGTCCAGACTGAGTTATTCTGGTGTTGCCAGACCAACACTGTTGAGTGAAATGTCATGTAGTATTGAAGTGCTGTTTCCAGTTTAGATATATTTAGTTGCTGCTACTTAGAAAGCTGGCCATGTTATTTCTACTCTGAGATGCTTAGTTCCAGCAAGAACTGCATACATGAGAGGTCTGGAGCCTTTGTATGGTAATGGGGAGCCTGGTTGATTTGTAGTTTTGAAAGCCTTGGTCAAGTACACCACCTGGTGAAACAGTTCTCTCCGTGATGTTGTCATGGGAATTCATGTGAACTGGTGCTGATGTGATGGGTAGGGGAAGGAAAAGTAGTTGATTGGAAAAAATAGAGCTAGGTTGGTGCTAAGATGGGGAAGGAGAATTGCCAAGATGAAGGTACAGAGCATGTTTAAGTGATGAAGACTGTTTGTTTATGGCAGTGAATGCTTAATCTGCTGTTTGTGCTGGTGTCTGATCCTAATGAGTTTTATCTTCCTCAGGGAATTTCTTTTTAATGCTATTGAAACACTACCATGTGTTAAAAAGAAGGCTGATTGGGCCATGTGCTGGATTGGGGACAAGAAAGCAACGTACGGTGAGTACATCTATTGGAAGCAAAGTGAAATTCCTTCCCTAAAGATGGTGGAACTACCATTTCCCCAGACTTTACCATTCACGTGGATTATTGTTGTCACAGAGAGTACATGCTCTCCAGTAGAAGACACTGGTATAATGAAGAAAACAATTTTCATCTTCAAATGAGCTACTAACAGGAATCTTTGTAAAACTGCTGGCATTGTGAATAATAAGGTGATGTGGCAATCATCATATGCCTGACTATATGATCAAACTGCAAATTGTCATATGTCAGGAGTTGCACTGGCCATCTAGAGCCAGCAGACATGTTTGGCTGGAGGCTGTAGCTCCTCTGCCTTGGTGGTTCCTGATGTCTTGCTTTAAAGGTGAGGTGAGATGGTACAGATCATTATTTCACTAGCATTGAAGCATTTTTCATGGACAAAGATGAGCAGACATTGACTTAAATCAGCTGCCAAAATGACTGCTCTTTTCCAGTGAGCCATCTGAAAAAGTCTGATATTGGTGATTAACCCAGGGGGAAGGATCCTTGGCCTCAGCTACTAAGTAGCTCCTCCTATTAGTTCCTACTTCTCCTCTTGTTTTTTTTAATGATCAGAAATCTTTAATAATTTTTAAGGACAGACCATAGCACATTTAGGCAGAAACAACTTCATTTGCCTTGCAAGATGCAGTTCACTGGTCTATTTGCAATTTCTGTGTATCAATCCTGTTAAGTTTTCTGTGTGATACTACTTTCAATCTCCTAACAGGCGAACGTGTAGTAGCCTTTGCTGCTGTGGAAGGAATCTTCTTTTCTGGCTCTTTTGCATCAATTTTTTGGCTGAAGAAAAGAGGATTAATGCCTGGACTCACATTTTCTAATGAACTCATCAGTAGAGACGAGGTATGAGTCAAATTCTAGCAGTTAAGATGGTAATGTGCCACAGTAACTCAAAGTAACAATACTCAATCGGAGCCTATATTTTAAAACAGGAGTACATTTAGAAACAGGCAGGCTATAAAGCTCACTAAAGTGTGTAAACATGTGTCATTGTGGATCTTGCAGAAGCATATAAATGAACTTAGCATTTTACTTCCTCTGAAGTAGTTGAAGGGTTCTCACCAATGCTTGCTGTGCCTCTCACTGGCAGAACTTGCTTGTGACACCTTCTGAGGTGAGGCAGAAAGTTGTCTGTAGGGAACACTAATGTGGCAAAGATGCTACATACTCTGTGCTCTTTAAAATCAGTATTCCTGAAATAATTTTCTGAAAAATAATTTTACTTCTTTACAGGGTTTGCACTGTGATTTTGCTTGCCTCATGTTCAAGCACTTGATACACAAACCATCAGAGGAGAGAGTAAAGGAAATCATCATGAATGCTGTTCTCATAGAACAGGTAATTGTCTGCCCCTTGTTTAGGAACTTCATTGCAATCAAACAAACCTGGGGAGCTGTTTAGACATAAAATTAACTTAGATGATACAGAGTGAATACCAGTTTCTGTACATAAAATGCTTGTTACCTGCAGGAATTCTTGACGGAGGCACTGCCTGTAAAGCTGATTGGCATGAACTGCACTTTAATGAAACAGTACATAGAGTTTGTGGCAGACCGACTTATGTTGGAACTGGGATTTAACAAGGTAAGGCTCTAATACACTGAATATTTAATGGGGAAAAGATAATGTTAAGTTTAATTTCCTTCAGAAATCCAAATCCTAAATTGGCTGCAGCAATATTGTTTTAACTTGTAAAATCATTTAGCAGTCCTGCTGCTAGATCCTGTTTGGAGACCCACAGAAGGAAGAACAAAAGGATGCTCTAGAGAAAGGTATGTTAGTAGCTGTACTTCTGTCTACTGCAGCTTAAAGAAGACAGGAACAAATAGAGTAGAGAAGGCTTGGGGCAGAGATTTTTGTTCACTACACAGTAAGCCTGCTGATGCTGCCTTTAGACTCCTTCCAACTGATCTCTAATGATTCTCTTGCATACTGAAGATGTGAGCACCCGCAGTGACTGTAGAATTGCCTGTGTATTTCAGATATACAAAGCAGAGAATCCCTTTGACTTCATGGAAAACATCTCTCTGGAAGGCAAGACAAATTTCTTTGAGAAGCGAGTAGGTGAATATCAGAGGATGGGAGTCATGTCGAAGCCCACAGACAACTCTTTCACCCTGGATGCGGAGTTTTAAGTGAACTGAGACCGTGTGCATTGATGTGCACTACTGCCCTGTTCACAGGGAAACACTCAACATACTGAGTCACAGTGTGGCTCGATTTCTGTAATGAAATCCCCACTCTTGAAAAGTGTGGTGATACTGGTCTATTTTAGGAGACTGGTGTAGCTCCAGCAGTAAAATCCCTTTTAATTAGACATTGCCAATGGTGTTAATGCATAGAATATTTAGAAGTATCTTACAGTACATTCTATACCACTCCATGAGATACGGGCGCTTCCTTCTGCAAGATGGGAGGTTGTAGGCACTGACTCCTGGCTTCTGCTGTTCTCACCATAAACAGAGGAACAGTTGAGAAATTCCAGTTGTAAATTTGTTGAATAGTCTGTAGAAAACTCTGGAGGCAACTGCATGACCTCACTGCTTTTTTTAGCAGGTTTTAAGTTTACCTTTTTTACTATTGTTTTAATAGTTTGTACATAATCCTGGCACTTTAATGTTTAAAATGAACAACAGTCTTGTAATACTCAACAATAGTAAAATGCAAGTCAAAATCTTTTGCAACCTAACCTGTCATGACTTGTGCTTCTTTTTGGGTATGTAATTTAAAAATGGTGCTGTAAATCAAACTATTCATTTTGAAATATATCGAAGAACAGGAAAAAACTTGGTATGGAAGGTAAAGAACTAAGTTGGATATTTTAGGTACTGAAAATAAGATGCATCTGGCTTCTGGACTTGATTACTTTTTCTTTAATATCTGAAAACAGTATTTCATGTAATAAAGAGCTGGTTGGACTCAGTGCTGTACTGGCTTCAGTGCTCCACTGGGCAAAGCTGTGTGTTTCCCTTTTGAATCTCAGACTTTCTGAGGAAATGCAGGTTCTTCAGGAAACAGCTGCTTAGTCAAATGGTTGGTAGGTGTCAAGTGAAATTGTTGTGCTTAGCTCTGCCTTTCAGATCCAATGCACTAAACAGATCATGACTCAGGGTAACTTCAGCTGATTCAGGCAGGGGCAGCATTCTGAGCTTCTGCATTGTGCAGTTAAGTTTTGGTGTTAATACATAACAGCAGTGAGAACAATGTGTGCTCTACAACATGGTTACTCCACACTAAACATAGAGCAGTCAGAATGAGTATGCTTAGTACAACTGGTGTAATGTATGTGGTCTGTGAAGGAGTCCCTATGGTCTCAGACTGGAATTCCTGCAAATGATCTGCAGTGAGGTGAAATGACAATGGGATAGACTGAAAATAGCTACTGCCTTGCTGTATGAAAGGATTTTATCCATGATATAACCTAACATCCAACAAGGACTGTTCTGCAAGCCTGCCTTTCTTTCCTCAAGCATAATTGATGTGAATAAGCTTTACAGAACTCAAAGAACTTCCTTGATAGGAAAGAATGCTGGAGTTTGCTTCTTGCTGCTCAAGTGCTCCCTCTTAAAGCACAGTATTGGTGGTGCTTCTTTGAGAGATGCTGCCTCAGTATAAAAGTTAACTGACTTGCTGGTTTTGCTCCTTTGCTCTTGATTGCACTGAAGGAGATGATGTGTGACTGCTCTTCCCCTGAGTCTGAAGCTAGTGGGATGCATGTTTCCAAGGCTGTCCTAGGGAGGAAAAAACCTCTAAATAATTAAGAAATCCTAAGCCCTCAAGTCTGGAATTCAAAGTAGAAGATACAGGACTGTTAACTGAGCTCTCTAACAAAGCCCTTGCAGCACTAATGCTGGTAACAGGTCAGTGATTGCAGTGGTCTGAGAATAATGTATTAGGAACTGGAATAGGGATGTGCTAAATTGGATAGCCAGACACATTATTTTGAAGCATTGAAACTTTAATGCTTGTTTCTGCCTAAATACCAGCATTTCCTTCTCAGCAAATTGGGCTTTGTGCTTTTTCTTGGCTTCTCTTAGCAGTCTGAGCTTTGATCAAATTAAGTGATAAAAGCATTAGAACTCAGAATGTTAAGATTATGTTGTTTAGAGCACAAAGAAAGAAGACATAATAAAATACCGAGATTAGTCTGGACCCAAGTATGATTTAGCAGCATTCAATTTATATTCAAATATGTTAATTTATGTACTTATGTAGAAAAAGGGTAAGGCTTCTGATCTATGAGTAGGGTCTACCTGTATTACAGCTGTCTCTTTCTATTTGATTCTTAGTATGTGCCAAGGATCAGTATGCAAACAATTAGGGCAGAAAGATTTCATCTCCTGTCTGCAATCCTGGGAAATAAGAACTGGAACTATTTTCAGCATAATAAAGGAGGACTGCTAGGAATGGATGTGTGATGGCCAAGTAATCAGTTATAATGGGAGGTAGGAAGAATGTCCCCTTTAGCCAAGCATTGCTCTTATGGGGTAATAGATACAGTAGGTGTGGGTGCATTAGAGATAGATTAGATAGGAATTAGAAGTGATTCAAGAGGAGAACAAGACTTGCTGTGGCTGCTATTAATCTTATTCTCATGCTGCTGGTGTCTAAATGCCTTAGTTTTGGTGTATGTACCTGCTATAATGCAAGTCAGTTTTTCCTGTACAGTCTGGAGAAAAGCTAAGCATCTGATCCCGCCTACTTTAATTCTCTGTTCTCACAAGGATTGAAATGTCTTGCTGTTGCTTAATTTGAACAGATTATGTCCAAGTCTTGATGAAACCCTTGTTTACTGAAAATGGATTACTTTCCAATTTGACTGAGATACCAGTTGTTTGGAAACTTGATCCTCTTAAGAATTGAGGAGATAAGTCTTTTATATCTTTCTGAAAAATAAAACTAATACTGCCCCAAATAAATTCCATGAAAAATGTAAATGACACTTTGGAATATGTTTTGAAATGGAGTTTGGAGAACCAGGAGAGATTTGAAATGATGAAAGTGCAGATGTTTTTATCCAGGTGTGAATAAGAATGGCTGTCTGGTAGGGGTTCTGCAATTGCCATGGAAAAGTGGAAAGTGGTTAGACTAGTAGAGGAAAAATTACTGAAGGATAAGTAAAACCAGATATATTTAGTGATGTGATGCTCTGATGTCCTTGGTAAATTTATGCATAACTGATGCCTAGCTATCCCCTGTGGTTTTTTGTTGTTAAAATTAATGGCTTTTGATAGCAGCAGATAAAATGGGAGAACAGTAACCTCAAATGTAGTTTCTCTTGTTACATATTTTTACTGCAATTTGTTAAAAAAGCCAAACACATGGGTTCAGGTAAGAAAGCTTCCGTAACTCCTTAATTGACACATTTTCACTTTAAGGTTACATGTCAAATGTTGAAAATCTTGGCAATGTGAAGGAGTAAGAGGATAAACCTAATGTCAGCCTTGTTCTCAGGAAGTAACTGCAACATAAGAGTGTAATGACAGCTAGAAAATCCCCTGATTTCTCGAATATCCTGGGGTGATTACAGCAATTTGTGCCCAGAAGAGGTCAGAGAACAGTTGCAGCAGCTCGTGCATGCAGCAGGGCACAGCCAGCCTGTGAATCCGGACACACATTAACAGTCTGGTGTGATCCCTGAAGGGTAACCACTTCCTCTGCACCAGTCAATAGTTGGAAACTTTGCCTGGCAGAAGCAATAAGTGAATTGAGTTGCTCTCATTCCAAGCCTTCTTTTCGCAGTCTGCCACAGCTTGTTTCATTTTAAGCCGTTGATTACCTCTTGGAGCTTTGGCCTCTCTTGTGTGTAATGCATTATGAGAAGTAAATGCTTTCATCAGGAAGGATTTGAGAGCTACGGAGAGTTAAGTCTCATGTCCTGTTTGCTGATGGGCACCTAGGTTTTTGTTAGGAATTCATCCCTTGGGACTCTTTCTGGCATCCTGTGATCTGCATAGACAGTCTTGGTTTCTGTGGTAAAAGTCCTTACATGACGAATGGTGAGAGATTAAGCTAACAGGAAAAGGGACAGTGTCAGCTCCATGTGTCAGATACTGGTTTTACATGTAAAGTTATGCCCTGTGGATCTTTGAAATAATTATAATATTGCTGCTTCCTGGGCCTGCAGAGAAATGGGTGGAAAACTCCATCCCTTTAGAGAATATTGCAGACCCCAGTGATCAGATCTTACTGACATATTGATCAGCAGATAAATGTGGTGGTGTTTGGTCATTGCTTTTAGAGAGAGCTGTGGGATGCCAAGTCGGGTGAAGAAGGAATATCAGTGGTTAGGGTTTTTTTGTTGTTGGGTTTTTTTTAAATTTTCTTTTAACCTTCAAATATCTAGAGAAAAATACCTTAGTGGAATGTTCTCACAATTCTTTCAAATAATCAAATTATTCCTGTTTTCTTCCTAGTTATTGTACAGTGTGTGCCACAGGTGGTACTGCTTTGTTCATACAGCATTTGGGAACATTTGCCTGATGCTGAACACTTGGTTTGAGGTTTTCCTCTTGGCCTAAGAGTGAAGACAGTGTTGGATACACACAAGTGCTTCTGAGATGCAAACTGGGAAGAAAATCCCAGGCCAGTTTCTGCTACCAGTCACTGATAAGTATTTCATGTTTTCTAAGTATTGTAGGAGTTAGCTGAAAGTAGGGGAGAGTTTGCAGTTCTTAGGTGTCCAAATCTTGAGAGTGTTGAGCTTGCAAAAAACCCCAAAATGTGGAACTGTTCTCTTTGGGGTCAGGGGGTGCTGTTACTTCTGTTAGAAAGTGCTACTGATATAATCTGGGGTGGCTTTGGCCATTCTTGTTCCCCCTTGGATCAGGCCTAGCAGAGAGTAGAGTTTAATTTTTTGCTAGATTTTCATTTTAACAAGGATCTAGTAAATGCATTGTCAGGTAACTTAAGACTGTTCATGGCATCCAAGCAAATTGTAGGGTAATGAAGCCAGTCATATGAAGACTGAGGTGTTTGGCCCCAGAGGAAGATGCCTGCTGGTATTTATTTGCAGATGAATCAATATTTAGACAAATTAGTTCTTGCAATCTAAGTGTGTCCTGGGTATGTTCCTGGAGAAAGCTTTCCTCTAGATCCCTGGCTCCAAAGGTGCAGCACAAGGGAGGACAACAGTGCATCTGCATTCATTTCAGATTCCTACTTCCTGCTCATCTGCAGCTTTGGCAGATGAGCATTGACACATTTATGCAGCACTTACACAGCACTTTATTTCATATTTTGATGGTGATCTCTGATACCTTTAGCTACTTTGCCAGGCATTTTTCCTATCCTTCTCTTAGGTAGGGAGCTGCCTACCTTGCTTGTCCTTTCAGTTGGCTGCCAGAATGCAGCTCCCAGGTGCTCCCCAGGGCGTTACCCCAGTGTTCTAGCTCAGAGCCATTTGTAAGCTCACGTAGATCCAGGTCGGGCAGCAGCAAACACCAAGCCTTGTGATGCCTGTTTTCCAGCATCCTTCTGCAGCCTTGTGGGCTGCTTTACTGCCAGGGACTGCAGCCAGTCTGTTTTCTGACTAGTGTTGGTCAAAGCTATCCTGCTTCCCTTTGGAAGATGTTGCCATATTGAAATGAAAATATTTTGTCAGAATTTATCTCTGAAATACTCAACCAGCAAAGTCCTGATGTGGTTCAAAATCACGATGAAGCATTTGGATTCAGCAGGTTTTTTTGTGGTGACTTTAGCACTCCCTGTAATGATTTTGGTTTGATGTGATCTAGGAGCTTGCAGTAAATATGTTTAAGTGCTTCAGTATGGATCTCCATCTTCCCGGCGCTGGTTCTGTGTTCTGGGAGGTGTTGAAATGTGTTCTGATTGTGAGTTGCCACTTGCTTTAGTTTAATCCTGATTCTGTGAGTAGCAGATTATGCTTGCAGTTGGATTTTCATATATCTGTCCCTTTTTGGTACTTAATTGAATGATTTATCTCTTGAATTTCAAGAGAGAAAGCATTAAATTAAAAGATTAATTTTTTGCTTTGGTTTGTCAAAAAGACAAACCAAAAGGCATGTGTTTCTTTGCTTTAAAAGTTAACATTCAGCAGGCAGCAGTGGCTTGGCTGGGAAGCTGTGGAGCAATGAGCAGGTGTTGGGTGAATGTTGGAGGCAGGGAATGTGTTAGAAAGGAACATTTCATGTTAGAGAAACATTAGCTGGGCCGAGTGTTCAGTGTCTGTTCTGGCTGTAAATTTCTGTGATGTCACTTAAATGCAGTGTCAGCTATAAGAAGGACAAAATGTAATTCACTCATAAAAGGAATTGAAATATTAAGTGTGTATTTGGATTTGGTAATAACTTTAGGCAGAACACACAAGGTTTATTGGAGGCTTAGCAATAACTTTGCTGTTTCAATTACATCTTGTGAAAATTGCATCTCATTCTACTGATGTAACTATTGCAGTTACTCTTGATAATACTATAAATATGTACAGATATATAGATTTCGGAAAAGTTATTCTGATCTAGGTTTATTGCAGTGTGTGAATTAAGACTGGCAAATGTTGGATGACCTAACAGGATTATTTTTAATACACATTTTCATAAAATGGTTATCCCTTGTCAAATTGAAAAGCTATTTACTATGCTAAATAGGCTAATGTTATGGTAAGTTTTTAATATTGCCACCTTTCCATTATTTAGCTGTGATGCTGCATTTTCTACTACTAAATCCCTGGGATTATATATTAAGTAGTTGGATGGCTGGGTTGCATTTAAATTAATTAAAGCAAAAATACTTCAAATAAAATGTTAAATATTGCTGTGTAGATATTCAAGAAGCAGATGTGATTTCATCACTTATATCCCCAAATAACACAAGCAAACCCACATTGAGACACATTTAAATATGACTATACACTCAAGCATAGCTCTGCAGGTTCCCCAGGGGAGGGAATTCTCTATGGCTTAAGGAAAGTGTTTCACCTTGATGGAGCAGCTTTATTTCAAGAAGCCATTTAGTAAAGGGCTTTCCCAAACCAATCATCACACAGCTGGTCCCAGTGGTTGTGTTGAGGTGAGCAGGCAGGGGCTGGTTGGCAGGTGCTGCAGTGCCCCTTGGGATGACTCAGCCATAGGAGATCTCTAGGAAGTGGGTGCTCCCACGGCCTGTCACCCCCTCCTCGTGCCTGTTACACACCACTGCTCTGCTACCTCAGGTGGTTTTTCTCTTTGAGTTGCGCCCGCCACAGCACTTAATCAAAAATGTTACTTTGGAGTCGTTTGTGCTGTATCACGTTCCCTGTTGCAAGCAGTACATGTGGCTGGCACCAGGGGGGCTCCTTGGTACAGAAAGCAGCCGCTGCTGCAGCAGTTCAGGTGACGCTGCCAAGCACGGGCTGTCTGTGAAGTGCCAGGTGGCTGTCACACCTGGGGGAGAGCTGGGCTACAGGAGCTTTCCCTCCATCTGTGAATATGAATGTGGTCCACACTGGTTTGCTTACTGAGTGCACGGCAAGAGATTACACGTGCAAATCCTGCTCTGCACAGGATTTCGTAGCAGACTTGCTCCTTTGTTGGGGTACAGGCTGCTGTGTTTTTGTGGGGAGCTTTTCTTACAACCTCACAGACACAGGACCACATAGAAGTTCATCATATGTGCTAATTCACCATGCAACGTGACAGTTGGGGTTGGGAATTGTTTTCTGGTAGATGTGTCATTTATTTTAGTGAGTGCCAGACCTCTGTTGGTGCTCTCTTTCACACACCTCTCTGGGTGCCCTTTCTGGACTGCTGAGCTCTTTTCAGGGTGCTGGGGCCATAGCAAAGCAATATAGTTCTGTAGAGAAGGACTTCTCAGGATGCTACCACACGTGCCCTCAGTAGAAAGAGATCTTAATGTTAATCTTAACTTCTTCCCTGAGGCATCAGTGTCCTGGCTCTCCTTGCAGCCTTCAGCAGATAAAAGCAGTTCAAGCAGAAAGGTGGATTTAATGGGGTGAGAAGAGAGCAGAGAGGGGCTTTTCATTCTGTCCTACAGATCCTCTAATTGGGGTTGCTTCTCAGCTCAGGGTAGTGTCACTCCAGGAATAATTATACTGGGTGTAGCCACACAGTGAGTTGAGGATGAGGGATTAAAGGTGGGTTTATTAGGCCTGACCCTCTGCTGCTGAACAAAGCAGTAGGTGATACTTTACTTACTAGGGGGGTGCATCTGTCTTGTTGCAAAAAACATGTATTGTTGTGCTAGTAGTTCATTTAAAATTAATTTCAAATGGGTTATGCCATAAACTGAGATGTTGCATCTCCTGAACTGCAGAAGTGCAGGGGGGTTCCCTGTGGTCTGTTTACCTGGGTGGCTTTGAGGACTAAACCTGTGTTCATACCTCTGCCAGCACAGAGGTGCAGGGGATGTGGCTGCTGGCAGAGGGTGGGGCTGGCTGCAGTGTGGTGCCCAGCCTCAGGTCCTCCTGCTGCAGCATCACCACACCGGGACACGGCAGCATCTGTTTCTGGATGTGACTTGCACCGACACCCATCCAGGAAAAGCTGTCCAACAGCAAGTGCACTTCCGAGCTGCCACAAACACCTGTTGTGAAAGCTCACTTTGCCCTGGCTAAGGTGAGCCCTTTAAGCCATTTTATTTGGGGATCAGTTGTGCCCTGCTTATCACATATTAAAAGCATGGTAGGTTTATGTTGCTTCCTATACATGCAAACAGGCAAAATCCTCCCAGAAGTGCCATGGTAACGGACTGAGGCGATGCCGTCTGCAGTGCTGCAGGTGCTGTGCCTGCAGCCACTCTAGGTAATCACTGAGCTTTGTTGACAAAGCATGGAGTTGTAAGACTCACTCTAAATATTTGCCAGAAAGTTTGCTTGGGAATGGTGAATATTATGTCACAGGATAGCTAAAAATAGAGTTCTCGCTGGTAATTTTTCAGTGTTTGGTTTCACAGTGTGAGATGTGATTTTCAGAAGAGCTGTACATCTGTGTTCCCCCCGCCCCGTTCAATCACAGCATCTTTGCAAATCAGGCCTTTTGTGCCTCCCAAAATCAAGTTCTTAAATAAAACAGAAGACAGAGTAATGGAAAAAAATAAATCTTGAAGTCATACTAGTGAGGGTATATTATGTGGGCTGTTAATGCCCCATGTGGCATTTTAGAGTTCACCAAAGGGAGATTCAAAGGAAGTCTCACAGCTGTGTAGGACTTGGGAACTAGGTTCACAGGCTTTTCAAGTTGTTTATGCCAAAGAGAGACAAAAACCTCAAGAGGAACAAGTGGGCTACTGTGAACCACAAATAACTTGATCCCGCCCTTGATGAAGTTAATGGTGCCACTCTATTGTCTGTGAGAGAAGGCTGTGAGGCTCTTGCAAGCCCTACCCTAATTAACTGATTGCTGTCTTAATGCTTCCCAGGAGCCTGGGGTGATGCTCTGTTGTGTGCTGTGGGAGCCCGCTTGGTCCTGAGGCTTTGCAAATCATGTTTGAGACCTCCTGAAAGGTAAGTTAAAAACATGGCTTTTTTAAAAAAAAACATTCTTGCTTTGGGAGGCCTTAGAGCTTTCTGGTAAGGAGGCTGCTTCTTGCTTTGTGCTGGAGGCTCTGCTGAGGCAGAGAGGCTCAGAATTGTTTTGCTGTGGGCTGACTTGCCTTCCTGTCCCTCTGTTTACCATGAATATCTTTTCCCCTGCACCTGGGGACAAGGGTTCTGTTTTCATGTGGAAGGATCAGGCTTTGAGATGGAAAGGAGTATGGTGCCCTTAAATTTTTCCTGCTGGGCCTCTAGCTCTGTGCTTTAAGATAGAACTAACTTGCAGAAAATCCAAGCCTGTGTGTCAGGTGAGCAAGACTTTCTGAACTACTGACCTTGTAAGATTGGCCTGGAACGCATGGACTTCTGATTCACCCTTGACTAGTGATGATTTATCTGGCAATGTAGGATAACCTTGCTGGAAGTGTGTTGGGGAGTTAATGTGCCTCTTCCACAGGAGGGATGGATGGATGTCTTATGGCTGTCTTTCAGGAAGTGGAGATTGTAATAAAAGCCATTGTCCCTAAGCAGAATGCTATAATTGTCTCTGTGTGTCACTATGGTGTTCCAGCAACTGTGAATTGCCAGGTGCTCTTTTAAAATAATGGTTTCTTTAATTATTTATACCTTAAGGGTCAAAGAAGGTTATGTTTTGCCAGGTTACAGGAACAACTGGATGAGTCAGAAGAACAATTGACAGTGCCATCAGAGGAATCTTGATATTTCTAACAGGAAGTTTATAATTAAGCTGAATCACCGTGCTGTTTGTGTTATACAGACCCATGTGTCCAAAAAGTATTATTAGTTTTGTCTTGTATTACAGGGCTGTGGCTCCCTCCACAGAGCTGAATGTTGCTAAAGCTTGGTTTTGTTAGCTCTGCTTGTGGTGCTGATGCCTTGAAATGGGATTTGAGGTGTAGAAGCAGTAGGCCAGTGCTGAAGCATGATGGTGTGTGTAGTTAGCTGAGGTTTCAGTGGCCTGCAGCCTCTGCGTAATACTTCAGGTACAGATTCCTGTAAGGCTGGATTTTTCTCTCTTGGAAGTCCATAAGAAAATCCCCTAAGTCCCCTCCTGGTATCTGCTAGACCTTTACTCAAAATCAGGCACTTGTTGCTAAGTTGTTGCTTTTCAAGGGACTTCCTGTACTGTCTGCAAGAAGAGTAATTTCCCACAAGGCAACCACATTTCCTTGGTGTTGATCTTAATTAGGACAAGTATGACAAATAATGTTCCCCTTAAAACTTAATGAATAATTTCCCCAAACAATTTTTGTTACATAAAGCCACTGCCCTCAGACTTCATTGACATGGTACAGAAGACACATATTTTAAAATATCACTGTCAAAGGGATATTTATTCATCTTGGACAAAGAGCTGCTGGGACGGAGCAGGCACGTGTAGCATGACTAGCGAGTGCCACATGTGAGATATCATGGTTTCATTTAAGTTTCCATGCTTATGACAGAAAAATTTGTCTCTGGGCTGGTAAACTCAGTACCCCATTAAAGCTGATGAAGGGGAAGGACAATTTATTTGGCCAGTGTCAGACAATAGCTTCCAGAGGGATGGAAGGTGTGCCTTATTTCTTTCCGTGAATGGCATAGGCAATCTTGGGGATTAACTCTTATTTTGGCATTTACATCTGGTCAGATGAATTCCAGCTTTCCACAGCTGAAATCACATCATCTCCCTGATGCATCTGAAGCTTGTCAGTTTTGTAAATGGGATTCTCAGTGCTGCCCAGCTGCTGGTCCTCTGTATCACACTGGGGTCAAGCCAGTCCTCCTCTGGTTCCCTCTTTTGTACCTCACACAACCTTTCTCAGACCTTTGCTGAGCAGGCATTCTGTTTGCTGTTTAATCCCTGAGATTATGTGATTGCTAAAGTGGTGAACCCGAGGAGGGCAGCTTACACTAATGCGCTGGGCTGTGAGCGCAGGCAGGAACCTGCAGCCTCTGCAGCCAAATCCAGGCCTCCCCATCTGTCAGAGCTGCCTGCCTTAATCTCACAGGTTATCACTGAGTTTTTAAAGGCTGCCTGTTTGGTTGGGAGCTGCTGCATCCTGCTTTCAGCAAAGGCAAATAGACAGGCTCAGAGAAGGCATTCATGGGGCAGCTGCTTGGATGGAAACGAGAGCATCAATATCTCCTGAAACCTGCAATCATCTACTGGCTCCTCACATCGCTTCACCTGTCAAGCTCATGAGTGCCTGTCTCCTGAATTTGCTTCTTTTGCTGCTGATCTTGTCTGTTACACGTTTTCTGTGTTTTTATTTCCTCTTTGTGTGATCTATTTTCCCTCTGTGTCTCTCTGCGCTTACTCCCTCCTGCCTTGCCCTGATGCTCTGCTTGCTGTGGCATCAAGGCAGCTGAGATGAAGAATGCAAGCAGTGTGGTGTACACGTTGGGGCTTTTTTGTTTGTTTATTTTTTCCTTTTTGTTTTGTTCAATGCCTGTGTCTGCAAAATGTGGCTGAAAGGAGAAGAAAGGGTTGTTGGAGCATCCTGCCTGGGGGGTACAGGCAGTCCTAAGTTTGCACAGAGCAGATGCTCAAGCTGTGTCTGCATTCCTGCAGGTGGGGACCCGAGTTGTGCACCAGCCCAAGGGGCACAGAGGCCACCTCTAGGAACCAGGGCTCTCTGAATAAAACCTTTGACCTGAGAGAGCGCGCGAGCTGCAGACTAAAATTTAGGTCATGCTTAATCTGTATCAAAGATTAACTTGTTGAATGGATCTTCATAAGTGTGTCATGGATGTGAGGAGCATGTAATAAAAATCAGATGAAAGTAGGTATTATGGATGGGCATAAGCAGTTTATATGTTGCTTATGTATTTACTAACGTGTAAACATTTAAGTATTCTGATTGTCATTGACACTTTATGAGAAGACTTTAAATAGAACCTTCATATCAACATTCCTGCAGTCTACCAGTGGCCTGCAGTCCCAGAAAATGTGTCTTCTGTGCTTTCCTGCAGTGACAATGTTGGACTGTCTCATTCTCTGAGAACACCTCAAATGGAGAATTTCCTCCATTCCTTGGCTGCTAATGAATTTCACAGCTCCTTGTAAGGAAAACTCTCAAACCTCTAAGATTTTTTTTCCTTATGCTGGAAAGATCAGTGATGAGAGGACAAAGACTGCCTGTCTGATCCCATCTGCTGCTCAGAGATGCACCCTTTTCCAAAATTGGACTTCTTTTCTGCTGCACTTCACGCCAGAGTTAGACCAGAGACCGGGACTATTCATTAGCAAGCTCCATGTTTGCAGAGATGCTCAGGCTTGCCTGGGGCTGTGGGATAGCATCTTCCAAAGTCTACTGTAGGTGTAGCCTGGCCTGTTTAGGAAACATTGTTCTGGGCAGCCTATAGTGTGGAGGGAGCAGCAGTTTGCTGACTGTGATGAGGATCCAAAATGTAAGATGCAGCAAATTTATTACCAGGCTGCTCCTTGCAGCAACTTTTTGCAAGGTGAAGAGATGAAGCAGATGATTAGATGCGTGAAGAAACAGAATGGTGATGCACAGCCTTCCCTAGGGTGGGAGTTAGAAAACCAATCAAGCACATATCTCCTGTCCTGCAAAATAAACATGCTTCCCTCATAGATTGAAGGAACAATCTGCACCTGCATATGCTCTGCTACGGCTGCTTGGCAGCTCTTGAGCGCTGTGTTATAGGGGAAAAGCCCTTGTGTTTAGTTCAGCCTGCTGAAAAAGCTGTTTGCAATCAGCAAAAGGGGCTAGAAATGACTCCCCACCATCCATGTTTTATTCACCTGCCACAAAGCAGCCAGCACCTAACCTCAGCTGGAGCTGTCCCTCAGCCTGAGACTAAAATCCCATGGTATCCGTTCTTCTTACCAGCCAGATTTCCTCTAGGCTTGCAGTGCTGGTTGCAACAGCAGTGGACAGCTGGTCCCCAAGTCAGGTGTCCCCCTGCCAGCTCTCATTGTGGGGTACAAGTGATGTGCTCCACAGGAATTGTCCTCTGCCTGTCAAACCTTTTTCCTCTTGTGTTCTGTAACCAGGTGCTTTCTGGGCCAGGGAAGAGCCTCTGAATGGGCATCCATACTCAAGGATGAGGCTGGCCAGCTTGTGAGTGGTTTGAATGTGTGGGGAGAGCAGGGGCTTCTGACATTGAAGCTGCAGAATCCTTGAAGGCAACCTGGCTTTGCTCAGCTGCTTCCAGCAACTGAGTGCTGTGACCTTCAGGAGCAGGTGCCCCACTCTTCCCTCTCTTTGGCGTCTTAAGCCATGTGATGTGCATTTTGTGGCTTGTGTACCTGGAAGCAGAAGTCTTTTAGGGTGAGGGAAGCTTGTTCTCCTTGTGAGTTAAAAGCCTGATGGGGGTCATCCAATCTCACCTCAGAAATGACAGAATGAGCCCAGCCCTGAGACACCCTGGAGTCTGGGGTTTATTTAAACAACCAAAATCAGATGCCGGCTGGAGGCCCTGAGGCAGCTAAAGGAATTGGATCAGGTTCTCCCATGTTCCCAATAAAGCTTCCAGTAAGAGACTCTTCTTCCCTCACCTCTGGCTGAGAAATAGAATATTTAAGGTATGTGTCCTCTTGTGCAGTGCCTGTCTCATTTAGAGCCTTCCATCTGTGTTCAGTTCTTAATGAAGTGGTTTATACCACTAGCAATGTTACCTTTGGAAAGCTGTGCTCAAATAGCACAGGAAACATATTTTGCATGACATGAACTCTTCCTGGTTCTCTTGTTGCTGAGTCTCACTGCTTGTCCTGCTTCTTCCCTGCCTTGCAAAACTCATCTGATATCACAGTGGGAGAAAAAACAAAAGGCCGTATCAAGAATATTGTGGCCAGCAGGGCTAGGGAAGGGATTGTTCAGCCCTGGTGAGGCCACACCTTGAGTGATGTGTCCAATTTTCAGCCCTTCACTTCAAAAAGGACTTTGAGGTGCTGGAGCTGGTTCACAGAAGGGCAACAAAGTTGGTGAAGGGTCTAGAAAACATCTCTTATGAGGAGTGGCTGAGGGAACTGAGGCTGTTTAGTCTGGAGAAAAGTAGGCTTAGTGAGGACCTCATTGCTCCCTACAACTATGAAAGGAGGTTGTAGTGAGGTGGGGATTTGTCTCTTCTGCCATGTCTCAAGTGACTGGACAAGGGGAAATCACCTCAAGTTGTGCCAGAGAAGGTTCAGGTTAGATATAAGAGGGTTTGATTTTTTTCATGGAAGGACTGGTCAAGCATTGGAATAAGTTGCTCAGGGGGGTGGTGGAGTCACCATCTCTGGAAGTGTTCAAGAAGTGTCTGGATGTGGCACTTGGGAATGTGTTTTAGGTGTGATTATGGTGGTGCTGCTGCACTGATGGTTGAACTGGATGATCTTGAAGGTCTCCTCCAACCTTGAAGATTCTGTGAAAAGATGAATTATAGGACTGTGCTAAATCTGTTGTTGTTGTTGAAATGAAAGAAGCACCTGGAATTAGGTGGAGTAATGGATAAAACCAGACAAAACTGAAGAATTACTGAAAATACTGAGTTATTCTGGAGTGCTTTAGTGATGAAATTAGCAGTGAAATGAATTAAAAGCAGTGAAAGGTAAGTCATGGTGGAACACAAATATCTCAGGATCCTCCTCTATATTTTAGAGCTTGTCTTGGAGACTTGCATGGAAGAGAGCTACAGTGAATGAAATATGGAGAATATAAACAAACACAGGTTATGTTTTATTCATTTTAGGGAGAGGCAAGATTTAAATTACACAGACTTGAATTCTGTCTGAACCTGGGAGCTGCAAGTTCCAAGGATGGCATAATTCACTGCTGTATCATCATTTAATTACATTTAGGTTCTTGCAGTCCGCAGGCAGTATTTTTTAATTGTCCTGCAGGGGTAATTTAATTCAGATTATGCAAGTCGTCTTCAAGATAAGGTCAAATCCCAAGGTGGGATATTTTGGTCACTATGGAAAGATGTAGATTGAAAAAAATAATTTGGATTTGAATATGTAAAGTTTAATAGTTATTTCATGTGTGAGTGGTCTGATAAAGCCTTAACAGCAAGAAATGTCTTTTTTGAGGACACTACAGATGACTATGTTTTAAAGTACGGTTTCTAGAAATGCAAATTTCAATTTTAGCAGCTACCTCTTAATGATTGCTTTTCTTTCTAGTCGATAGATGGTTGGGTATTTGCTCTTTGGATGCTCAATTCCCTGTGTGATGCTCCAGGGCTTGTTAAATTCATTGAGTCTTTGTGATGACCTAAGGGGTTGCTCAGCTTGCACGTGATCAAGGATAGCATGGTTTGTGTCCACACACGACTCTTACCTCTTCACCTGGAGGTAGTGTGCCAAAGGGAATGATTGCCTTCCAGCTGAAACTGGTGGCCAAGCCCTTGCTAGTCTGTTCAGACACATGAGGTTTTATGTGTAATGCTGTGGTGCCTTTAGAATGTCTCTTTTGATTCCTAGACTGGCTGTATCCACTTGTGCTGCTGCTGAAAAAACACCTCGACCGTCAATCTAGAGTCATGCTTTGTCTCATGCCTCTGAGTGTAAAGCACTGTCTGCCAGCCTTTCTCCTGCTGTATTCCTCCCAGCAGGCAAGGGTAGTATTAATATTTCAGTTCTCTTAATTTTGAGACCGTGCTGTTCTTGCTAGTGAGGTTTCCACCTGTGGCTTTGGTGGCTTCTATAACTCTGTCTTTCTTAAAACCCTTCTGCCTGTGTGTACCAGTGACCAGATGTTTCTTCTCACATCTCCAGCCTTGCCTCTGTGGGAGGAATTTACTTTTGTAGGAACAGCTCTCTATGTTGTGGCACGTCACAGCTACATCTCAGACAGCTATCACTCCATAGCTTTAGTTTTGTGTGCTCTGGGCTGCTTCCAGAGTACCCACCACCAGTGCTGAATGTGCACTGCATAGACCTCTGAGCTGGGGTGAGTGCACCATGGGGCTCTGGTTCCCCAGAGCCTGGTTGGGTATGGGAACCATGAGTTTCTAAAGATGCCATGACTTCTTCCTAGCCTTTCTATGGTTGATGAAGGGTTAAATTAAAACTTTTACCAGATCTGGGGAGAGCAGGTGTCTCTCGTTGTTGTGGCTATGTTTGGGGGACATGCCAGGTGGTCAGACACTCACCTGTGTAACTGAAGTGCTGTGGGTGCTGAAGCAGCAGGAGGCATGAGCACAGTGTCCTCCTCTTCCGACCCCCCAGGCTTTGTGTGCTGAGTCAGCTCCTTCCACACAACTTCTCTGAGGTTTTTTGCTCGTACACTGTACATCTTCGCCTTCCCATCACTCTGGGGCCTCACGTGTTGGACGTGGATCTATCTGACCTGCAGTGAGTAGTGGATGTGGCTGAGGAGCAGGCTGCAGGATCATGCTGCTGATAGTGATGCTGGGTCCATGCCAGCCACATTCCTTTATGTAGACAAGGTCTCTGACAAGGCTGAACTGTTGGGTGCACAATTCTCCTCTTCCAGACTTCTTGAACTTTCTTTCAAGAGAAATTCAGGTCCTGGTTATGTATGCTGGAATTCAGACAGGTACACTCACAGTTGTCATTGCTGGCTGCAGGGAAGAAACTGTATCTTATTAAAAAAAAAGAGGCTGGAAAAAGATGAAAAGAACACATACAGGACTCCACTAGTTTGGATTAAAACCCAGACAAAGGACTTTTTGTCTGAACGACTTGGTTAAATGACTGGGTGGGTGGGGCAGGGGAAGAGAAAGTGACTCTAATGGTGTTTGGAAATGTCACTCCTCGCTGTTCAAATACCACATTGCACTAAGGCTTGTAAGTCACACGTCATTTCCTAATTAAAAAATGATGAGCGCAATTGTGTATTTCACTGCTGTAGCAGAACCTTGCTCAGAGAGATGTGCTCCCAGGGTCTCACCGTGTAATTCACTACTCCTGCCTCTTGCTTTCCCTGTTTGGAGCTAGACTCATCACAGAAAGGGGGTCAAGCAGGTGACCAATTTTCATGGCTGGCAAGGGCGTGTTGAATGACTGATTGTAAAGAAAAAACCCATGAAAGCTTATTTTCTCTGTGCTAAGCCATGATTTGGAATTGTGGTTCAGGCATAAACTACCACTACAGGAAGGTGCTGCAGAAACAAGTTGGATTTCTGGTTCTTGGTCTCTTTGGAGACCCTGTATCTGTGTCACTTGCTTTAGTGTAGCATTGGGATTCATAGTACCAGTTATAAAATGTCTTTCTGAATATATCTGCCCCGAGAAATTGTAGAAGTGCATTTTCTGCTGTGGTGCAACTCCTTAGCCGGAATGAAATTGTGCTCTGTAGACAGGATATTCAGAAGAGTACGTACAAATTAGTAGGCATTTTTGCTATAGGCTTCTGGTAGGCATTTCAAATAAAGTAACAGTGTCTGTTTTGCAAGCTCCAGTTTTAATTTTTTTGTCTCTCTCACTAATTAAAGTAATTAGTGTTGCTTTAGTTATCCTGCTGTGAATAGCAAACCACTTGGGGTACAGTTAATATTGACAGGAGCTGTTAGATATTTAAGATTTCTTTTTATTGTGTGTCCAGTGAGGAAAAGGGGTTTGTGGACCAAGCACAGCACAAGTATCTGTGGCCTCCCATGGAGGCTGCCTGCTGCCCACCCTCTGGGACCTCCACAGCTCAAAGCTTCACCTGCTACTGTGAAGGCTCTTAGCCAAGCTGAGCTTCCCCTCCAGTGCTGGTGGCTTCTTTCTGATCATGTTCCTTTTTTAGGTGGTTTAATTTACTTCCAATTAATAAGTGAGTTAGTGTGCTTGTGAGGTCAGGTTGATTTGGTCCATGCTGGTGTTGAGGAGCCAGCCAGTGGCTCTCCTTACCAACCTGCAGCTTAACACACAAAAGGAGCATCTCTTCCAGGTCTCCCAACTGTCTGTCTCTCATTTCCCATCAGCAGGATAAATCCCGTCCTCGTGTGGTCCTAAGTACATTTTGGAGCACGATGAGAGCTGCTCTGTCTTTAGATAACCTAATGGAGAGTGTCATTCAAAGCAGGCATGGGTTTGTTTACCTGCAGAAGTAAGAGGCCATCTCATGTCCCAAGACAGAGTGGACTCTCCCTGAATTACTTTACCTTTAATTACATGCACCAAACAAAGGCTTTGCACCTCACCCCCAGGAAACCTGCTCTGCATCTTCACTATCCTCACTGTTAAATCCTGCCTCTTACCTACCCTAAGTCTCCTTCTGATTTAAACCTTTTGGTTATCCTGCCAGAGAGGACAATCAATCATCCCTCCTTGGTAGATACTTGTAATGTCTTTAGAAGGACGTAATGAAGTCTCTGCTCAGCTTTCTCCCCTCTTACCTGCCTCACCACCAGTTAGTCCAGCCTTCCCTCTAAGGTCATGGGTCCTGGTCACTGATGATGCCTGTTGGTCTCCTGGGTGTCTGTTCTGTTGATACATGTATGAAACACATGTCCTGGGCTGCACTTAGGTTTCCTGTTGAGATCCTAGAGCTGTTGATTCCTGGGTAGTACTTGCCTCCAGCCCTCCCAGGTGTTTCAGGATGCTTGTTCATCCTGCATGGCATGGATGCACACAGTGGTTGTGGGGCACTGCTGGCTTGTGATTTGTGGTGATACTCTGATCCTTTTTTATTAACTTGCTGCTTTACCACCTCTTTCTCATCCTGTGTTTTTCCACCGTCCTTTTGAATTGCATCCAATTTGTTTTCAGCTTGATGGTTTTTTTTTCTTGTTTTGCTTCTCATCTAAAAATATAAGTTATATGGCCTGAAAATATGTGGTTATACTTCATGTAAGGAAAGAATAACACATTGCATGTCATTCTTACCTTTCAACAGTTCTAGATAACTGCCTGTCTTCTGAGGCTGCATGGAATTGTTAGCCAGGTGGAATATTCCATGAGAGTGGTGCCAATTTCCTTCTGAAGCCTCTCAGAATAACTACCTTGTAATGCTGTGTAATTAAGTTGTACTTCTATTGCCCTTTTAACCAAGAATGCCATAACCTTGCTGTAAACTGGAAATTCAGAAGGAAAGCTTGTACTTGAGTCCTGGCCAAGCAAGTTCCTAGGTGAAGTGGTACTGTGAGGCAGTGATGCTGGGACCAGCACTGTCCCATGGCACTGCTCTGGTGGGGAAGATAAGAAAAGGGATGCTCAACGTAGATGGATCAACTCTGTGCTGTGTATCACGTCAGAGGGAGAAGTACTGGCTTTGTGGGCTCCTGGGCTTGATTTTTTGTGGTAAGAAATGCCCGTATCACTATGGAGCTGAGCTCAGCATCAGAGGTGTCTTCCCAGTGATGCAGTCCTTTAAAGCACATGCCATACTTCTCTGCTCTTTTTCCTTGGCAGATGCTCTTTAGGTTTTATGGAATGTTTGACATGTGGTGATGCCATGATTTAGGTTGCTGCAGCCCACAAGGAGCTGTTTGCCACATGACCCTGTGGGGGCAGGGAGGAGTATGGGCTGCACGGCCAGGGTCCCGGTGTCCCCTGTGCAGGGTACGGGCTTGCCCCGGGGCTGTGGTTCCAGTGCCTGCAAAGTGGGGGGTGCAGACAAGCTGCTGGGAGGGGTTTGGAGATGAAGCTGTGCTGACTGGGGCCTCACTGTCCTGGGGCAGGCACTAGGGCAAGGATGGATGTCTCCTGCAGGAATGGACAGCAGTAGAAGCACGTGAAGAAATGGGCACTGATCAGTGCAAGGAGCTGGGTATTCTTGGTGGCTCCTTCTCCAGTGTCTCCAGGCATTTAGTGGAGGGGACCAAACCCCTCTGGTGTCTCCTATATCATCAGTGGAACAAGTCAAGCAGAGCCTCTTGAGCAACAGTCCAGGCTGGCCACGTTTGCTTTGCAGGCCAGTGTGCTTAGCTTAGTCTTGGGAAGGGGGAAAGAAACAGCAGATGGAGAGGTGGCATCTCCTGTCTCCCGCTCCCATCATTTCAGAGTTAGATTAGATATTGGGAAGGAACAAATTCTTTACTGTGAGGATGGTGAGGCACTGAAATAGGTTGCCAAAGAAGTAGTGGAGGCCCCATTCTTGTATGTGTTCAAGGCCAGGCTGGATGGGGTTCTGAGCAACCTGATCTAGTGAAAGGTGTCTGCCCATGGCAGGGGGGTGGAACTAGATGATCTTTAAGGTCCCTTCCAACCCAGGCCATTTTGTGGAACACTGCCTAACTCCTGCCTCAGTTTCTTGAGCACATGCGTTCCCCAGGAGTGTGGAGAGACTTAACTGTTACAAAGCTTAAAACAGATACAGAAACAGCAAGGACTGATGTGTCTGTTCAGCAGAATGTGGGGTCTGGCAGGAGGCACAGAAATGGTAGTTTTAATTATAAATTGATTTCTAATACAATTTCTACTTAATACATCTGGCACAATATTTTTTCCGTGGGAACTTCAGGATGCTGGTTTGAACAAATTGAGTGCAGTTTTCACTAAGTTGTACTAAGTTGCTCTAAACAGTTGCATTTGTAATTTAGCAAATTTCTGACCTTTGCTGGGTGAATAAATTTGGACAGTAGGATGAATGCACAGACACAAAGATGCTATTTGCTTGACATTTAGATACCATTAACGAGCACGGGTAAAAGAATAAAATTCTAACAAATGCAGATTATTTCAATAATTGGAACAGTAATGATTCAAATTTCATTTTATATTTACCATTTAATCACTCAAGTGAAGCTTTCTAAAGGAAGCTGCAAAGCCAGACACCAAATTAAAAGTAGTCAGTTGGCTTTCAGTAAGGGGCACTGCCTGGAATCAACCAGAGAGAAGTTTAAACTCAGCCCATTAATTCAGGTTTCTGGCTTCCCCCCTGTGCCATTGAATTCCAGGTAAGAAGATCAATAAAGTCTAGTTCCTTGCCTCTGAGTTCAAATCCAATTCTGGTTGTGGTTGTTAGTGATGTCTTTGGGGGGAATGGTTGTGCTCTGGTCAAATGGCTGATCTTAGGATTATGCATCATTTCAGAGGTTGTTCAGTTAAGGTCAGGGACTCTCTGCAGATTGTTTTACCAACTATCAACCTGCAGAGAAGTACTTTGTGTTTGCTGATTGCATTCTTTCTGTTCTTCTTTTTTTTTTTTGATAGGTGAAAGGTGAAAAGGATGCTGCATATTTTCATCTTATATGTTTGACCCCTCCACAAAAGTTAAGCTGTAACACAGAGTATCAAAAAAGGTGTTTATCCAGATCATCTCTCTAGGGATGGTGTAACTTCAGCAGGATATGGTGATTTGTTGTTACTGAATCTGACAGTTTTAACAGGGAATGAGATGTTTCTCATGCTGCTGTAAAAAGCTAATATGGTTAATTATAAGTAGGAAGTGAACAAAATTTGGGGAAACAACCCCCCATGTTCATCACTCTGGATAAAACCGAGAAGTAGATGGAGAGAAACAAGTTGAAATATTGTTAATGGAGAAGTTTAGTCAACAAATAACTCAATTATCTGTAGACAAGCGTGAGCAGATGATTTTTATTTGGTTTTATTAGGCAGGTCAGAAGCCAGAGGAGGATAAACTTCCTCCTGTGGACAGGGATTTGGGACTTGTGTATGTGTCATTGCTTATCCAGCCCCTCTGTGACTGGGAATAATTTCTCAGTTTCCCCCTGCAGAAGATGAAAGCTGGGACAATTGCTTAACCATTTGGAAGCTGTAAGGCTCTGTAAGCAGGTAAATCATTTTATTTTCTAAAGGAAGTAGCCATGCAGTATCAGTCCAAAGTGAAGCTATAATGTGTTGGTTGCAGTGGTTGGACAGTGCCTGTTTAGTCTGATTACTTCTCCTGCTCTATCTTTTGCAAGTGGCAAGGAAACTTTCCATTTGCTGGCTAATAGGCAGGACTCCACAGTGGCCAGCATTAAGCCTGTCTTCTTCTGGTGGTGCCTCTCTATCTTATGCTGTGTTCAGACCCTGGTTCCACTGGAAATCGCTGCCATATTTTAGTGCTGACTGTCAGACTGTGTTGAATACATCATCCCCAGGGTACCAAATGCTTCTGACATTATGCAAATTTTTATAATGGCTCAAGTCTTAATTTTCTGGCTCTTGTGTGCAAAGAAACTGAGGGCTGGGAGCAGCTAGCCCTGAGTCTGGGGAAGTCTCTGGGAAGTTTTTGCCCCTCTCCCTCTAACGCATTAGTCCTTTCACAATAGTCTCAAACTGACTTGGGACCATTTCAATAATTATTTGAAATTATCTGGCAACATGGCACCGAGATTTATAGCATACTTGTGCATCTGAGCTGTGTCAGATCTCAGTGACTTTGAGAAAAGCCTCCATGGAATAGGTAGGATTTTGGTGTAAGGACTGTGTGTTTTAAACCTCTGTGCTGAAAAATCTTGCCCTTATCGGGCCTGAACATGCCAGGTCATTGACCTGGGTCTGCACCTAGCCAGGGGAAAGTTTGTTGGAACTTAGAGGGTCCAAAGCTTAGGGAACTTTTTTAAAAGTCTCGTCCTGGACTCTGCTGTTTCACTGACCACAGAGTTCCCCTCTGGTTTATGTCTATTCCCAGGCTCTCCTGAGTCTTATATAATGATAAGTCATTTAGGAGTTGTGACAGGTCTGAATTACTTGGAAGGAAATGACCCAACTCCAATCCATCTAAAACTGAGATTTGCTTTAAATGCATGCAAACAGTGGGAAGACAGAACAAGGGACACACCTTCAGGTCATCCACCTTTCTTAGACACCTCCAGTAAATCCCCTTCTGGAAAAGCCTTTGATTATTAGGCCTCTCCCTTGCAAAGTGAGAAACTTTTGGGGAGAGAGCTGATGGTTTGGGGCGCAGAGGACCAGGGATATGCGTAAGTCCATGAAATTGGTAACGTGTGCTGTACTTCTGAGGCCTTCCATGGACATTTCAGTGTAGATGGTTTGATTCAGGAGCTCTTTTTAGACACAATCATTGAAGCTGGATCCTCATCTGCAGAGTCTGCAGCTGTGGGAGCTACAAAATTAGTGGTTGTTTATTGTTAGAGGCAGGCAAACAAAATGTCACGTATGAAAGATTTCTTATAAGGGTAATGCTGCAGTTTTGTTGGCAAACTTGGAAACTTGTAATTGTCTTGTAGATCAAGCCCCTTCAGGCTGATTTTATTTGGATACCTCCCCCATTCCGGAACTGTACTCCTCAGATGCTTCTGTGGCTGGATGCAGTGATTGTCTGTCGATGGCTCAGTCAATAGGCAGTCAAACCAGCTGCCCTGTGCTGGATGCTAACAAGCACAGAGGCTGATCTTGCAGGCTCTCCTAATTGAATTTTGCTTACAACACCACAATCAGTCATTTGGTATGATGAGACCTATAAATTGTCCCTACGTCTTTTTGTGTAGCTGTCCATGGACTGTGATGTGGATATGGAAGCGTGTGCTAGGGAGTGGTGCCCTTTGCAGTATGAGAGAAAGGCTCACAAGTAAGGGGATGTTGGCTGATTAAATGAACTCCAGGGTTTTATACTCTTCATCAAGAAGTCTGTCTGGATTCAATAGGGATAAAAGTAATGGTGAAAATAAATTACATCTTCCAGATTCTGGGGCAATTCTATCCTTTGCATGGGGTTTCTAGATCATCCTAAAGAAGAACTAGTTCTCTGTTAAAATCTAATGAATTTTGCACATGAGATGTGATGTGTAATGTCTGTGGGCACACTGCTGAAGGCAGCTGGTAGCTCTCCTGCAGGATCACAGGAGCTTGGAGGAGAACCTGGATGCCTTCATAGCCTGCAGAGATTTGCTGTACAAGAACTCCTGGTTTAAAGATTTAATCTGGGCTGATGCAAAACTATCAAAGAGATCACAAAATCACAGAATCCTTAAGGTTGAAAAAGACCTTTAACGCCATCAAGTCCAACTGTCAACCCAGCACCACCACCATGTTCACCATTAAATCAACAAAACTTTGATTTCCTCTCCGTTTCAAAACACTTCAGTTACCTTTTTTTGTGAAGTGTAGTGACTATACTAATGTACAAAGATTAACGCCCCAAAGACCTCCAGAGCACATTGTCCATTGGGTGTTCTTAGGGGAGAAATTGTCTGTTTTCTTGTCTCAGACAATGCCTGTTGTGTTCTTGGCACAAAACAGGTAGCAGCTACTGTGAGAATGCAGACTGAAAGTTTCTATCTATATAGAGTGTGACCTGATTTCAGTAAAGTTTTCAACACAGGTCCCAAGGTTTGACTTCTTAAAAATTGTTTTCATCACTTACTCAACAAAATACCCTATCTAGAAAATTCAGCATGTGCCAGGTTTTGTCAGAGCAACTTATGCAAAAATTGTTAGGTTTTCCTGATGTAGTATGAACTAGGTTGAATCATTTGAGCACTTAAAAGCTGATAATCAGGCATGTTTAAAAGTAAAGACTTGTGCATCTCTAATTTTATCATACAGAGCTGCTGCCCAGGAGCTCACAGTAGGCAATGACATTTCCTTGCATTCTCTAGGTCACATTGCCCCTTTTAAAAATTTTTTTTAAATTGGTACCAAGCTGGGCTTCTAGAAGCATCCAGGTATTTGGTGTGAAAGTCCAAAACTCTTTCTCAAAATGCAGTTGGTTTTCATTAAACAGTGTTATCCAAAGTAGTACTTATGAGAAAACTGATAGTGGAAAAGAGCTTTTTTTGGTGTTGCTTTTAATTAAAGGCAGCTACATGGAGGCACAGCTCTTGCAAAGTGACTGCTTTCGCCCAGTCTAGCTTCAAATCTGTGTAAATCATTGACAGGCAAAAGAAACTGTGTTTAATTAACAGCTTCCAACACAACTATTTGGAGTGCTGCATGCAAGACGCAGGTGGCACTGAGACGTCTGCTCTGTGGGGGCCTGACATACTTCCACTTGTTCTTGGGTTCCTTTTGCATCCCTGGTCTCCTCCCAGAGGTTTCCAACTGTCCCATGTCATGTATGATTGTCCAGAAGCTTTAGATGGTCAGAAAGAGGCTGGGTTGGGGGGTTCTTTCTTCAAGAACTAAACCAAGATAACCAAGATAGAACTTTTTAATTTATTTAAATTTTTTTTAGACCTAATCCAGATCACTTGACTAAACCAGGTTTAGGGGCTGGTTACATGAGATCTTACACTGGAGGACTGGAGGAAGCAGACAACTTCAAAGGGGTTAAGAGATGTTTAAGTGGAGGGTGATGTTCGCTGGAGGTGACTGTCCAGCTGGGTGCAGTGCTGGGGACCTGGTGAGATGCTCTCCTGGGCCAGCCAGGATGGTGGGCTGGACCTCCTGGCCCAGCTCCCTGTGAGGTGTTCACCCATCGGCGCTGCTACAGCATTCCACAGATGGGGGTGGCTGTGTGCTCCTGCCAAGGTGCTTTGTGTGCTCCTGCCAAGATTGATAGGTCCCCTGGTCTGACAAAACCAGGTGGTTGTTGCCTGAAGCAGATTTTAACCTCCCCTTGGACTGCTCTTCTTGATGAGGAAGTAGAAGTAATCTGGGGAGCAGCTGGGAACTGATCTCTGCTGGTCTCACTAGAGCCAGGAGAGGACAATTTTTTATTGCTTTAAAAGCCATTTGAGCTTTTACCTGTTGAAAACCTACTGGCTGCTCTCCCTTTTAATGTATTTTTTGCTTTCTAAGCTTCTTTTCCTCATTTCAACAACTTTCCTACATCTTTCCATGAGCAAAACATCTCTTTTGCTTATAGACAGCACTGCTCTTCTGGGGTTTGGAAGGAAGTGCAGGATCATCACTGGGAGAGCATCGCTCCCTGCTCCAAGTAGTTTCCCAGAAAAAAAATTCTTGAGCTTATTCTGCTGTGATTACTAGACTCAAGATACTCAGAACATATGCAAACCTGAGAAGCTCTCTTAATGAGACCCTCACAAATGTACTGTGAGACTGCTTTCTGCTACTTCAGAGTGTCTCTCAGTGAGACTCCAGATGCTGCTTTGCCCCTTTTTGGGAGATAACCATAGTCTTTTCAAGTCTTTGAGTAATGGAGACATGCACTATGTGCACCTGCTTTGGGAAGTCACTGTGATCTTTGTGTTGATTTCCTAGGAAGGATGGCAGCTTGGGGCAACCCAGGATGTTTCTGGCAACAGTGTCAGATGGCAGAATGGCAGCAGGGCATGGTGGAGGTAGGTTTTTTTCCTTATGAAAGAAAGAAGAGCTGTGGAACAATCTGGGCAGAGAAGCCATGTCATCACTGCTCTATCTAGAAGTGAGATTTAGAAACAGGATTTGGTTAATAAATACAGGCTTCATGCTAGTTATTAAAGCAAACACAGAGTAACAGAGATAAGCCTGCTGCATTTATTCATGGATAAGAAAGTAATAGAGGAACAGAGAAATATTTTGTCAGAGGAAATCTGCTCTTCCTGAGAGTACTGTTTAATTGTAGTTTCCTCAAGGCAGATGGACCCCATTTATGAGATACTACAGGGGAAAAAGAAATTGAGACCTCTTTTGTCCAAGATCAAGGGCTCAGACTCAAGTGACTGCTGCATAACAAGTTGCTGCTCCTTATCTTCTGGTACTTGTTCATGTATTTGCTTTTAGCCATGGCAAACATGGAATAATTTAGTTAAATTTAGTGGCACATGTGAAGTCTAATTGCAACACATGTCCCAGAGGCTTGGAGTACACACACCACTGCTGGGGCCTGGAGGAGGCTTGTTAAAGCACAGCACTTGTATCATGACCCTTATGCCTGCTGTAAGATGAAATAGGGCAGGTTGGTGCAGCAAAAGGAGGGTGCAAAGCAAGAGTGATGCTATTGAATCAACACCAGCCGCCAGCTCCCTGCCAGAACAATCCCTCTGCTCTCAGGCACAGGAGACGTGAAAGGAGAGGTAAATGTAGGATCTTAAAAGTGTTAGTGGGAACTCCGTGTCTAAGAGGTAGAACAAACAAAGGAGAGCTTGAGGGAAATAATTTATGCTTTTGGTATAACACATTGGAAGAAAGGATCTGTCAGGTAGGATCTAGATGGAGAATGAGACTGCCATAGGATGACATTCAAAAAGATTATGGAGTGAATGAGGGCAAAATGGTATGACTGAAGTGCGTAGTCACCAGGTCATGGTGTTGTCTGTGAGCACCTCAGCTTGGGTGAGGTTAATTTTTACAGTGGGTGAAGAAAAAGCATTTTCACTAGAGAAGGAGGAACGCACTGATAAATCATCTGGGAATGTTATAAACAATCATCACCAGAGTTTTCAAGAACAAGCTACATGAACACATGCCAGGGAGAGGCTAGGATCTTTTCCTTGCTTGTCTTGGTAGGATCACTTAGATGATTTTTTGTGATGACCTTTTCAGCGTCTGATTAAGCTGTAATAAATATCTTTTTTCCTCCTGTAACCAGGAAATGAAATCATTAGTCGTGAGAGATCTGGGAAGATAACCTCAAACAAGGCAACCCTTTTGTTGTCCTTTTGTTTCTGAGGATGTGGAGAAGGAGAACCAGAAATGGTGGTGGTCCCTATCCACAGGAAATGTCTGGATTAAGGAGGAAGTTTTAGTTGAGGTTTAGGCAAAATTTTGATTGCTGATGCAGTAAAATGCATGTCTATCTTGGTAAATCCTACTCCATGTCATTGCTCCTGCTTTACGAGCAGCAAACAGAGGTGGAGGAGTAGTTCTTTGGGCTCCTTTTGCTTTCATGAAGTTGCATCCCAGGTGGCATGGTGGGAAGAGATTTCTGGGGTATCTCATAGGAACACTGTCCAAGTGGGCTGTGACTGAGGGTGCTACCAAAAATAAATCCAGAAAGGTACTGCTCTTGAAAGGTGCATAGTTCAGAGCTTCTGCCTCTCAGGTCCTGTCACTTCTTGCAAATGATTTCTGGGGCAAGTGGTGGGTCTGATCTGAGGGTTATAACTTCTCCAAGTAGGAAGGACTAAATTCAAGCCCAGGTTTGCACTAGGCAATGCACAACACACATTTCCACAATGAATTGTGCTGGAATTGTATAAGCAAGAGTTAAAAGGTGGCCTTGCAACAAAGGTATCTATGTAAAGATAGGTGTTCTTTGAAGAGAGAGCGGCCATGAGATACACCCTTGTCAGTTTTCTCTATTTCATATATATGCTGAAGTAAGCAGTGCTTGACTGACTTGTAGGATAGAAACAGCAAGCTATCAATCTTTATTTAATATGTCTTCCAAGCATCCAGTTTAACACTCACGTGCACACGTAGATATTTCTGAAGTGGGCTGTTAATCTGAATCTTAATAAGGTCAACAGTCTTAGTGTAATCCAATAGAGCAGTACAAATGAAAAATGCTCATCTCAAACCATCTTTATTTTCTGCTCATATTTTATGTCCCAATCACTCAAGCTTGTTCTGTTAATAATAATAAAAGGCAGCATGAAGGAGAATCGTTTCTATTGGAAACTGGAAAAGGTTGTGGAGGAAAGTAAACCTGTGAAATTCTGTCCTGGTTTGAAACTATCCCCCGGGTCAAAACCTCTCAGGTGTAGTGTGTTGTCTCATCTCATTACGGATGTAGTCCTATTTCATCTTTCAGCCCTTCTTAGGCTATCTCTAGGAGAGTGAACATCAGTAAATTAGGATGGTTTTAAACAGCATCGCTGAGATGGTTTTGACAAAGACAAGAGTTTCAGTCCTGTTTGTTTTTGAAAGCAGCTGCCTCAGTCTCAGCAAAACACACTGTGCTGATTTTGGCTGGGGTAGAGTTAATTTTCTACACAGCAGCTGGTATTGGGCTGTGTTTTGGATTTGTACAGAAACAATGTTGATAACACCAGGATGTTTATGTTACTGCTGAGCAGTGCTCACACAGAGCCAAGGCCTTTTCTGCTCTTCACGCTACCAGCGAGGGGGCTGGGGGTGCACAAGGAGCTGGGAGGTGACACAGCTGGGACAGCTGACCCTGACTGACCCCAGGAATATCCCAGACCATATGGCCTCATGTTCAGCATATAGAACTGGGGGAAGGAGGAGAGGGGGGGATGATCAGAGTGATGATGTTTGTTTTCCCAAGTCACTGTTACGTGTGATGGAGCCCTGCTCTTCTGGGAATGTCTGAATTCCTGCCTGCCCATGGGAAGTGGTGAATAAATTCCTCATTCTGCTTTGCTTGTGAATGTGGCTTTTGTTATCAAACTGCCTGTATCTCAGCCCACAGGTTTTCTCATGTTGATGCTTTCTGTTCTTTCTCCCGTGCCTCTGGTGGGAGAGCTAGCGAGCGGCTGTGTGGGGCTGAGCTGCTGGCTGGGGTTAAACCATGATATATACAAAGTACTTGAGGGATTCAGATTTGTTAGAAACAGCTTGGAGGACATGGAGAAATAACATCTGGGATGGCTGGGATGGATGCTCACTAAATGCCTCAGCCAAAGGCAGAGAGGGCAGTGATGAGGGGAAGTCTCTCATCTGCTGCCGTCACCATCTGCTGTTTTGCCTATTTCAGAGTCCCACCTAGAGATGTCCTCACAGACCTGTCAGAACTGAGAATATCTGGCCTCCTCCGTGCTTTCTTCCTGTCTTATGTCCATGTCAGTTCTCCTCTAGTATGTCTTTTAATAAACCGTGTCTGAAGGGAGAGGAATGGCTAAAGATGATTTTGAAGTGGAAGGTGACCCCTCTGGGGCAGCATGGTCAGAGGACCAGAGGGATTGATCTCAGAGTACTGCTTCAGCTGTTTCCTGCCCTCTGGGAGGGAGCGACAGGAGCTGACAAGCTTTTACTTTGAATTCACCTGAGCTATCATGGTGTGGATATTTTGATGTGCTTTAGAACTTAGAACCAAGGAATTTACATAATTAATACCATGTTTTTCTGTTGCCTTTATCTAGCCGTCTTGTTACCACCAGCTACATGAAGGTCACGTGCAAACAATATGAAACATGAGCTGTACTTCAGCAGGATTTATTTTTATGGGTAGATTTTAATGAAGCTAGTGCATTGTATTGACCCATTGCTGGTTATTGCTTTCCTGCATTTCACCGTGTTGCTGCTGAGGAATAAGGCTGTTTAATTGATCTCCAGTTGCTCTTCAGTGTTTCTGTAACATTTAGCAATGTGTATTACAAATACTTTTCACCACAGAAGAAGTGGCAGCTGTAGCAGGTTAGGGAACTGGGCTGGTATGAAAAGAGACAAGGGTGGAGAGGAGACACGCTTTGGTACTTGCGGTTTCTCACAAGTCTTTTTCAGATGGAAAGCTGATTTCTCTCTCCTTTTTAGTGCTGGAGAAATGGAGAGCTGGAAATGGAGAAATAAGTGATTGCATTGGAAAAATGCTCTTACCCATTTGTGATTTGACCTTGTGCCAGTGCTGCTAAGTCATTAATCAGTGGATTGACTAAAATGACTCCTATGAATCACTGGAATCACTTTTAAGATGGGAGCTTGATTTTCTCCTTTGTCTCTTGCCTGTTGCCACCTTCCCTTGGACTCTGGCTTTAAGCTGTAGTGCTGTAGCTCTCTGTGTGTTGCGACAGCCTTGCCTGTGTGACCTGAGACCCAGCTGTGTCCTGGTTACTGAACAGCAGTAAATAACAGGTAGGAAAAAGTGGCCCCCATTGCCAAAAAGCAGAGCAGACATAGGGTGGGATGAACCGCCGTGGCTGACACCACAGGGGGGTTTTGTGAAGAGAGGCTGGGGCTGTCTGCTTTGCAAAGGAGCTGAGCAAAACAGGCTGGGAGAACTGTGGAGATACTGCATGGGGGTGCTGAAGGTCATCATGGTGTCCTTCACTCTTCTTCCTAATCCAAGAACAGGGGCAATGCAGTGAAAATGGAGGTTCGTGAGTCTAACGGGAGTGAAGAAGGTGTTTGTTAGCTCTGTTTACTGGGCCTTCACTGAAGCCAGGAACTTAGCACTTTCCAAAAACCCAGACCTCCACAAGGGGGATGAAATGCCCTGTTTCAGAGCAGAAAAAGACGATATGAAGTTATTGTGTATCCTGTTTGATGGGAAATGCCAGTGAGGGCAGATGCGCAGGGGTTTCTGGAAAAGTCTCCCAGCCCCTCCCAGCTCAGCAAACTGCTGTGGGGGTCAGGCATCACCTCAGGTGGGCAGAGCCGTGCAGGGCTTCAGTGTGTGCTTCACTGCTGACAGGGCAGTTAACATTTAGCTGTGTTATCTGCTCAGGTGGGAGTCTAATAGAACTTTCTGTAGGTGCAGAACCAATGAACCAGATCTCAAAAATGTTTAAAATGCATCAGACCTTTTAAAACTCCAGCAAGATTCTTTTTGTGTCAATTTTATAGTGGCCACCATGGCACTTGAAGTTAACCACACCTGTGACCTGCCTCAGGAAAACAGCGTTTGTGACAGGCACTTGTCTGCAGAACCCATTTTGGCTGTTGAATCCACCTATTTGGTCCCCAAAGAAAGCAAGGTTATTATTTGGACACTTACTTAGTGAGCTAGAGGGACAGACAGGTGTTTGCAGACCCCTGTCCCAGATCCCTCACCTCAGGCTTGGTGCAGGGCCACCTCCCTTCCCAGAGATGCTCAGGGCTGGTCAGAGGAACCTCTGCCTGCTCTGTGCTAGGATCAGACAGCGAATCCTGTGATCCCTGGGCAGACAGGGAGTGAGCTGGCCGCCAGGTTCACAGTGGGTGCTGGTGGCATAGGAGGACTGCTTTGATAGATGAAAGCTAATTTTTCAAAACATGTGTTAACATAAAAAGTTTCAAGCTGTTCAGTTTGGAATGTAGTATTTTTCTGCTGCTCCAGTTTTCTCTTTTTTCCTTTTTTCATCTTTCTTGCCTGTTTAGTCTCTGAGCATGAGGAGGGCTGGAAGTCACGGAGAGCTCTGAGCCAGTGCTCAGGCTGTGTTAGATGCTGTGGGAGGGGAACTTTAGTGCAGCCTCTGTTTCTGCCAGGCCACCTCTGGCCGCTGTCCCCTGCGGGCGACTGACAGATGGGCGATGCCTAAACAGCAGCTTTGTGTTAATTGAGTTAAAAATCAGCACAATCTTGTAGAGCAAACAGGCTTTCTTAGCTCTGGAACTACTTTCTTTTCCTGTCCTCTCTTCATATTTTGTGTGTTTTGGTTGGAAAAGAAAAGAAAAATCAAAACTCAAATTGCGTTTTTTTTTTCTTTTTTTTCTGGAAAAATATTTCCTTTTTGAGGTAAAGAAAAAGCCAAATGTTTCCACTGACAGCTTGGAACAGTGTGATTTCACCACTTCCAGAAAACTTTTAACATTCTTTTGAACTGTCATAATTTTTATTTAGTTGAGCCAGGGAAGAGTAATTTTAGTTCTGTCCCTTGATGTATCTGCTGGTGTGGTTGCCGTTATTTTCTCTCCTTGATAGAAGCAATTGTCATGTTACTTTCTGCCCTGGGAGGCCTCAGCTGCCACAAAGGGCTCCAGTCTGATGGGATGTCAAACCGCATAGCGCTTGTTAAGCTCCCGTGACTGGCAGCATCTGTGCATTTGCAATGACATCTCTAAATCCATCCAGGATACAAAAGTACTCTAAAATTGTAGCCTTTGTGTGTGTGTGTGCTCTATGTTTTATTTATAAAGCTTTTAGAGATAGCAGCTTGTTCTCTAATTTATTTTGGGTTGGTGAGGAGGAGGAAATCTCATTGGCAAGATAGGGAATTTGCATTCTGAATTTAAAAGGATTATGGAAAAAAACAGAATTTAAAAAAATCTAAGGTTCTGGGACATGTCTGTGTGAATAATAATGCTTCCAAAATGATAATGGATTGTGTGTCATCCATTTGTGGAACTGTAGAAGCTGCTATGATAAATAAAATATGTCACATTTTAAACAGCATGGGGCCTGTGAGTGTCACTCATCAGATACAATTAAACATGAGAATAATTGCCTGCCTGCTAAGTGAAAAGTGGCAATGTCACAATGCTGTGTTCAGCTTTTGTTTGCTTAAGGGACACTTGCTCTGGACGTTCAGTTAAGTGCCTGCCCATATTTGATGGGGAGCTGTGAAGCCAACGTAGGTAGAAGTCTGCTAAACTCTCTTGAGGAACCAAAGCTGTGCTGTAATGATTCAGTGTTTAAGAACTCTTACATATTTGTAGAGGCCTGACCATGACTGACACTGCTGGATACTTGTTTCTTGCTGGATGTGCAGTCCTCGCAGCACCAAGTCTGCAATTGGTTTCGAGCCACACACCCCCTGTTTCTTCACAGCAGTCATGTACATCTCACTAGGACTAGTGTTGTTGGGTGTTTCCAGTCTGACAGCAAAGTCTTTTGCTCATGAAGGATGTCCTAGTTTAGAAGAGGAAGAGAGACTCAAAGACATGGCCCCAGGCTGTGGAAACCTCTACTACCAGCATTGCTTTTGCACAGTTTTAGAGGTGGATCAGGACCTTCTAGAGGAGACCTGAGACTGCCTAGAGGAGGGAGAGAGATACAGTCTGGCGGATCTCTGGGGTCACTGCCATGTCTGTGTTTCTGTTCCACACTGTGGTGTGACTGCTGCTGTCTGGAGACTAAACTGGTGTCAGAGGTGTGGTGGGTGGGTCGGTTTCTACAACTGATGGAAAGGCAGCAGAACTTCCTTTTTTTTTTTTTTTTCCCCAGCTCTGGCCTGTTTCTCTTTGCTTCTTTTTGTTTCCAGTTGCTGGCATGTGTTGTTGCTAAAATTAGAATGCCGAATTGCTGTCTGGTCATTAACTTATAATGGGCAACTCCTTAGATGCAGATCATGGACAAGTGCCTGTTAGCCATTCCAGGTTTTACTGTCTGCAAATACTTTACTGGAGACAATAAATGTTTCCATGAAATTACTTTAAAATTGCTGTGGGGATCCTAGGTGTTGTAGTCAGATGTGAGGGAAGATGCCTATTTTTTTGATTTCTTTTCCTTTGACGAAGTCTTTGTTGCTTTTAAGACTTTCTGTGCAGATTTAAAGTGAAGATTTCCACCTGCATGAAGGTTTGATGAAAAACATGACTGTAACACCAAAATTCTGCTTTTGTCATTTTGGGACTTTGATGTAAACATTAGTCTCCTTTCAGGTAATGAAAGTTCCCAGTTACCTTCAGCTGTGCAGTCACCTAATTGCCAAGGTTGTGCTGGTCCAGCAGAGGACATGAGCACTGATATCTTACTAGTAAGGTTATGAAAGTATGAAGCTATCTGTTACATTGGCTTTTGTAAGACTGTGCTATTCTGCAAGGTGGGTGAACAGATAATGTTAATTCTGAATCATAACTTCATGCTGGACACCAGGCTCAGAAGCCAGGCTGGCTGTGGACAAGGTAGTCATTTAATGTTATTTTCCTCTCTTATGTGTCCTTTCTATGTTGAAAGTTCCCTGGAGCACTGGTTTCTTGTGTTTGGCAGAGTGCACACAATGCTTCCACACTACTGGGATATGAAAACACAATGGGCCAGGGCACACGATGGACTGCACTGGAGATTAGGATGACAGTGTCAATGAGAGCAGTCTCAGTGCCGTAGTACCTTATCCCAAGAAGAATTTGCACCACTGAACTACAGCCTTGACAGAAAGCACCACTTGGACAGATTTCTTCAGCATCTTGCCTGGGTGTCATGAGGAAAGAAATCAAACTGGTGGTGAGCACTGAGCCAGCATATATCCTTTGGTCCTTTTACCTTTCAGATTTTGCCACTGTAGCTGGAAACATGCTGCCGCTGCCCAAAAACTAGCAGCAGCATCTTCCTGTACTGAACTGTGAGAAGCATCCTGATCCCGGGGTGGGACAGTTCTCTTGGCTCCATCCCCATGGCAGACCCACTGCACACCTATAGAACTTTGCTGGGATTGTCATCAGTACTGCTCATGGTTCTTGTCAGTGCAAGATCTGGCTTTAAGTGTACAAGTGCAAACATCTCAAATGCAGACAGAGCCTTTAGCCTTAAAAGTCAACACTGAAGCCTTCTTTATACACAGTGTAGGGGCTATCTGTGTGAGGAAGTTCTCATAAAATTATAGAGTGATAAAATGAGCCTTAGCAGGGGAGTAAATGGATTTGCTGGACTGTTCTCAGTAAAACAGCGAAGCTGAGACTGGTGTCCAAGCAGCGCCGAGCACTCCTAGGGCACGGCATTGTGTGCTGTTGGGCTGCTCTTTGTCAGCCACCTGTGTGAGCCCTTCCTCCTCATGTGTAGCACGGCTGGGGCCCTGTCAGGGTCCTCAAAGGCTCTGAGCTTCCTGGGTCCCCATGGCTTGTGTGCAGCAGCTTGATGCACGTGTCCACATCCATTGGCTGACTCAGTCACGGCCGTTGAGCTCACTTTAGAGGAGTGGTCTTGAGCATGATCCTTGGGGACTGCTGAGCCTGGATGCGGCTGTAATTTGGCCAAGGACTCAGAAGTGTCAGGGCCCTTCTGGGTGAAGATGGGGAGAAGCTCCTTGGGCTGATCTGGGCTGCCCAGCTGTCCACTGCAGTAACTGTGGCTGTCTATCACCTTTCTGTGCTTGGCTGGACTGTTCTACACAAGATTTTAGGCTGACATCCTATGGAAATGAAGCTGAGAGCTGCAGTCTGTGCTGGATCATCTCTCATTTTGCTTGGAAGGAAGAAGTGCTGCACATTCATGAAAAAGCTAGTTTCAGCAAAATTTTACAGAGGGGCAATGGTCAGTGGTCTCAAAGATGTAATGTCCTGTCAGGGGTAGGTATGGAAGAGCCACTCTGATACGCTCCCAAAAGGGTAAGACTGCACAGAGAGCTTAGCCCTATTGGATACTCCTGCACAAGGGTGTGTTTATAAAATTCCCAACCTTGCAGAAAGCTTTAAACTTTGAATCACAGAATCATTTAAATTGGAAAAGACCTCTAGGATCACTGAATCCAACCATTAACCCAAGACTAAACTGTGTCCCTAGGTGCCACATCTAC
Organism: Atrichornis clamosus; assembly: GCA_013400975.1. Taxonomy (NCBI): domain Eukaryota; kingdom Metazoa; phylum Chordata; class Aves; order Passeriformes; family Menuridae; genus Atrichornis; species Atrichornis clamosus. The sequence continues at coordinate 53,805 of WBMZ01004923.1, forward strand.
ATACCTTTTAAATATCTTCAGGGATGGTGATTCAATGACTTCCTTGCACATCTTGCATGTTGTTAAGCCATGAGGAAATCCTGCTATAGCATAGCAACAGAACTTCTCTGGTTTGGGGCTTTGTTTTTAGGGTATTTTTCTTCCCTACATGAGATATGTCAAGACATTAGTGACGGTGTGTGCTGAATGCTGGCTGAGCTCAGGCTGCCTGTGCTGGGGGCAGCCCACAGAGCGAGCTGGCCCTGCTGTAAAGGTGGGGCTGGAGCTCTGGGCACAAGCAGCAGCAGCAGGTGACATGAAGGTGTGCACCTGAGGGAGGGGCCAGAAGTCTTACAGGAGAGCCTAGGTCCTCCTGATTTTTAGTAAGCTCAGGTTGGATTGCCATCTACAAGTTTTTTTTCCCCCTCCAGAAAAGACTCTTGTCACTTAATCTTTTCTTCTTGCTGCTCTTCTTATTTGTAGAGCTATACTATCAACTCTAATGAGGCCGAATAAATGGATATTTATTTTTCTTCTTGAAGATCCTTTGCTTTTCTTTTTTGTAAAGCCCAGGTAATTTCCATGATCCTGACTCCATCAGGAGTCCTGTGAAGACTTGTGTCTGCACAACCCAAGGGGACATCACACTGCAAGCATGAGAAGCTGGGGACAGCAGAGGGGACAGGGCACTGGGCATTGCCAGCCATCTGCCAGAGCCTGCTGGGAATGCAGTCGTGCTCTCAAACTGGCCAGAGCACATGGCACAGGATGCATCAACTTCATGGGTTTGTGCTGGCTTTAGGAGAGAACACTCCTGTCTGAACTTAGGCGGGTGGTATTCAGCTCCCGTCTAACAAATGCAGGTATAAAGTTCTCAAAAACTTTTTAAGGAACTTAAAACTTTGGGAATGAATTTTTGCCAAACTCATGGGATGATTTTGCTCCTGGAACTCCTGTGTTCCTGTAGGAGCCCTGAAGTCAGATTTGATGAATTGACAGAACAGGGTCTTCATCATTATTACAGAAGAGGATTTAAGCACCTAAGTCACACTGATACTTTCAAAATCTTATTTGTTACTGTGTGATTTTAATAAACTTAGAAAGCAGAAAACTGAACTTCGTGAAAAAGTAAGTACATCTGAACTGTAAGAAAAGCCCATTTTTTTTTCTGAAAAAAAAAAGGCTGGAGATGAGAGGAAGGAAAAGTCATAAAATACAGACAAGTTCTGTTTTCATGGCTAATAGAATTCCCCCGTGCAAACCTCAATAAATCGTATTTTCACAGAATTTTGAAAGTCACCTTGGGAATAGCCATGCTTTATCTGACAGAGAGACCCAAATGGGTGTGTTTCTCTTCTTGATGTTGCAAATGATCTTTGGGATTGAATGCTGTGAAATGTTGGCTTGAGGATTCCAAGGGCTGGGTGGTGGGGAGAGCAGGGGTTTGGGGTTTGGGTTGGAGAGTAGAGCACCTGCTCCAGGCAATGTGTGTTCCCTGGGATCTGGTCCTGCATGGGACCCTCTGGGGGCACAGAGTCCCTCAGCACAAACCAAGTGAACTTCGCTTTGCTGCAAGCAAAGAGAAAGGCTGAGATGCAATCCTTATCATGCCTTTCAGCTGTCATAAATGCTTCCTTCTGGTTTGTGTGAAGGAGGATTTGGAGCAGTTTTTATTCATGAGGCTCTGCTGGTCCCTGGGAAGTTTTCTATGTGGGCATTCTACATCAGGCATGCCAGGGAACATGGCACATATTTTTCTTAATTTCATGGAGATCAAAGAAAGTAACATTTGAAAAAACTGTTAAGATCAAGGTTTTTCAAAATTATAAAGGTCATTATTAGGTGTGAATCTTCACATCACATCATCTCTCTGAATGTTTTCATGTCAGCAGAAAAAACAGGAGCGAGGCTTTCTGACCTTGAAAGAAATGCCTGAGGGAAAGACTCCTTCATGAAATTTTTAATACTCTTCTTAGTGACTTTTTTTTTTCCAAACTGCTGTAGCACGATACAGGTTTGAACTAATGAATGTCACACTCATATGGGGCAGTTCCAAAAATGAAAGACCTTGAGTGACTGAACGCTATTATTGCACTACTCGAAGATGTTATCAAGTTCACCTACATTTCTGACTTTCAAGTGTCTCAGTATCTTATAGTTAGCCTGTCTGATGCATGAGAGGCACACTCTAGATCTAGTTTTAAACCCACCACATAAAACTTTACTCAAAAAAGAAAAGTACATAAAAGAGAGCATTAAAGTGCTGGTTATTTTTTCATTATAATTTTCATTTGCCCGATCTCTGTTATTTAAAGTAGTATTGCTAAATGTTGTTCTCAGCAGCAGTGTTCCTCCCAAATATTGGGGTAAGAAGGGATCATTTTCAGATCCCTTGGAAAGCCATTTTTTTGCAGATTTTTGGAAGACATGAGATTGTAATTGTGGTACAACCTCGGGTGCATTTTGTGCCTTTAGCAAGAGATCTCAGTCATACCACTTCTCTCCTCAAGAGGGAAGATGTCCTTCCTTTCAAACATTCCCGGTAGTGAATGTGTTAACTGCGTGAGGGAGGCAGCAGACACCAGGTCAGCTCCTCCGATGACATGTTCAACTGAGGCACAAAAAATTGACATGAGCTGCTGAAGAGGGGCTGTATTGCCATCAAGGCAGGTGTTAGAGATGGATTTGGGTCCTTTCTGAAGTTAATGATGAAATATTTCCCAATCTCAGTGAAGGGCAATGTTATCCCTCTCTCTTCTGGGTAGGAGTATGGGAATGTAGGGGTCCCCTTTCAAACAGAGCAGGCATTATGTGAAAGGCAGTGTATTTGGCCTAGGGAGATTTAGTTCTGATTCTGCTGCTGGCTTTCTGGAGCTCTGAAGTTAAGTTACAGTACTTATGTCAGTCTCAGTTTTTCCAGCAAAGTTTCTCTCAGTGTAGAGACACAGCCACAGTTGCTAATTCCCAGACTATACAACTTCCTCAATTCATACTCATTTTTTTGCCTTCATTTCTGTATTTATTTCAAGACCATTGTATTAGCTGTTTCTCTTTAAAAATCTCCCTGGCTTTTTTTTGTCCTGTGCAGAACATCTCTGTACTAACATTAATTTTTCTCCTTCATATTTCTTCCCATGCTGCTTCTCAGGTTAGCAAAACTTTTCATGAATATCAGTCAGGGCTTAAAAAGCTGGAAGAATATGTGCTCTGCCTGAAAGCTGCTGAAGTGAATGGGAGGTTTATGGAACTGGAGAGCGCATGGTGTATTCAGGTCAAAACTGATCTAGTTCAGCTATGCAGAGACCCGTGCCAGCTGGGGGAAGTGGGTATCTGCTTTGGTGAGCTGCAGTGAGAACCCTGGGCACTCGTGACAGGGAGGTGTGAGCTTGCAGAGTGAAGTGAGGTGTTTCACATGGTGCAGATGCTTCTGCAGCACCATTTCAGAGATCCTCAGTTTAAATTCACTTCAGTAATTTAACCTGCAGTTCTGCAATGATGTGCACAAACTACAAAACCACACCTTTGTGCTAAAGGAGAATAAGATCTGAGGAGTTCTGGCTCTTTGACACAGATGGATATGACAGTGGACAGTGATACCAGCAACACCACAGACTTCATAGTCATGAATCTCCTCTTGCTTTAGGAGAAGAGGTGCTTAACCTACTTTAGCAAGTTAAAGCAGAGAGTGCACTGGCTTTATTTAGGGGTTCTGTGCTTTCTGTGATCCTTCCATGCCAGACCTGATTCATCTGTGGTCTTACAGAATAACCTGCAAGCAATGAAAGGATGCTGTAGGACACACATGGGCTTTTGATTGACAGAGGAGATGGAGTTTAGTGGAAAGCTGCACCCAGAGACTCATGGACAATCCTTTTGTGGAGTTGCTGGTGGAGCCTTGCCCAGGGTCTGTGGCCTGTGGCTGCACAGAAGGTCCCTCCAGCATGTGGGCTGCAGCTGCTGCAGCAGAACCCAGGGAAGCTGCTCTCTGGTTCTGCTGCTCGGAGATGTTACTCCTCCCTCTGTTAGTGCTATTGTCATCCGGAAAGGCTCTTTCAATAAAATCTCTGTGTCACGGGACTAGTGAACTCAGCTTATAGAGCAGGGTTGTTGTTGTGCTTCCCAACCTCATTTCTGCTGACCAGCAGTATCTCTCCTACCATGGAGACATGAAGGGGCCTTGAGTTTTTCTTGGCAACATCTTGTGTAGCAGCCAATGCATGGTGTATTATCAAACCCCAACTACAGCCCCGTTTTCTTTGTGTGGCTGCCCAGCACAATGTCCCAGGGTGGTCTGGCGAGCTTGAGAAGTTTTCCACCAACCACGTCCTGAAGCTATTTACAGTTGGAGCTGGAAAATTGAATTAAAACAATGAATCAAGCCAACTATGTAAAACAGCTTTTTAGTGGTTGACAAGGTGGTTTTGTGATGTGAGTCTTGGCCTCTCAGTTCCCTTTTATTTTCATAAAACCATAGAATCAGAGAATCATAGAATCATATAGGTCTAAAAGACCTCTGAGATGATCAAGTCCAAACATTAAGCCAACAGTGTCAAGTCCACCATGAAACCATGTCCTTAAGTGCCACATCTTTAAATACCTTACAGGTACGGTTACTCCACCCCTTCCCTGGGCAGCCTGTTCCAGTGCTTGACAGCCTTTCCAGTTAAGAAATTTTTCCTAATATCCAATCTAAATGTCCTCTGGTGCAACTTGAGGCCATTTCCTCCAGTAGTGTCACTTCTACTCATGAGAAGAGGCTGACCCCAACCTTGCTACACGCTCAGGTTGTTGTAGGTAAGGTCTGTCCCGAGCCTCCTTTTCTCCAGGCTAAACACCCCCAGCTCCCTCAGCTGCTCCTGGTAGGACTTGTGCTCCAGCCTTCCCGCAGCCTTCCTACACCCTCCCCGCTCCAGTCCCACATCTGTAGTGGTCCAGCCTGGAACAGGCTGTAATTATTTAAGCACAGCTGGTACGAAACATAAAGGTTGTGGTTGCTGGGAGTGCACTGGGAAGAGGTGCCTGTTCTCCCTAGATCAATCACCAGTCCCTTACTCCAGTCCCTTACTCTGATGAAAATTGCAAATATCTTCTTGGTTCTCGGTGATTGACCAGGGCTGGTGTTTTCACTTTGGTTAGCAGCTTGGATGGGTCAGCCCACAGCCATAGAGTTTCTCCAACAACAAAATTCTCTAAAGATAAGATAGAAATTACTGGAAAAAAAAAAAGAACTGCAAAATCTGGTTCCGTTATATCTTTCTTCTTTTTTCTGTGGTTTTCCCCTGAAATAGCTCTAGCAAAAAGTTTAATCCAGCCTGCACAAGCTACAGTTTCGTGTAGAGAGTATAACTCAACAAAGAGGAAAAAATATCCAATAATCTTGTTTTAAAATAGACACACAGACTGGTTGTACCTAGGGTATTTTAGACTGTATTTTTCAACACATTTTGCAATGGCAGAAGAAGATATGATTTATAATTCTATGAAGATTGTTTTCATCTGAACATTTCTCATTTATTTTAAATTTACCAGGAAGAAATGCAACTTTTGTTTCCTTCATTAAATTGAAAGTCAGGCTGGAAATAAATAATATTGTTAGAAGGGGAAAAACATTCAGTGTTTAAAGAACTTCTCTATCGGAAAGAATGTTTTCCTGCATACAAAATAATCCCTACTTTTTTCATAAGGAGGGAAAAATATGAAATACTCTCACATTTGAAATTCCTATATTTCCAAATGTATTTTCTTCATCAAGAAGATATGGATATGCTAAGAATTTGGTTACTTGGCTGTATTCTCTTATGCCTCACCATTCCAGTCAAGATGCTCAAGAACTCCTGCTGCTAGTAATAAAATAGCTCTGGCAGTCCCAAAAATTACAATGCATCATAAAATTTTATGGTACAGTTTTATAAGTTAAAAATACCTATTCCGTAATGGAAGGTCAGCCTTTTATTTGTTCTATGGAGAAGGCCAATAGCAGAGTTGTTTCAAGGGTAGAGGACCCACCAGACAGATACTGGGGTTTTTTTCCCTGGGTACAAGAGATTGTGCCCCAGTCAGATATATTTTGTGCAAGCAGGAGATAAATCCAAGAAGAGGTTGCATAATCTGGGTACTTGGTGAGTGGCTGTTTTTCAAAGAAAGAAAATTAATAATGTGAAAAGATTATGTGGATGTTTAAATAAAAATGGTACTTTGCCCATTGAAAAAATGCATTTGGTTACAAAGTAGTTCTGGTTAAGAGGTTGTGTGAAAAATTCTGTAAACAAATCAATACTTAGTAAGGGTGAAAGGGAAGCTGATGGATGTAATTAGCTGGACATTAGGAAGTGCACCAGTTGTTGAGGGAAGATAAAAACAGAAATTAAAAAAATCTGGAAATGAGGTTAAGGAGTTGGCTGCCCTACAAAAATAACATTTATGTCTTAAAAACCTGATTAAATGACACATCAAAAAAAAAAATCTATTATCGTTTTACAGCAGTGATCAGCTAGGATATGATTTTTTCTTGGCCCATGGTTTGTGAAGTTTTATATCCATGAACATGGTATCTTAGACACCTACTGAGATGAGTCTCCATCTGAAAGTGCCTGTTTCTCTTCATTGACAGTGAAACGAGCTCTCAGTGACAGACTACACAAATGCTGGATAAAGCTGAGATTAATATCTCTGCTATAGCATTGCCAGAAGCAAGAATTCTTGGCCTATTATGAGTTTGGGTTAAAAGCCATCAGATTTTAGAGGAAAATACTAATGATACTCACCTTGGTTTCACTGGTTTGGCTTTGCTCATGTTCTCTAGGTTTCTTCCATAGGCAGAAAGAATAGAAACGTTCTTTACAATAAGAAGAAATAAAAGCAAAGATTTTTCCTTCAGCACTTGGAGCTGCAGCTTGAGACTTTGTGGAAGAACTTCTGCTGTCACATGGCCCCTGATTAAATGGCAATGCAACCCTGACACCTCTGTGTTCACCCGTGGTGAGCATGGTCCAAGGCTGCCCAAGGTACGGGTAAGGTCTGTCTCTCTCAGCTCCGTGTCTACCCGGGAGAGCACAGGGCTTTGCACATTAACGATGGAGTGGCCAGCAGTAGGATGAATTCCTCTATGGAAAAGGGACACCATGGGCTGGTGTCCTGTTGCCAGTGGTGGTGTTGGGATGCTGGGACACTGAGGGCAGCGCTGACTGAGCCCTGCTCCAGAGCTCAGAGGTGTAGCAGGGATGTGCTGTCATGCAGTGTCCTAAACACAAGTGCCTTTCACCCCTTCAGTGGTCCTGCAAGGTCCCAAGGTGTCTAGGAGAACACAGGTCTCTGCAGACGTTGTGATGTACCCATCTGCCCTCTGCAGTCACCCTGAAACCCTCAAATGGCACTTGGTGAATCTGGTTAGAGAATAAAATGATCCCTAAACCACCGTGGACTATGATGGGAGTTTATACTCTCAGTGTAAATGTAAGCATCTGGAATTTAGGCTTCTTAATCTGAAATTGAATCAGAACCAAGCTCTCACCAGCATCATTCAGTGATGGGCACAGCATGACTACTGTGGTTAAATGAAATGTGCTGTGTTTGTCAGGAGAGCTAAGTGACTTTCCAGACAGCCGTTTTTCCACTCGGAGCAGGCAATCCTTTCAGCCAGCCTATTTTCAGTCCCAACTGCTAGATGCTTTTCAGCTAAAGATGGGAAAGGGGTAATCTTTCTAGTGTGCCCCAAACAGTCAGGTAAGCACTAACTCTAGCCACCTCGCTTACCCCAGCAGATGCTTAGGGACTTCCTGGCACAGTAGCTCTGTTTTGCTGTGCCCTTGCCTCTTTCTTGCCTTGGACAATGCCTCATAGTTGGACATGAGGGGTGGGTGGACACCATGGGGCAAGTGATGAAGGGGTTGCTTTGTGTATGAGCCATCATCCAAAATCCCTTATTTCCTCTGTTGCCTTGTGATTAGCAGCTGCAGCTCAGATGCTTTATTAGACTTTAGAAATGCCCCCTCAAAAATGACTTTGTGAGGCAGTGCTGCCATGTTCACTTTTTCCCTGAGGCTGTCACTTGTTTAAAGCACCCATGAGAGGATCCTTCACCCCAGGTACCTTTTTGGGTTTTCCCTGTGTGGCAGATGCTGTTCCAGCCTTTCTCACTGGGTTTTTTTCCTGCTCCCTTGCTGCACACTGGCCTTCATCTCACTGAGATGCTGCAAAGTGCCTTGTGTCTCAGTGTTACACTTTGCTGCGGACAAGTGTATGTGTGTGTGTGTGTGTATCTGTGTGTGTGCTTGTGGGAGGGAGAACCGGTATTTAAAATTCACCAACTTTGAACTTCATATTACTGCATGTAAAACAAACCCCAAAATCATTTATTTCTAGGCTTCTGCCTTGATTCCCAGACTTTTGATTTAATCTTAAAATATTTAATCATTTCCTTGGCAAATGACACTGAAATTGGACAGATGGTTTAAAGTTAGCTTTCTTCCCTGGAGAAAAGCTGCTCAATTAAAAAACTGTAGCTCTCACACATTCAATTCATCCTTATCAGGCTGTCCCAATTAATCCTTTAAATGCAATGTTACATAATGTGGGATCCTCTCTCCCTCATTTACTTTTCCATCTTGTCATTATTTCCTCTGTGTTTGCTTACCTGCGTGGCGCTGTTGGGAGTCAGGAGAGAGCTGCTGCCTGAGGAGAGGTGTGTGACATTTCTGAGTCACCTCTATTGGAGCAAAGGGAGTGGCATACACAGCCATCACACCCAGTTGCTCATGCTTTTACGCTCTGATGTTATTTTTCTCCTCGGGCAAATAGTCTTTGCAAATCCTTAAAACAGCAGAATCAAATTTTTATTATGCTGTTTTCTGAATAGCCACATAATCTCTTTTTGCTGCTAGTGCTGGGATTGCTTGGGATTGAAGGTATTTGCTGCTTGAGAAAATGTGTTTCTGTGTGTGCTGGGGGAGTGCAGTTGGCTTGTGTGCTGGACTCAAAAAGACTGTCAAAAATGGCCATAATAAGTCCCACTGGAGACTGTGAGTTCTAACACTGTTAGTGTCTCCTCTGTATGGTACTGCCTGCATCGTTTCACTCCACCACAGCGTTAAGAATAATAATTTGGATTTACTAGGTCTGGATGCCATTCATGCAGTCAGAGAGCTCAAAGTTCTGCCCTGAGGAGGCTCAGGGCCTGTTCCATTGCTGTGATCCTGTGGAGGGGTGAAAAGCAGTTCTGGGAGTAGGCGTACAACATGCTGGATCCCCCAGCTGCTGCTGCCTTTATCTTGGCTGTGTGCGGGACTCAGGACAGACTCGTGTGAGTTGGGTTCAGGGCAGCTGGCGGTGGCTTGTGCTGCCATGCACCCTGTGTGCCCTTGGTGTGCTCCCTGGGCATCCTGCAGTGTCAGGGTGGGTCTGTAGAGCTGCAGGCAGGCTCAGACTGCGCCCATGGAGAGCTGCGCCTGGGGGTTCCAATGGAGAAAGATTTGGGCCTGGGGAAGATCAAAATTCATACATGGGTTGGATTTACTCAGGCTGCCTTCAGACTGTAACGGAGGAGACTGCCCCAAAATGGCATCTTTGACCACTGTGTTTCAGCTGGAAATGTTACCACATCACAAAGTCATTTGTTACCAGACCAGGGCTGATGTACAGGGCAATAAAACCTTAAATATGAAAGGTTTTGAAGGTAGTCCTGCTTTGTGTGGGAGATTGGACTGAGGACCTCTAGGAGTCCCTTCCAGATTTAACTTTTTCATGATTTCACAGACAGAGAATATTAAGTGCAATTATTAACAAGGGCAATCATCAAGAAATGCCAAACAAAATCCACTGTGTTTTTTTCCCCTCTAAATAAATGAATATAATAAGACAATCTTCTTTACATATTTATTTAAATGCCTTCCTAGAGGATCTGTTTTATTTGGTTTTACCTGAATAATTCCTTTGCCTGCTGACTCTACTGGACTAATAGCTGTGTGGGGAGTGGAAAACATCACATCTTCAAATATCTGGCATTTCCTTTGGATTCTACAGTAATTAAAATAAGGTTTCGTTACTTACCTGGAGCAGATCTTTTCTGTTATTATTCTTCTGCAGGACAGTTTAATTTAATGTCAGTTCAGAGTATATTTGAATGCTGAGCCACAAAAGCAGAATATTCTGTTTGAAGGGATTTGTGGGGACCCACTGAAAAGTAGGAATGTATCTAGAGCTCTTTTACTCAGTCTCTATACCAAAAAAGGGAAAAGCTTATCTAATATGCTGCAAGTCAGAAATGGAAAAAATTTATTGACAGGGCAGGATTTTTTCGTTACTGTTTGTTTTTCCAGTCCTACATCTAAGGCTGTAATTTAATTTGGAAGGTAATGGGAGACTGCTTACCTGGGGAATTATTCCACTGCTTCATTTTCCAGGAATTCTTCTGGGTATTCAGGGAAATTTCAGGACCTCTTAAGGTCTTGTTATTTTCAGATGTATTTCTATGTATCAAATACTAAATCATTAGTATCTCTTAATGGCATATACTTGAAGTAAAAGCAAAACAAAGCCAAATCAAATCTTCATGGCCTAAAACATCTGTAAGCTTTGCTAGGATTTTTGTTACTTAGGAAGGTCTAAGCATTGATCCTCCATAAATCCAAGTAGTTACAACTATGCATACAGTACTTCTTTGTAGTAGAAAGTCTGATGCTATTATGGTTAGGCAGTATGTTCGCAGGAAAAGCATTTTTGCCATTTTGAAAGGGGAATTCTAAAAATGCGAACAGAAGCATTGATCTTATTATCATTCCTGTGGATTCTTCTCCTCTTTTGACAAAAACATTTTGACCTAAATTTTCCCGGCTGCTGTTCATATTACAAAGCTGAATTGAAACACTCACTGTTTGTGTCTCAGTCTCCCGAGCTGTAGAAAAATTATTTTCTGTCTATGGAACAATGTTGGGAATTTCATTTTGTTTAGATTCACCTAGGACCCTAAGGTCCCCAGTGACGATGAGTTTTGAAGGTATAAAGTCTGCTTGTTGCAGTTGGAACAACCAACTTACAAATATTTTAAAATAAATTAGTGTAAAGACAAACTCACATAAGACCCTGCTGACTGTTTCATTCTAAGCAGCCTTCTCTGAATGCCCCTAATTTGTGGAAATTAATTATGAAACACAACCATATAGCTCTGTAATTACAAGAAAATAGATGGAAGATGAGGAGACTGACTGCATCCTGTGCATGAATAAATCTCATCAAAGATGTCAGGGGTAATCCCTCCCTGGGGGATTCAGTTCAGCCACTCACCCATGGGCTCCATCTGTAGCATCCCGCCATACTGCCATGCATTGCCATACCATGGAACTAAATCTTCTGGAAAGGTGTTTACAATAATAAGCTGGTGAGGCATTAGCTCAGAAGTGGAGGAGTGAGGGCTGTTCTTGTGCTGGTGGCTAAAGCCCTCGCCCCTCACTCTCTGCCTGTTCACAGTGACCATTATCCCTCATGCCCAAGTCACCTCTGGCTGGGGAGCAGTGGAAGGGAGCCACATGCGTAGTGTGGAAGCTTCCCTTCAGTCCTGAGGTGCTCAGGCTGAGCCGGAGCCATTCAGTGCCAGCTCAGCATGGAGATGGCCCTGTGGAGAGCAGAGGCTGGCAGCTGCTCAAGGGATTGCTGCCAAGGGATCCTGGAAATTATTACTCAATATCTTTAGGTTTTCTGCAGTTGATATCAATGACTAAATGTACACATCTGACTCAGCCTTTGTGTTCCAGGATTAATGTATTGACTTGTCCAGAGTTACTACTCCTGGTCCTCACTGACGGGTGTGGAACAGAGCTCTGAAAAGGGTCGTGGTGAAGGTTACAGAGAGTGGGACCATACCTGACATAACTTAAAGATTTACCACACTGTCGTAGCTCTTTTCTTTTGACTGACTGTGCTGGGAGAACAGCAAACACATACTCTTCAAAGTCCAAGTCAAAAAGAAAGCCTAATGACTAATCTTGACCCAACCAACAGAGTGTCTGAAACTCTTTCAGGCTTTCATTTGATCTCTGATCCCTGATTGTTGAATTTATGTCATCATCCTGCTCTCCCTAGGACACTGCTGGCAGTTTTCATCGTGTGGTGCTTTCAGTTAAGTGACTGTCAGGAAAAAAGGATAGGAAGAAACCTGAAGCTGTGTTGCTCATGACAGGCTCAGTATCACAGTATCCTCTTCAGGACTGTCATCACCCTGCACGGAGCCTTTGTTATTAGAGATGATTCCCTGTGACACCATGTCATTTAAAAATTATTGCACAGACTCTGACATTGCTTTGCACATCTTCTGTGTGGCCATCCGCCCATCAAAGAGGCAGCTTGAGAAATGAATGCCCAGCTGAGCACAAAAGCATATACAAGTCTTACACCCAATAATTTCGTATAAAAAGCAGTGCATGAAGCTCAGCTCCCTTCTTACCATTTTTTATCTCTGGACACTCTGTTGGTTTTGATTTTTAAATGTACAGTAACCACAATAATGTGTGCTTTATTTATTAGACTAATGGTTAAGTAATTATTCTCTTTTTTTTAGAACTTTGACTATAGGTAAGTGACTGCTGTCAGCCATCTTTCATCTCCAACAAATAGGCTGAACAGATGCAAAAACCAAGCATGCCTAAGGAGCACAGACTTGAGGTCCAGAATTAAAAGTCTTCCAAGAGGAACAGAAAACCTGGGGGGACCAAAGAAAGCTCACAGCCCTACTGTGCTTGACTAACAAGGGTTCAGGCAAGGAAAGTTCTGGTGGAATATCAAAAAGCAGCAGTAGATTGGTTTTTTTTTTCTCAGGACTGCCTGCAGACTTCTTGACAACCCATTCTTCCCTTTTTTATACTTCCAGTTCCCCAGGTGCCCCCTGTGGTAACCTTTGGCCTTTTGTATCCAGAGAGCGGGATGTTTCCTGTGGTGTGTCAATAACAATTTGGTTTTCTCTGATACCAATTTGAAAAATTCAGCTGACAAGTCCAATACCTGCAATTCAGCTGACAAGCTCAATACCTGTGACTTAAATATGTGACAAATGTGAGCTGACTTGAACAATCATTTCAAGTAACCTGTCAAGATATTGAAGTTCTTGGGTCAATTTGAAAATGAGGGAAAAAGCCATTAATATCTATTAATGCAGAACTAGCATTAACAAAGTAGTATGCCTTGAAATGGGTTAGAGAGAGGATATGACCAATGTGCTTGGAAATAATTTGTAATGAGCAGAGCAAGGTGAATATTGAATACATAGTCATTTTCTTGTAAGTTTGGATTTTTTGTTTTATAATTTTGATATATCGTATGTCCTTTATTTCAGGTAGCATCACATGCAATTCACAGCCCCAGAGAAAACCATGCTCAATTTTGCCAACAGTCAGATTTGACTTTTGTACTTCAACCTACCGTTGAAATTCTCCAATTACAGAAAGAATGGAGTTGGAGGTTGGTGTTACACAAACCCATCAGCTGAACTGCAGCCCACTGAAATGGTAAGTACTGTGAGATATTTCAGCATTGTGAAGTTTGCCTCTGTCCTTAATTGGGGTGAAAAGTTGGAATTTTGAAAAGTTTTGCAGAAGAGAAAAGCTAAAATATTTCTGGTGGAAACATCAGACAAATTTCTTGAAATGCATTATTTCAGTGGTGCCATGAATGTCAGGCATCTTCATATAATAAGGTGAAAAATATATTCCACCCTGTCCTGTTGTGCTCTGTTCTGCTGTCAGTGCAATGGGAACAGAAAAGGGCAGTTGAACATGAACCAGGACAATAAATTTTGATTTTAAATTATTCAGAAACTTTTCTACATGGAACATATCAAGAGGGAACTCTTTCAGGGAAACGCAGAATACTTCTTTATGCAGTGCCATTCACCATATAGTTTGACAACAACAGATAAATACATCTCATCTTCCCTCATTGCTCATTCCTGCCAGCACGTATCTCATCCCATCATCTCTCCTCCTGCTCTGTGGCATTGGCTCATCCTGCAGCCAAGGCCCGCAGCTGCTCCTGACATTGGTCGCTGGAGCTGTGGTGGGTCTGCTGGGATGGCCCCATCAGGACATGGCTGGCAAATCCTCCTTTAAATAAGAGAGAAAGGTTAATAACCCAAAGTGTTCACAGGCTAAACAGAGCTGAGGACTCTGTGTCAACCCATCTCATGAACCTGGTTAAATACATCTGGATGATACATCTTTGAAAATGGAGGGCTGTGTGGCCTGGGGTTTTTGCTTTCTGCCACCGCCCACTTTGAGTGTGGGATGTTTTGGGAGGGCTGTCTCTCTTTTTCACGTGGAGGTGGTAGCTATGTGTCCTCTTTGGAGTGTGTCTGGGCAGCCTGGAGGTGTCATATCTCTTCTCCTGCTGCTTTGGACAGGCTGCCAGAGCAGCAGTGGGGTTGCCCTGTGGCCAACAGAATAAGATGGTCACTTGAGCAGAAGGTCTAGTTAGTGAAAAAGCTCCAGTGGCAGCGGTGACCAGCATCTCCTTGTGGCAGTCGTGTCAGTCAACACAGTTACAGGGTCGAAGGCAGTCGGGGTTTTACTGAGAACTAGATTTTAAAGTTAATCAGAGAGCAAACAGGACCTGGTGGGATTCCTGTGTGTACTTCAGTGCCTGACTTGGACTCTACTGGGAGTTAACCTCAACGTGATACTAGAAAATCCTACCAGCTGCCACCCTGCAACTTCAGGAGCCAAACATGAAAAACATGAAAACACAGTTGATTTATTGACACAGACTCCCACTGGGCACAGTGTTTTCCTGGCTTTGGAGATGGATCCTCCATTTGCTTTCCCACTTTGGTTCTTCTCGGCTAAAGGTCTAAATATTCTTAAGTGAATTTATCTCCAGCTCTGTTTTCTCCAAGCGTGGATGCATGGATGAGCACTTGGCTATGGAATTTACAAGGAGAATTATTCAAGTGTTTTAACTGTAACATTAGTCTTGTGGAATTTGGAACATTGTCTTTTTAATAGATTGCATACAAAAGCACTAATTAATATTCCAGTGGAGTGCTGTTTATGTGTGTGCCTATCTGCCATGCAATGTCCTGCTAACAAAGCACAACACTCACATCTGTGCAAGATATTAATCATTCTTCAGTGAGAGAAAATGCTTCATTTTCATCTGTGCCATTCCACATGTCCCATTAATTAGCATTCATTAAGCACCAAGAGCATGCCTGGTGCTGTGCAGTACAGAGCTTGCAGACTGGGCATGGGTTGATACATGGAGACAAAGGCCACACTGGGAGTGGTGGCCACCCAAAAACAAGCTGGGGATGGAGACTGGGGGGGGAATTGAAGCTTCACTCCATAGACAAGACAAGGACAAAGTGATTACAGACTTTGTAAATTCTAGTTAGCTGAACACTTAAATATGTTTGAGATAGGGATTCTCTTAGTGCGACAGTAGGGCACCTGGGACTTCTAAAATGGTTGTGTTGAGGGAAGGAGCAGAAATCATCTTGGTTTTACTCGTACTGTGGCATTTATCAAGTATTTGGGTGCAATGCAGGCTCTGCATGCCCTAAGTCTCCATTTTGTGCTCTGGTGGTTGGTGGTGATGTAATAAATGGAAAGCACAATGGTGCACAGGGATTGGATGGCAGTCCTTGCTCTTGTTTACTCCAGTGCAGCTTTCCTCTCCATGAGAGGTTCATATGGCTGCAGCAGAGCTGGACATTTATTAATGAGAAGCATTTGAGGAAAAAATTATATTTCACTGATTTCACTGTACATAACTACTGTTTATCCATCTTCCTGTAAGCCCAGATGCTGGTGATTCTAAGGGGAAAAACATTTTGGCAATACATGGGATTAATTGAGAAAATGTGATCACTTTAGAAAATAAAGGAAGACTTGATCAGAAAAAGAGACTGCTGTGTCAGTGGCTTGCTTGGCTGTCATACTATTGTTATATTTTAATCTCAAATTCAGAAGTAATAGCAGGAATGATTTTCCTGCGCTAGGGTGAAGAATTTTTTATTCTTTCAAGCACTGTTTGCTTGGCAGGGGATGGACCCCATTGACAGAAGATTTATAAACTCTGATCAAGAGCACAGAAAATCCTCTTGCCTTCCCTGGCTTTTTGACAACCCTCCAGCTGAGCGAGGCAGCAGGATCATAGAGCAGAGATGCAGACATGGTGGTGATGCTGCCACGATGCTGCCCAGCTGCTGACCTGGACACAGATGGGCTTGGACGGGTCACAGGCAGCTGTTGGATGTGTGCCCCCAGCCTGGGGATGGGCTCAGAGCACTGCTGGAGCAGGGTCGTGTCTGTAGGGAATCAGCCAGGGTGCAGTGCCTGGCACAGCGTAGCCTTTGGCTTTGACTTTGAACCTGAGCTCTGGAATGAACAAGCCAGTGGGTTGATATGCTCCCTGCACTCACACCGTGCTCCTTGGATGCCTGAGCTGACTTAAGAAGGACAATATTAATATTAATATTGATGGCATTTATTTCTCTCGTGTGACATTCAAAAAAGTGAATGTGTAATACAGAGGTCAAGGTAGGATGCCTCTGACATTTCAAAGGGAAGAGGAAGTGAAGACAGAATAGTTCTCTCTTGTGAGTTCAACCTTTCCATGACCGTATTTCTGACAATCTTTTCATCACTGCAGGTGACTGCTTTATGTATCTATACACACACATATACACACAAATATACATATATATGCATAAACCCACTATAGCTCAGGACATTGTCTTGGTTGTCTTGCAGTTCTGCACTCACACACAGTGGAATATGTTTTTTTCCAGATACTTGATCAAGGAGCAATCACTAATAAATCCCTAAATGTGGCTCAAAGATCCTAAAATGATATATCTCTTTTCTCCACAGATAAGAGGTTTAATTTTGGCTGAATAATCCTCCACATATTTGGGTTCCCAATGATCCATTTGTAGCTTAACAATTCATTTTCATATTTCTGCTCTGTGAAGATGTGGAATTCATTTCCTGCTGGAGAGGTTACTGGAATGATAATGCACAGGTGGCTTGAGATATAGCATAAATATATTATGCCTTGGTATGTCTCATTCATTATGTAAATACGGACGTGCTCGGTGCAGAGGAAGCAGTTTGACACTGCAGCAGGGTGGTGCACTGGCTGGCACACATTGCGAGGCTGTTCAATAATGCAAGTCAAGCACTGACCACAGAAGCTGTAGCTGCAAAGAGGGTGCCCTCCCCATGGCGCCTGGAGGATGTGAGGCTGTTCTCATCATTTTGTTTTGGCGCCATTTACTGCTGCTTGCAAGCAGTGAATGAAATGCAAGGGAAAGACCTCTGGTAATGTGAGGGTTGTAATGATATTTTATGCTTGCTGTCCTTGGAAAGGTCCTTTATTTCCTGATTTTTCTATAGCAGCCCTCATCTACTCATCTTAGAGGAATAAGGGAACATTCAGGCACCACAATTCAGTGCCCAGATTAACATGGGGGCATTTGAACATCTATTCACTCACTGATTGTGAGACCTTTAAGGTGTTTTCATTGGAAACATGGCCTCTCTCAGTTTCTGTTGGCTGTATTTTGGAAGAGAGATTCTTACTGTACTGGGAATTGAACCCAAGGAAATCCTAGCCCAATGAAAAAACTTTGAAGAACAAGTCTATATTACTTGTCCTGAGGTCATTGCTGCAGAGGGGCTGTGTGTGCTTGTCCCTGTATTCTGTGGCTGTAGTATCTTGAAAGAATCACTCTTATCTCTAGGGGATGGCATCAGACTTAGTCATGATTTTACAAGCAGGAAGCCTCAAAAAAGGTGTGAATAAAAATAAAGACAATGGGAAACAGGTTTTGTCCTGTGCTCCATGCACTTTATGATATGGTGTCTGGGTGGGATGAGGTGAGCTGGCCTGTCCCCTGGTCCTGGGGTGAGCGTGCTCATTTGCAGGCTGCATGATGTTACTTGGCCCTGAGTGAAGCTCAGGTCCCACAGGGACCCTGGCTTTAGGTGCTGGGAGTGACTTCTTCTCTGGATGCTAGTACTGGGCTGTCAGTGGGTTTGGTGTGTAATGACCATGTTTGCAGGAAATATTTTATACCACCAATACAGTTGGTTTCCCAACCTTTTTAGGTAGGTGCAGCCATAAGCCAGGCACTTTGGGAGAGTTACACTTTGCACAGGGTTTGGCAGTGCTGCTGAGGGACTTGCAGTTTGAAACAGTCCTCTCATTTTTTGTCTTTTCTTTCCAAAATCTACTGTTTTGCATTCAACTACACTCAACAAATACAGCTGAGACAAATCTGCCACTGCTGCTCAACTCACAATGATTTGCAAAACAGATCTGAGCCTAACAGTTGTTACACAAATTAGGACTCAATGTACAAATGAAAACTAGAAAACAAACAAAATGCAGCATATTGTTGCACTATGTGCCTGTCCACAAGACAGGCTCGAGGAGGGATGTTGGCTCTTCCTTTCCTCAGGAAGGCATGCAGGTTACCAGCTGCTTTCCCTGTTGATAAAACAGCAAAGCCCACGAGCGGCTCACTCTGCTATCAGATAAACGGGAGCGCTTCCTGTTGCCATCATGAGAGGCAAAGTGCATCCTATGAGGGCAGAGGTTGGCATCATTATAACCAACAAGTAACTCGTGGAATTTCTGCCTCCACTTGTAGTTGACAAGATGTTAAGAGATTAAGCTTTGTATATGCCTAAAGCTTTGAATGGGTCAATAAATAAATAAATATTCCTCTGCAAAGAAAATACCTCCCAGAAATCAAGAATTGCTAATACTGTGGGGGATGCTCTGAATGCGAGTGATGAGGGGAGGAAGAGGCCATGTGATGTGCAGATGAGAGATTGTTGTTACAGTGGCTTTATCTCCCTTATACTTAAAAAAGAAGTTTGTCTTCCCTTGCATGCCATGGAAACAGTAGTGTCTGCCAGAATAAACACTGTTCAACCTAATGACCAATCTCTTGAAAATACCAGTATAAAAAATTCAGCACGTGTGAACAGTTTATGAAGTTCTGGTACAGCCTGACCTAAAAATTCAAATCAGAATAGTTTCTTGCCAATTCACTTTGACTGAAAGGCTAATGCGCAGCTGTTGGTTTGGGAACTTGGTGATTTTTCAGTTCTTTCAGTTAATGACCCAAACCCAAAAATAGTCAAATGATATTTGAGTCAAATGACTCAAACCATGAGCTCTCTTGGACAGCCTTGATCTTGGTGAGTCAAAAACCCTTGCTCTTCTACAGTCTGATTCAGACAGAGTTTCTCTGGAGGATACTCCCATGAAGTGTCAATCACTGCTTAAATTCAACTTTCATCTTGCAGCACCCTGCCCTTGCAGCTAGATAGTAGAAACATGAATTAAGTGGTGCAGGAAGGAGTGGAAATGTCATTGTTTCTGGTAAATCACACCCAAAACCAGCATGTTACAACAGCCTTTGTGGTTCTCTATCCACAGACAGAAGCAGCAGGTGATGCAGAGCAAAGGAAAGACCTGGAAGCTGTAGTGCCATGTGAGTCTGCACAGGAAAGCCTGGTCTGGAAGAAGCGATGGTCACTATGGCTGTGTGTGAACAAAAAGCAGGAGCTATTCCCATCTTTGTGTGGGGCAGGCCTCAGACCCTCTCTGTGCCTCAGCTTCCCAGCACGAACAGGGCTTGCTAAGATGGCTGATAGCTCCTGCAGCTCTTCACTCCTACTGTCACACCTGCTTTTGGTCAGCTTTTCTTTGGTGAAGCACAGCACTTAAGTAAAACTGCTATTTCAGAGTGCTTGCTTTGGGATCTGGGAATTTTCTGAGGTAGGATAAAAGCTGTTCTTTAGCCCCTATGGATTAAACTGTCATTGAAATAACAAGTAGAAGTAACGTAAAGAAGTTCCCCTTATCCTTTCAGTACTTTTGTGCCCCGCTCTTCTTGAGTTTGTCTGAATGCACTCAGATTCAGGAAAGAAACTTTCTGGTGATACTGTTGCAGATTTGTATAGGCAGAAGGTTTAGGTGGGCTGCTATATAGAAAGGTTACCTTTTTCTCTTAGGTTTTAGAATTATTTAGGTTGAAAAATACTCTTAAGATCATTGAATCCAACCATAAACCTAACACTGCTAACTCCACAAATAAATCATGTCACTAAGTACCTGTCTACTTATCTTTTAAATAAAAGCAAAGGGAAAAGCATCTGAACATGGATTCTCAGGCAGTCTGTGTATTTTGAAAATGCCTGTGTTAGGAGGGGAATGTGTACAAGTGCAATTTTCAAATGTAAACCAGAATTATTCATGAGTTTATAATAATCACTCATGCCTCTCATTCAGACCCAGTAGTTCTCTGGTGACCTTCTTTCATCCATCTGCAGACAGCAGTTGTAGCAGAAAGTGCTATTACTGTGTGCTAGCTTTCTATTAATAATGCATATATTAAAAGTGCTTTCTTGAAGGCCTGCATGCCTTTTCCATAGAGTAGGAAAGTGGTGACAAGCATAATTTATGCCTGCTCTTGTAGATCTTTGCTCTTTGCCCCATGGTAGAGAATTGCCCACATCTCTCCCTACCCCCGGGGCCTGATGGATATGGGGAGAACCAGTGTCTTCTTGGCTGCCACCAGTTGCAAAGGGTCACTTAATCCCTGTGTGGGACAAGTGGGAATATCAGAGGAAGTGAATGGGATTTCAGTGGTTTGACTGTGCGCAGCACAGAAGAAAACATTGTATGGAGTCAGCATAGCCTCCTGGCTGGCTGTTGGCATTGAGGGAGTGAATAGTAAAACAATAAATACACTTTAGTCATTGTTGGTGGTCCCACTGGTATTGATGTATTTTCCTTCTGATCTCAGAGCATTCCTGCTGTGTAGAATCACTCTGCTATCAGATTAGCTTTTGTGATACAGTTGGTTTTGGAAAAAGAGGTCTTGTTGCTACAGAAAATTGCACCTTTTGGGAGAATTATCAAACCCTGAAATATTTCAAATCAGAGTGGTACATTTCCTCAACTAACAAGCCAGGACAATAAATCTCAGTCCCTGTCTGAGGAGTGGGACAGACACCATTTCCTGAAAAGGCAGCCCTCTCTCTTCCTTTCCTGGAGAGGTGTGTAGTATGTCCAGGGGTATCAGGATTGCAACAGGTCCAGAATTAAATTTCCATAAGGCACAGTAGTGCCACCATGGTGATTGAAAAAGGTTCCCAAAGACTTTAGGAGAGTAAGTGTACACCAGATTGTTGTGGTGCTATCCAGAGGGACCTCAGCAGACTGAAGAACTGAGTGGAGAGGAACCTCGTGAAGTTCATCAAGGGGAAATGTCAAGACTTGCACCTGGGGAGGAACAATCCCATGCCCCAGTGTAGGTTGGAAAGCAGCTGGAAAGCAGCTCTGCAGAGAAGGACCTCGGGGTAAGCAAGAGACTGACCATGACCCAGCAACGCACCGTTGTGGCAAAAGCCAACAGTCTCCTGTGCTGCACTGGGAGGAGCGTTGCCAGGTAAAGGGAAGAGACCTTTGCCTTCTGCTCAGCATGGATGAGTACACATCAGGAGTGCTGAGTCCAGGCCTGGGATCCTCAGTACAAAGGAGGCATGGATATATTGTACTGAGACCAGCACAGGGCCATGAAGGTGATGAGGAGACAGAAGCATCTCTTCTGTGATGAAAGACTGAGAGAGCTGGGACTGTTCAACCTAAAGAAAAGAAGGCTCAAGCAGGGCATAAATACCTCATGGGAAGAAGTGAAACAAGAGTGAGCCAGACTCTTCTCTGTTCTCAGACTCTTCTTATCCTGTCAGTGCCCATTGACAGGATAAGATGCAGTGGGCACAAATCAGAAATAAAAAAGAAAATTTAATCTGAATGCATGAAAACTCTTCTTTCCTGTGAGGGTGGTCAAATTGGCACATGGCTGTCCAAAGAAGTTGTGGAATCTCCATCCTTGAAGCTCTCCAAACCCCAATGGGACACAGTCCTGGGAAACCTGCTCTAGCTGGCCCTGCTTGAGCTGGAGAGTTTGACTAGATGATCTCAAGAGATCCTTGCCTCCCTCCACTCTTTAGTGATTTTGTGATATATTAGTTGTGAACATCTGCTTGCATCTGACAAATAAAAAGTGCCTTGATTGAAATTGTGAGTGTAAAATTCAAAATACAAATAAGAAAGAAACCCTTAAAGGAGCCCTGTTATATTGGTCCAATATTCACCAGTGATGAGACCTGCCCATTTTTTATGTTTTTTAAATTGCCACCTGGCAGAGAGCAGAGGTCCTCATCTGAAAGCAGTGGCTTTTCAGTGTTGCTTAAACTATGATAAATGGAAGCCTGACACACCTCCAAACACAAGAAAATGTATGTTCCTCAGATAAAATGTCTGTCTTGATTATTTTCTGGAAGTGGCACAGGGCAGATATGTATATGCAGAACGTAAGAGACGAAGGAATTTTTTTGATTATTTGTCAAGCAACACTTTGTTTCTAACACATTATAGATGAATAAACCTGTCACTGAGCTGAGATAAATTACTTGAAGTTTCTGGGAATTTATTACTGGCGTCTCTTCCTTCACAGCTCTGACCTGCCCTTGCTAAGGTTTTATTGTTTGTCTGCAGTGTGTGGTGCTCAGGCCCCTCCTGGATGGCTCCACTATGGCTGCACCTTTCAGCTCAGAGTTGAATGCCACATTTTCCTCTCACTCCAGCTTGCGTATGAGAGATGTGTAGTTATATAAACACAGCATTTACTTTACAGATTGACTTTACAATTTCCATCTATTCAAGAGGTGATCTTTTAAATCCCCCCTCCCTGCACCCCCATGTTGTGGTTTTGCAAGGCCTGTTTTTTGGTAGCAGGGGGGCTGCAGAGGTGGCTTCTGTGAGAAGCTGCTAGCAGCCCCACCATCGTGTCCTGCAGGGCCAATGTCTGTCTGGCTGCAAAGATGGACGTGCCGCTTAGCCAGTTAAAAGTGGTAACGCCTCTGTGATAACAGATTTAAGAAGGAATTCAAAACAATCCTGGGGGCACAGTTTTAATTCCAGCCAGGGAAGAGGGAGTGAGTGAGAAGATGTGAATAGAAAACAACATGAAGGCACCAAGGTCAGTTCTGAAAGAGTGGGAGGAGGTGCTCTAGGAGCTGGAGCTGAGAGTCCTCTGCAGCTGGTGGTGAAGAGCATGGTGAAGCAGCTGTCCCCCTGCAGCCCACGGAGGACCACAGGAGTGCAGAGATCCACCTGAAGTTGTGGAGGAGCCCACGCTGGAGCCTGCGGTTGCTTGAAAAGGGCTGCACCCTGTGGGGAGTGACCCACGCTGCAGCAGTTTGAGGGCCTCTGGTGCCTGTGGGATGGACTGATGTTGCAGCAGTTGAAGAAGGCTGTTGCTTGTGAGGTGGACTTACGTGGGAGAAGTTCCTGGAGAACTGTCTCCCAGAGGGGACCCCACAGAACAGCAGGGGAATGTGTCTCCAATTATGCAGCAGGAAGAAGCCACAGATGAACCGACCAAAAACCCCCATTCTCTGTCTCCCTATGCCGTTGGGGTAGGAGGTGGAGTGGGAGGAGGGAGTGGGAAGGAAGAAGGTGTTCTCCAAAAGCTCATTTTACTTCTCATTATCCTGTTCTGTTTCTGATAGTGTAATAAATTTACTTTCATACCTTTTAAGTTGGCACCTCTCTTGGGTCCTTATCTCAAAACTCATGAATATTTTGAATTTTTTTGCTCTTCTCTGTCCAGCTGTGGGGGGAGTGAGCAGGTGGTTTCCATGGGTGCCTGGCCAGAGGCCAGGCTCAAAGCACAACACCCCACCATTGCAACCTACACATACAATATTCCTTGGATCATCATCAGTCATACCTCTTATTCCTCTGTACTGGATGTTCCATCACGCAGGCAGGGAGTCACCTAAGCAGTTGTTCTTTGGTTGGTTGTTTTCTGCCCTGCAGTTATGTACACAGCCATACAAAAGGTATAAGGATGCACCAATTATAGTGACGACCAAGGCACTAATTCTTAAGCCCTACTTTTACTAGAGTCATTATTAGAGGAACATTGGCACCCTCCTGTTGTTTTCATTGAAATCCAGGGTGTGATGTGTGGGCATAAGATAACTCTTAGGTTTGCTACCTTGCAGAAGGCAAGTCTCACATTTTCAGTACTGTGGGACTGACTCATGTAACTACAAAAGCCTAACTCTGCTCAGAATGGAGCAGCAGAAACAGTGCATGTCAATGGAGATTAAGAGGAGGATGTTTGGAAGTCCCCAAGTCCTGTTTTGAAAGATGAAACAGGTTGTTCAGCTTTTGGTTCTTGTTATAATTCAGCCTTGGTTAGCCTTGGAGATGTTTAAATCACATTTGGAAATGAACATTAGGCTCTGAAAGAAGAGATGTGTTGTTGGAATATTGCCTTTGTTGTTTAAATAACAGGCCCTCTATATTTACCTGCCAAGTGTGCAAGTCAGCCAAGCCAGTGCACACACAAATGCCTTTACAGGGCAGGGGATTCAGTACTTTTGTGATTATTGCTCCAGTGCAAATGAGTTTTCCTAATTGTATGCGTAGATATGTCCTGAAACTCTGGCATCTCTGGTTTTGAAAATTTGTCCAAACTCACTATAATATAAGAAGTCTCTCAATATGTTTCTCTTTTTAAAAAACTAAACTATATTTTAAGCCAATTAATCTTCCTTCTCATGTCTCTAAAAATCGTAACTCAGATGCTGTTTCAAAATCCACCCCACTATTTCATGCCTGCTTTCGCCTTCAGACATCACATTTCTGCTTTCAACCTGTTACATACATAACCTTTATGAAGACTTCAAGATACCTTTCATTTGAGGGGCAGCAGAGCCAGCTGGTGCATCTCGCAAATAGCATCTCTACACCTACATCTGTTTGATGGTATTTTACACTGTGTATACATAAAAATATGCACCACTTGTTTCTCTGTTTTTGATAAGAAGGCATAATCTGCTCTGAACACTTCAGCAAAACTAAATAACTATTATTTTTAAGTACAATGGAAAAGGGAGGCTTCCAGACAGTGCGAAGGACATTCATGTGTCTGAGTCAGGTTGAAAGTCAATGAGAGTTGAGGGCTGACTTTCTCTGCACACCCTCCAGTCATGGCTCTCTGTGTCAAAAGCTGTCTGGGCCCTGTTGGACCTTGCTCATGTGCCTATGCTCAGGAGGCTGCTTGGTGAGATGTGGTGAGACCTGCATCCCTGACTCCTCAGGGGTTGTTGTCTGGGCAGTTGAGTTCCTCCTTGTGGTCCTCTGGGCATTACATATCTGTTTGCCTTCCTGCCAGCAAACGGGTTGCCTCAGGAAATGTCTGGTGGGTAAAGCCACTTGTGCCTCCATGCAAACAGACGCCGTTTGAGTCCGTCCCTCTGCTCCATGTTGTGTGTCATCTCATGCCAGAGGAGAGGTCCTTGGACTGTCAGGGCAGGCCCTGCTGCTTTGCCCTTGTAGTGCAGAACAGGAGGTGGAAGTGTGTGGGTGGAGGGCTCAGACCTGGAGGAGCTGGTGACAATGGTTTTACCAGCTCTTTGTGGACTTGTGGGGCACCAGGGAGCAACAGGTTGTACAGTGATGTGGTTGCTCTTCCTGGGGCAGCTTGCCCATCTACTCCAGACAAAAGCCGACAAGCAAATAACTGGTATCTGGCTATCATCAAATCACCTGAAAAGACTGACCCATCCAATGAATTTCCTATGATGAATCCCAGTGTTTCCATAGAGACCTTCAATTTTACTTCTCAGTGATGTCAAATGAATCAGAAATAGCTGCGTTGGTTGTTGTGCATTTCAGGCCTTTCATCACTTGATAAAGCAGAAAGATTATAATAGAAATAGAATTGATTAGAATAAAATAGAATAGAATAGGATAACTATTTTAGTTGGAAGGGACTTAGAATGATCTAGTCCAACTCTGGTCCATGTTACTGTCAACATGTCTAGCATCAGGGCAGAATCTTACTAGGGAATTTCTCATGGCCAGGTTTGAACAGAGCAGTTTCCAGAACACTGATCCTCATGATGAAGTAGCTTCTGTTTTTCTGCCCAGAAAGCCCTGGAATTTGTTAGTTTGGAAAACTGGCACCTTAGCAGGTCCTGCCAGCTGCCCAGAGCCTGGATACTTGGTGGGGCTGTCTGACCACGTCCCTGACTAACACTAATATCTGCATTGACACAGTCAAGGTCTCAGTCAGATAATCTTGTGTGGTTGCCCAGAAATGCCGAGAAGGAACTAATCTGCCCGGCAAGTGAAAGCCACCTCTGCAGCTGGAACTGCAACCAACAAGTTGGCCAGCCCCCATGGAAAAATCACATAAGACAACAAACTTGTCCTTTATTAGTAAATGCTAGGTGACAGCCAGATAGTGAGGCAGAAGCTTGATTAATTCATTGCTCATGTTTCGTCTAGAAAGTAACAGCACCTTCTTCTTTCTCTGGTATATAACAACCATGAACTGAAGGTTAAAGCATCTGATCAAATTCCTGGTTTAGGGCCAATGCTAATCCTTAAAACACTTGGATTTAACTAATTAGAGGTGCTATGCAGGGAGTTATAGAATGGGAACTGGAGCAACCCAGAGCTCAAGCCAGCTGCTGGCCAGCTCCTCACCTCTGCCAGCCTCCCACAGCTGAACATACAGTGGACAAGACTTTTTCTTCCCTAATCTCTATTCCCTTCCTCACAAGCTTCAGGAAAGAGGATGCCTCCAGGTACCCAGAGCAGCAAAGCTGGCTGTGGCTGGAGGGAGCTCAGCTTCTATTCCAAAGGTAGCTCCCAGGGACGTGGAGCTGGGAAGGGTTTTAGACCACTTTAAGACCAGAAGTCCTCACAACTACAACTATTGCAAATGCTGAAGAAAAACAACAACTAAAAAAGGCAAAAAAGGTGCTACATTTTCCAAAAGCCTGTGAAGTGTTGTTCTGGCTTCTTCCATCCGCCACCTTTACCCCAGCTGGCACTGGGCTGGATTCAGGTGGTAGAGAGACAAATAGGATACTTTAAAAAGAAAACAGGCATTTTTGTCTTTGCTTTTCCTTGGCATGGAAAAATCTGCAATTCTGGCACAAATGTTTGTGTGTTTTTTTTTCCTATTAATTAAAAGAGAAAGGATTTAATTTCTTTCGTCTTGCTAGTAGGTATTTTGGAATTTCTTGTATTAGTCAATTGTAGTCTCTATAAGCATAACTTTCCTTTTGATTAAATGTCGTTTACTTCCAGAATTTGAATTTGTCCTCCCCATATTAGAGATAAAACAGGAGGCAAAAAATGCATTTATTCTTTGTGCAGTGTAGCTTCATCTCTACCAAATAGCTATTTAAGATGTTAAGTGATACTATTTGAAACTAAATAATGCGTTTTCACTTATTTAATAATACTCTTAACAGACTTTCTGAGCCATGTTATTTTATGTATTTTCTTTTAGAGCAGAGATGTAAGGCCACAGAAACCAGCCTAGCCCATGTAAGAACTAAAAATCTTGCCACATCATCTGTAAGGTGCATGAGGGCCAAAGATGCTGCAGAAATAAATGTTATCTTTTGGAGCATGAAATATCCCATGTTTGGAGATCTGCCTGTAATTTGACAGTTCTTCTCTTCTGTCTAAACTCTTGTGGTTTCCCAGTTCTTGTCATCAGGTCTCAAGATTTTGGTGCACCCTGGTGTCTGGGCACAGATTTATGGAGGATATTACGAAGCTGAAACAGAATCTGTCAGAAAATATTTGTGTTGTGTTATTTATGAAACATAGACAGTCTCAAAGGCTTGAGAAGTGTCATGCCAGCTTCAGTGCTTTAATCAAAAGCATCTTCAAAGTAATTGATCTGCTATTGTATTTTCCATATGCTCATCTTGTAAACTAGCCTGCCATTACCATACAGTAGTGTCATTACATGATGCAGTGATAACACCTCTCTGAAAATACCTGGTAATAACTAAGTTTTATAGGGGAGCAAATCTTAGCATTCACAAAGGCCACTGCCTCTGCCATTTGTGTGTCTTGAATGTTTGGAGCTAAAAAATGAAGCAGTGTTGTGACATTATTTATGAAGCCTTGGGGAGAAATTTTAAACGATGGCTTTGCCTATGATGAAGTAAATATTCGAGCTGGTGGGAAAAAGATTCTTCCCCATAATGAAATTTCTGGCTGAGACTCTTGTTTAGCAGAAATTTATATGTAGTCAACTAATTATTTTTCACTGGAAAAATATTATGACAAAATTTTCAAGGACACTTATTATGAAAATGGCAGCTCTGGATGTAAACAATGTATTCAGCTGATTGACAGGAGTTTGATGTAAACATGTCCAGTGCATGCTCAGATAAGAGTATTTAGATTTTTGGAGTGAATATTTGCTATTTTAATTTTTTTTTTTATGAACTGACATTGTGATGTATAGTTCTGTAATCTAACAGTCAACAAAGAAGATGTGGTTGGTAAAAACAGAGACGAAAATAATGTGTGTTTCCCATTTTTCGTTTTCTGTTAATGAACTCTGTTGTTTCTGCTAATGTGGGACACCTGTGGACAGCCTACATGAGGCAATGGTGATGAGTGATGGGTTCACATCACAACCAGTCCTAGGATTCACAAGGAAAGCCATCAGCCTGGATTTGGTCTTCAGTGGTGTACAGGGTCTTACCTGGGAGTCATTAGTGGGAGAGGTGGTTACAGCAGCAACCACCATGCAAATAGTTTTAACATCGTGGTGAGAGAGAGCAGGACAATAATTCAGCATGTAGATGTTAAATTCAGAAACAGGGAGCAAAATTAAAAGGCAGTAATTAGTCAAAAACACTACACTGAAAAAGTTCAAAGAACAACAACAGTCTGAAAAGCTAGAAGCTCAGGTGAAATGTGTGCCACAAATCAAAAAGACAACAAAGCAGTTCAATAAAGAACAGTATGGTCAATAAAAAGTCAGGATGGCTCTAAAGAAAAAAAAGATGAATGTCCAAGAAAAACAGAATTATTTTTCTAAATAAAAGCAATAGCAAGGCCTGTAAAATATGTGAGCTCAAATGTAAACAGGAGAATAAGAGGGCTGAAAAAAACATTTGGAAAACACCTCCCAAAAGACACTCAAGCCAAGAGTAAAAAAGTTCCTTAGGTACATCTAAAGAAAAGTAAGGAAGTGGTAGAAAAATATACAAGGAGCTGTACTGATAAATGGGACTTCACTGACAGTAAGGCATAACAGAACAGCTCATTGGAACTATGGTAAATGCATTGCTGAAAGTGATGAAGACATTCCCACACTGGATACATTCCTCAGGGCCCATGGGTCAAAGGAGTGAAGGAAATATGTGGGAAATATTAGCTCAAATAGATGGATTAGATAGTGCTGGCCAAGGTTTTCAATCTCTCTTTACAAACTGCTATTATGCCTGATAATGGTGAACTGCCAGTGTAATTCTTACCAACCCAAGAGACTGTAGAGGGGCTCATGGGAATAATGAACCAGTGAACATGACTTCAGTCCCCTATAAAATGGTGGACTTCTTGCTAAAGAACAAGTTTTCTGAGTATTCTTGAGCTGAGAAATGATCATGTTCCTGTAACTCCTGAGAAGGAGTTGTCATAGTGGGGAAATCCTGCTCCACCATCCTGCTGCAGTTTTGGAAGGGTGTCAGGAAGCATGTGGATAGAGTGAATCCAGTGGATATTGTGTGTTTGGTTGAACAGATACTTGGATGAGCACCAAATGTTGCTCAAGGAACTAAGCAACTTGATTACTCACAGGAGGAAAGTCCTGGTACTGGATGAAAGCTGGTTAACTATTGGGAAGGTTAGCAACTGGGAAGGTAACAAATGGGAATGCTGGAAGGGAGAGGGTAGGGCTTAGTGGTCACTTTGCAGGATGGAGAAGAGTTAGCATGGGCGTGATGAAGGCAGTGGACAAAGTGAAGACAGAACTACCATTCACCAGATCCACTAGCAAATAGAGCACATTCAGAATGGATCAGAGAAAGTGGTGAGACTTGCATTCTCTTCCTAAACAGTATTTCCTATTGGGATCACTTGTCCTACCCATCATGGCCCCTCCTCTGGTGCTGCACCCTGCCTAGAGACAGGCACACTAAGAATATGGCCTTGGAGCATCGCTGGGGCTGTTTGGGCTTTTGAACCCCTTTTCAGCTACGGAGGTGGGCACCTCCTGATTTGGGAGAGGGTGTGGTGGTAAACAAGGCTGTGCCTCCTGCTCCTAAAAGATGTTGCCTTGTTTAAGAGCTGTCTCACTCACTTGCTGAGGCTCAGTCCTGGGGCACTGCACCTTGAGGAGCAGGAGGATGCTTGGAGTCTTTGCTCTACAGGCAGAGAAACAGAAATAAATTTAACTCAGAATATTGTAGTAGTACCCTCCTGAGTGATAAACAGGGCTCTTTGGTGCCGCAGATGGACAGACAATAAACTCAAATATAGATCCTCACAACTTCTGCTGGATGCACAAAGCAGAAGTGTGAGGTGTCTGAGATTCCTGTGTTTTTATAGGACTTTGTGTGTCTGGCAGAGCCTCCTTAAAGAAAAGCCACATGCTTGCAAGCCGTGTGCCAGCACCAGCCTCTTCTGCTCATTTCCCGCCGGGCAGGCGGGCGGTGCCGGGCGAGGAGTGCACACGGCTGGCCTTTAACTATGGCTAATGAAAAATGTATAATGCAATGCCCGGGTTTCTGATCTGAGGCAGGAAACAATAAGGATGAAATTCCCGACAAGATTTATTACTGTGTTTGCTGCAGTTTGTAAGCTAGACAAGTAAATTTGAGCACACTGATAAGGGGGTTTTAGCTGATATAATTTCTTTGGTATGGATGCTAACATGCCTGGAGAAAGGGTTGCAGTCTTTAATGGAAGGATGCAATGAAACAATGTAGATTTATTTTCCTGATAATGCACTGGATTCTAAAGTAAATTGTCTATTTTTCATGATTTAAGACAGAATGAGGAAAAAGACACGTGAGATATTGGTTAGAAGGGTGCATAAATGTATAAATTAAGTAGCTGTATAAACTAATGATGACTTAATTTTCAGAAGTTTGGAAAAATTTTGGTTTCAATGGTCAAAAAGGCGTGTGAGTAGTTTAGGACATACATGAGGATCATGCTAAAAATTATCTTTTTGCTAGCAGAGAAGGGGTAAATATTTTTAAAAAGTAGTTAAAAATATGGCTATAAGAATAGATGTACTACTTGGTATTCAGCTGTTGAAATGGATTCCTGCTATTTGTACTGTATGAATACAATGTTTAGCAGTAGCTTTTTCAATATTTATTCAGTTAGCCATGGGTTGTATTTGAAACTTATTTCTTTTGTTGTGTATTGTAAATACACTCCTTGAACTCCCAACTGGAGAAAAGCTGAGCACTTTGAGGTCATGTGTCTCTCGTCCCTTGGCAACCACTCCATCGCGTCCTTCAGTGAGCTCCTTAATGGCATCACAACAAGCTGCATATGGCTCTACAATAAAAGGAATTATTGTATTAGTGGAAAGCACTGGGCGATCAGAAATAGAGTCAGCCTAAGGTAGGAAATGACTGTAAAATTATGTTTCGAAACACTTGTCAGTGATTTATTTTAAAGCAAAACAAGTGAATGCTGTGTATAGTCACACTCAAATTATCAGAGGAAAAGGCCTAAGATATCCCTAATCTTAGTTATTCCAGTAAATCAGCTTCCTTGCCAATAATGAGGTATTTTTTGTTTATGTTTGTTTTAGAATTGTGTTCTTAAACACATTTTTAAAAGAAGCACTCTGGAGATTTTACAGAAGAAACAGCACAAGTGAGCAGGGTAGTTTAGCGACCATAAACCTCACATCTGATCTAACTGAAGCTCATCAAAGCCCAGACTGGGTCCCAGCAGGGCCACTTTAGCTTTTCAAGGCCCTCCATGAGTATAACGTGTAAATGGGAGTGGATTTTGTCTTTTGATTTTTATCCGTCATACGTGGGCATAAAATATCCACTTGGGCTTTCAGCTCATCTCCAATATTTATCCCATCAATTCGCTTCTCTCTCTGGAGTGGGTGCACTGAAGCTCCATGGATGCACTTTAATACTGCTCCTGCCATGCTGCACTGCATCCAACGTTCATGGGAAGCAGCAACAACGTTGTGTGCGCAGAATATAAACCAGTCCAGGTCATTGCAAGCCCTGAGGTCTTGATCTCTCCATCATTTCTATCAGTAGGTTGGCTGAAACATGGCCGTGCAATCTGATTTTCCTTCCACTGAAGTCTGCTCATGGGAGGCTGATTCACAGCCCATCTGTATTTCATTCTGACATCAGATGCAGATTAAAGGGGCTCCCGGGTCTTGCTGTTCACAGTGGGCAGAGGTGCCCAATGACTCTGTCAGTGTTTGGGTCAGGAGCCTTATTTTAAAGGCATCCTGGGATGAAAGACACTATGCTGTGATCAGAAAAGTGGCATCAGAGGGAGAGCTGTCAGCTCTGGGTATAGATCAGTCTCTCTTTAGGAAGAAGAAGCTGGCAGTAATAGCCCTCCTGTGTACATATCAGCACTCAACATTTATGGACAAAGTAATCTGACTAGTGCTAAATGCTCTAAGGGAGGAAATTGGGAAGACAAAAAAAAAAGATAGGAAATACTCATCAGTGAAATGATCAATGCAATGTATAAATCTTGAGATGGTTTGAGGTACTTCATATAGTTGGAAAATGCATCTCAATAATGCCAAGCTTTGTCAGGAGTTTGAAAGATGAGAAACCTAAGTAGCTGTGTAGGGTACAGGGGTGAGTCTATTTTAGTGATGGTCCAAATAGCGTTTTTGGTACAAAGTAGCCTGAAACGAGAGAGACTAGATCTGTGAAAAGATCTCTTCCCAGATAACATCTCTTACCAAAATGAGGGAGTTCAGCTGTTGTTCTTGTATTGGGTAGCTTTGTAAAATGTCAAGAGATGGTTTAACTAAAACTAAGAATAGTGCACTGGAGTTTTATAATATTTATAATTTTTCAAGGGAAAGGGGAGATAGGCATTACACATGTACATATTTTATTTCAAATAATGTTGTTATTTTCCTGTCCCAAAAATGGCGATAAATATTTTGTTGCAACTATGAGACAGATGTGTGCTGTGTATCTTCAAGTAAGTCAGATTAAGAATAGCCCTTTACCTAACACTACAGCTTGTCCCTCAAAACCATTTAAATCAGTGGAATTAGAAGCTGCTTAATCCAGCTAAGGGCACATTACAAGAAAATTTCTGTCATCTACTCTTCCTCCTGTAGCTTTCTTTATTAGATGATTCCTTTATTTTTAGTTATACTCTGGATAGCACAAATCTGATTCACTATAGGCAATTTTAGATGGTGTTTTTGTGACTCTTATGACTGCACTCCAAGAACTCCATTCCTTGGAAAGGTCCCATTTCCCAAAGGGCTTGCAGATGTACAAGAAATTCTCAGAATACATCTTCAGGAAAAGCTTATTCTTATAGCTAGAGTTATTCCAAATGGACATTTTGGTAGTGTCTAACGACCCTAGTGACAGACTTTCTTGTCCAAGAGGCTATTGAGTATATTGGCTGCAATCAATAAACAATCCCAGCCACAAGCGTGCAATGCAAGGTCTGTCTACGCTGCTGCTGGTGTGGGCATTTCCAGACACACATTTGCATAGCCAGCTCGGCTGTGTGTGGTGGCAGGGCAGGCAGGAGCTGTGAAACCCACCCAGGTATTCCTCCACAGACTCTCCAGGGACACAGCAAAGGAATTCAGGGGTGGTGTTGCTCAGACAGCCTGTCCAAGTTCAGGACATAACTGGAGATTTGATGGCCTCTTAGTTTACCAGCCTGAACTCTCTATTTTAGAATGCACAGCCCAATTTCTATTTTATTTAGTGGAGTAGCTGAAACTTGAAAGTAGCTTCAAAGACACCTAAAAAGTTACTCTGGAAGGATGCTCTCAATACCCATCTAGGGTGGACCCTGCTCACCAGAGTTTGGGAAGCCCAGGAGGAGCCCAGAAAGATAAGAAAAAAAGTCACCCATTCCTGTCTAAGACTTGCAGTAGTCCTTTGTTAAACTAGGCATAAACAGCTTGTCTGAGACTCATAGGAAGTCTGTGAGAGACAAAAAAGCAGCATTCAAACATCCAGACAAACCTTTCTTCCCCAAACCACTACTACTGGTTGATGAACATTTTCTCTTCTCTGCCTGCATATGTAAAGATATCTCACTTGACTGTACAATCAAATACCTCCCTTGAAATCACAGCTTCAATGTGTGCTGATCATTAGAGCATCCCACAGGCTGCTGGGAGCGCTGTGTGATTGCTCTCCTGGTTTGACTCTGGTGTTGAGTACTCCTATGATTGCTGGAGCACAAAAATGTCAGCCACTGTATCTCTGCAGTGGATTTTGCCGGCGATGACCCTTTGAAAAGCCAATGACCAGAAAGAGGAGATATGAGGTAACTGTCTGTGTTTGGGAATATGAATGGCTTTTCTATCACACGGTGTTTTGGAAATGCCAGCTGTAATTGAAACTTAATCTTCCAACAAGTTTCATCTGGCTGTTATTTGCAGACAATGTGAATGTTGCATTTTAATAAATGGCATCTAAACTGAAAGGTTCTGTTAATTTAATCTATTTTTTTTTTCCTGGAAGGACACTGCCAGCCAGGGTGGGGCTCCTAGATTAATTTGACTTCCATAAATCAGATACTTCCTGTTCTCCAAATATAAATTTTTAAAAAATAGCCTGGGTAGCAAAAAGGCAACATTCCAAAACTTTGACCTGCTATAGTGAAACAAGCAATACTGATGCTATTTGGGAACTGGCAGAGCTGAAGAGTAGGAGTTAAAAGATGAATCTAAACTTGTGTCTGCAGCTAGCTGGTGGATACTGCACAAAAGCAAGGAGCGAGCAGATTTAGGTCAGTGTAATCAGAATTTATGCAACAACTAACTATATAAGAAATAAATTGTGCAAAGATAGTAGAACATGAAAAGTTGCAGAGGAAGTTAATCAGAAATACGAATCTGTTTCTATAGCAGGAAATACTGAATACACTAGACTTTCAACACCAAAAGGTGATTGGGGAGTGATGTAAGATGGTCAGAAGAGGTGAATAAAGGATAATTATTCACTATAATATATAATAGAGTGTAATCAGAATATAAGACATTATTAGCAGGAAATTTCACATAAGAAATAGGAAGAAATGTTCACATGACTGAATCATGGAAGTTGTGAAAATATATTGTAGCGGCAAAAGGAAAAGAGGGGCTGGAAGATGTGGTCAGTTGTGTCAATCAAGCACAAAAGTCAGGTGTAGCCCCCAGTCCAAGTATTCTCCAAAATGTTGATTTCTGGATGATCTGGAACAGTGAGAACAATGCCTGCTTCACACATTTCTTACACCTTCTCATTGCTACCTGTTACTGGTCAGTATCAGAACCTTGGGTGGCAGCTCTGCATGTAATAATAATATCTGACTGTAACTGTTTTTTGAGTAGCATCCAAGGAAGATCTCCTCCTGCCATCTTAGCATGTATCCCACCACTCTGAACCCCATTCAAACCTCAGACAAACCTGTCCATCTGCACTTTCCGGAACTTTCTGTACTCATCTTTGTCCTCAGTGTAGAAGCTCCTTGTGACAAGTGTCACTTCCTCAGGATTGTATAGAGGTGCCAATTCTCAGGACTAGGTCACCTCAAAGGATTTTGTGATCCAGATGTGGACAGAGCTACTTGAACTTCCCCCGGGGCGGCCTGGATAGATGAGATTGTGTAGCTGGACTGTAGTTGGATTTGGGGTGGTGATAGATACTGGTCTTACTGGTCTTACTGGTCAAGCAGCGCTTGAGAGATTCCTCCAGGGACCTCACTTGTGGGAAAGTTATGTGGCGTAGTACCTACCCCAGTACTTTATAGCTGCCCCAACTGCTGGGTCATGATGCAACCCAGCAGGCAGGTAAACACCATGCACCTGCTCCTTCACTCCCTCCTCTCTCCCCACAGTGGAATGGAGGAGAGAATTGGGGGAAAAAAGTAAAATTCATGGGTTGAGATAAAGACAGTTTAATAGGACAGGAACAGAAGGGAAAATAACGATAATAATAATAATGATACAAGAGTTAGAGTATACAAAACAAGTGATACACAATGCAATTGCTCACCACCCGCCAACTGATGCCCAGTTCCAGAGCAGTGGCCCTTGGCCAGCTTTCCTCTCAGTTTATATGCTGAGCATGAAGCCATATGGTATGGAATATCCTTTTGGCCAGTTTGGGTCACCTGCCCCAGCAGTGTTTCCTACCAGCTTCTTGTGCTACCCGCTGGTGGGATGCTATGAGAAGCTGAAAGGTCCTAGACTTAGTGTGAACAGTGCTTAGCAACAACTAAAACACCAGTGTATTGATAATAATCAACATTATTCTCATCCTAAATCCACAACACAGCATTATATCTGCTACTAGGAATAATATTAATTCTATCCTACCTGAAACCAGAACAATATCCCTTTATTCTATATCATTTATGTCATGCCCAGGTCCCACACTTTTCAATAGATTCCAAGTAAACACCATCACTTTTTTTGTCTTTTGATATATAAAAACAGCTATCATTCCCTTGGTCTATGTGCCATCCCTCTAAAAAGTCCATTGACTTCATTTAGTCCATGACTGTGGGCTCCATCTCTCACAGTGGTCCTCCAGGGCAGGAGAGGTTGTGTGTGGTGTTGGGTTGTTGCCTGCTGAAGTCAGTTCTGATTCCATCACTGCTGTGCTTGTCCAGTTCTATCATTGCTGCACTTTGCCCAGTTTCATCGAAGTTCATTCATTAATCTGGGTGACTCTTACTGTAACACCCTTGGTGTTGCATGTAGCCAGCACAGCAGTGATGGCATACAGTATTAAATGGCAATTAACCTCATACAATCCAAATCACTGGCTATTCTCACACAAAACCAGATCCCCTTGAAGCACACACTGGATTCCCTAATCTCCCACATTACCCACCAAGTGCACCCAGGTCCTTGAGCAAAAGCAATCCCATGGATGGGTTTGCCATTGCCTGATGCAGGAATAACTCAGACTGCTTTCCCCAGAATCTTTTTCATGTGCACTACAGGGGCTGTATCCCCTGCTACAGTATGTAAAAGTTTTGATTGGACACAGCTGGCCTAGCTGGCAGATATTCTAAAGCTGACTGCCCAGGTGGCCTTTGCTAAATGTGTATCCCATTGTTTGAAGGTTCCACCACCCAGTGCTCTCAGTGTTGGTCTTGACAGTCTACTGTATTTTTGATTTTCACAGATAGGGATGTGATATACTTACTTGATGCCATGTTCTTCAACCGAGGTGTCTATGAGGTTCTTTTGGAAATGAGTCCTGTTTTCTGGCTCAAATCTTTCTGGGGTGCCGTGTTGACATAAGACTTGCATTTCAAACCCAGGACAGTGTTCCAGGTGGTGGCATGGGGCACAGGATATGTTTCCAGTTATCTGGTGGTTTCTTCCACCATTGTAAGCACATGGTTCTTGTCTTGGTGGGTTTGTGGGAGTGTGATAGAGTCAATCTGCCATGGAGTATCCTGAGTGACTACTTGTTCCAAAATTGGTCCACTTTGTAGACATGCAGACAAATGTCATGAGTTCAGGTGAGGGGCAGACTAGAAAACATTTTACTTGAGCCTTGCTGTGGCTGCCTTCTAGGAGGAAGGGAGCTTGACTGTTAAACTCTGCTCTGGTTGTGGCTACATGTGAACTAAGAAATGAATGGGCCAGAGATGGTTTTTTTGGTGTTGAAGACAACTGGCATAGCACGGCTTGTATTCATACAGCTGTATTCCCTTACTCTCCCAGCTGTGATGGCTGGATCCTGCTATGGCCCACACCATCCTCCTGCTATGGCCCGCGCCATCCCCAAGCCATGCCTGGGTGCTGTCTGTGAAAGTTCTGAGCCAAGACTGTGCCAGGGGAACCACAGCAAGAATTTGATGGTGAACACACACCCAGGCCATGTGCAGTGTGTGGGGTTAGGCAGCTGCCCTTAGGGGCTTCTCCTGTGTGAAGGGATATGGCCTCAATTGTCTCCTACAGCCTAGAGGAGGTAACATAGAGCTGAGTCCTGTTGAGGCTCTGTGTTGTCCATCCTCCTGGCTGTGGCACCTCCTGGGTGATCTCTCAACCTGCTGAGCTGTGGCATGGCAGGATGGCATCCCCCTGTCTGGTGCAGAGCTGCCTGCATTCCCCCCACATCTACAGCAGGCCTAGCTCTTCTCCACTGGCTCCAGAAGAAGACTCCAGAGGGATGTATCAGGCTGTCTGAACTGTCTTCTTCCCCCTCCTCTCCTGGGCCTGATGCCTGAAATTGCAGTGGAGCTTTGCCTAAATTACTCACCTAAATGAGACTGACTGGAGCCTGTCCAATGTGTCTGTTCTAACGGGTGGTTTTATTGCCTCAGCCTCAGTTGTTTTGGAATGTGCTTTGTTTATAGCAATAATTGATCATGCTTTGTTACAAGTGAATTAGTGGCAGTTGGAAGATTTAAGCTCTAATTTTCCTTCAAAGAGGGAGAAATTTTATAGCATCCATTGCTCATGTATAAGAAAACCTCTTTTCTTTTTCCTTTTCCCCATCTAGTTTTGGAAATATATTTCCACACTGCAACCCACAATGGGAGTCCATCAAATACTATGTTGAGTTTGCTACTCAGGACAAGTCTGTCTTTGGTCTTTTGATTTAAAAAGATTGTGGGTTTTTCATTAGACAGAGTCTAACAAAATACTTTACAAATATTGCTCCAACATAATACAGCTTTCATAAGGCAGCTGAAGGGAAGAATTCCCAGATGCTGCAAGAAGAAGAGAAGCTTTGGTGCACATTATTACTAGCAAGGGCAATTTTGTATGCACAAAGAATAGGTTGGTGAGGGGACCAGGAGGCATGATCTGCAGCAAGTGTACCCGCTTGAGCTCATCAAGGTCTGCAGGATAGTTAAAGTTTCTGTGAGATGACTGAAAACCTCTGAATAACAAGCCCCTGGCATTTGGAATAGAGTATTTTAATACCGTCTTCCAACTTAATGGTGACAGAAAGCAAAGTGAGCAGTCCAGCTAAATAATGAGGCATTTTAAAAGCCACTTCAGGCTGTGTTCAGACCTGCCACAGTTCTCCAGTGATCCGAGTTTTAGGCACTTAACAGTTGCCCTTGATTAAGCACATATCAGTTCTGACTATCTGTAGAGATGGAAAGAGATGGGCACTTCCCAAGATAGTTTGTGTCTTGGGAGAGCGCTTGTTCCCCACTGATGCATGTGGGATAAGTCTGTACCCAAGTATCCCTATGGGCTTCGATGAAGGTGTTTTGCTTTCCTGCCTTCATTTGTTGCCTTGAAAAACCAGCTTAACTAAAGATATTGGCTGTACAATTCTGATGTGAAAATTAAAGTAAATTGAAAAGGCTGGAAAAAAGACAACATTGTTTAAATGACAGATGGTTTTTAAAGCATTGGCTGATGCTTCCAGTAATGAGGGATATTAACTTTAATTCAGGGAGGGTCAGCTGCAGATCTGATTTTAGGTCTGAAGCATCTGAACTGATTCCTCCTCCTAAGTAGTCATGAAAGAATTATTTTATGGGCTGGAGGAGAAAACAGAAGCCAATGACAACACAGACCTACCCCCTGATTTCATCAGATATAGGGAATGAGCAGGTGTCACATATTTTCTGATCTTTGATCCCTTTGCTTTGAATGCTTCACAGCAAAAAAATGCTTAAAAACTCTTGAAGGCTTTCACTGTGTTACATGTTATGCCAAGAATTCTGCAATGCTCTTCTATGCTTGAAGGAAAATATTAGACAAAGCAGCTGTTCTGGTGGCTGTTACTGTGAGTTTAAAAACATTGTGTTGACTAGTTTGACATCTTACACTCTCGTCATATTTTTGTTTGCAGCAACAGATCCTGGTGGAAAGATTTATTCTTTAAAGTGAATTCAAGTGCATCCACCAAGCTTATTGAGAGTGGTCTTGTCAACTTTAGAGATGTAGTTTCCTGGCAGAGTCCACTACACTGTCTGTCTGTGCTCCTTCAACACCTCCCCCAGAAACCCAGGCTGTCATTTCAGACACCTATACAAGTGTCTCAAAGCTTCAAGAAAGCTTGAGCTTTTGTGCATCTCTTGGCTGCTGCCCAAGCCAAATGTCATTGCCTGCCCTGTGGATGTGAGAAGAGCATTGACAATTTGCAGCAGCTCGTGCCTAACCCTGTGCACTAAGCTCTTTAAAATATGGAGCTTTTATTGTTTGCTAACCTTTTAAAAATGGTTTGACTTAGAAGCCTAAGAGACAAGGTCACCTTGAAAATGGGTGCTTAGTTGTGAATCCAAACCTGACCCAAAATTTTTGTCTTGTCTGGTTGAAAGATATCAGATTGCTCTGACCAATTCCTGTAGATATGGCCAAGTGCTCTTTTCAGAGTTGATCACACCTGTGGAAAAGTTTAGTGCAGATCAGTGGATATTTGAACAGGTGATTGAAAGATTCAAACTTGGGTACCTAATGCCAGCCAGGAAAAAAAAAGAGCTCTACAGGAGATGCACTGGAGCTCCAGACTTTGTCTCTTGTTCTGAATCACAGAATTGAAGAATATCCAGAGTTGGAAGGGACCCACGAGGATCATTGAGGCCCAACTCTGGACCCTGCACAGGACAGCCCCAGGGTCACACTATGTGCCCAAGACTGTTGTCCAAATTCTTCTTGAACTCTGTCAGGCTTGGTGCTTTGACCACTTCCCTGGGAAGCTTGTTCCAGTGCCCAACCACCCTCTGGATGACTCTGTTGGGAAGATGTCTTCCTGCCACCACTAAGCATGAAGAGCCCAGCTTGTTGAATGGGGCAGGAGATGTTGAATTGTCCCGCTTGGTCCTGAGGCATTTATGTTCTTGTTTACCCTCCAAATGGGTTTCTTCCTTGCTTTTGCAGTTGGGATTAAATCAAATGAAAGAAACAGTGCTTTAACCTTGAAAAATT
Source organism: Atrichornis clamosus (assembly GCA_013400975.1). Taxonomy (NCBI): domain Eukaryota; kingdom Metazoa; phylum Chordata; class Aves; order Passeriformes; family Menuridae; genus Atrichornis; species Atrichornis clamosus. The sequence continues at coordinate 94,744 of WBMZ01004923.1, forward strand.
GAAGGTTAGGGTTGATTTTGAAAAATAAGTCCTTTGCATTTTTTAAAAGACCCCTTTTTGTTCAAGTTTAATGAACGTAAAAGAAGGAGCTCTGAAAAATGCAGCCAACTATGACAAAATGTATAAAGCCCTAGAGAAGCCATGCCTGCATGTTGGAATCCCACTGTGTAGTGGTGTATAGAAAAAGGAGGAGGAAAGGAGGCAATTTCATCACTATTGACAGGTCAGAGAGACACAGACAGCAGGTTTAAACCCTTCAGAGCAAAAGCTGAGGTTTTGAAGACATAGCTTTACATTTTTCTTTCTCTCTTTTCGCTTCTCTCTTTGGGTGCACTTGGCTGTCTCTGCCAGCACTCCTCACGCTCACTGCTGCTGCTGCTGAGTGTATCCTGCTGCGCAGGATGAGTGGAAAAGGTATTTGCAGCTCTGGCCTCTCCAAGTGGCAGTGTTGAGTGTTGGGATTCCCCTCTCCTGCCTACCTCCATCATGCTATGCAGAGACGTCTGCTTTCCGATTTCTGGGCAGGCTTTTGCTGACCTGAATTTTGTCTGGTCAGAAAAATTGGCATGATAGTATCTGTTTCTGAAACTTGTGACTCTCCCCAAAGTGAAAGAAAAGTGTGTTGGGCATGTGAGTACTTACATGAAGGTGTTCGAATTCTGCTTCTTTTTTGTTGAAATTGGATATTAAACCCGAGGTTGCATGAGATAAGCTTGGTCTCTCCTAACTTAAGGTGCTCAGTTCACAGATCATTGTGTCCTACTGCCCCAAACATCTGTGCAGATGTGTGATAAGTTTGAAAAGTCCCTGGTGTATGTACCTTAAAACCAATTTGTATCCTATGCAGAGAGACAGCCAGTCAACTTTCCAGACAGCTTGCTTTGGGAAAACTGTGCTGCTGCTTGCATGGTGAGTGGCATAAGGTTTCTAACAAAACACTTGAGCATGTGCTCCACTTTAAAACCACGATCTGTCCTGATGACCCCTTGGCCAGATGGGCCGGGGTGAGTTTGCTGACATGCTCTTCTTTCCTGCATGTACCCTCTTTCCCCATGTGGAAATTTTTCCCATGGGGTGGGGTTTGGGGTGATGTCACATTTGCACAGATTTCTGTCTCTGCAACCCGCCCCCATCCTTGCAACAAATCCCTGGCACAGTGCATACACTGTGCATTGCTTGAGGGGCACAAGCAACGGTATCACCCTGTTTTGGTGGCTGCAGGGCTCCCTCCTACACACGTGGGACACATTTAGCTTTCTAGGAGGGACTTCCCGCACACCTGCCCCTCACCAGAAGTACGATGCTGAGGTGAAGCGTCCAGAGACCATATCCTGGGCAGCCTACATAAGCATGTCTCAGTTTAATGCTCACTGGCATTAAATTCTTGGCACCCAAGGTCTGGACGTGGATTTCTGCTTTGGCACTTGTTAGACACCTTTTATATAGCGGCTTAAGTGTCCCTTTACAACACACACAAACTTTGGGGCTCGTGCCTGGCTCACGTCAGGCTCCCCTTGTGACTAGGACCTGCATATTTGCTTAAAGTCTTGCTTGAAAAGTTATCTTAATAAGGAAATGTGGGATTTCCTCTATTCCTGAGTGCATTTCTCACCAAGTAATACCATTGTTTGTCCATCTTACGCTCCATTTCCCACCGTGATCTTATCAAGTTTCAAGTGGGAGGGAAAGGAAGCAGTCAAAGCAGCAGCACAGCAATACAACCAATACAACCCTGGAGCAACACAAGCTCATTTTTAAAAATATTCTGACTTCTGGCAGGATTTTGACTATTGATAACATTGTATAATGAGCTGCAAGAAACAATCACGGAGACTTCTAAACATGACTTTACTTCCAGAGGGATCCTTCTTGTTCATGTGCCCTCGATGCTCATCACTGTGTTGTGCTGCTTGTACAGACATTCCTCAAAATTGTGGTTTGTGTCTTTACCAGAGTTTAGTTTCATCATGAAACCAGAGCTGAAAGTGCTGAACAATAATCATAGTATGACAGGATCATTCCATCTGCAGGATGGATTATTGAATCATAACTCTGGGCACTTCTGGTCTGCTCTGTGAGTGATTCTTGAACTTTGAGACTTTCTGGAGTAAAAATTAGGAAGAGCAGAATTTTTCAGGTATTTATTATCTAAATACGAGGAAACAAGCAAACAGAAAATGAAAGCTGATTTCCAAACTTAAAAAAACCCAACAAAATTTTGCTTCAAACTCTGTTTAAAAAAAGATTTAAAACTCAGATAGTTCCAGTTCCAACCTTCTTTATAGAAGTGAACGATTGCCATAGAAGCCCCTTAAGACTTCACTGCAGAAGGCATAGTTTTGTCAATAATATTTTTGGTAGGAGACATCATGCTAGTCATGGACATTACCTTTACTACCAAAAACAGCATATACCTCTGCATATAGTTTTGATGCTATTACTGAGCTCATGATACACCTGTGTATGTGTGTATTTTGCCTTCCCATTCATCCTAAAGATATAAATTACCAGTGTTGCAATTTCATGCCTTATTTGAATTACTACCATGAAATGCAGGTACTTCTTTTGCTGTTAACAGCTGTCTTTTTAGGGTAGACATTAGGAAAATATTTTTTATTAATATAACACTTTATTTTGGCTTATCTAATGACTTTCTGAGCAACTAATGACAATCTGTGTTGCTGGAGATGCTAGCTGCTGGTAAGCTATGGCCTTAAGAGATGGATTTCAATTTATGCTTAGCCAGTTAGAAAATATAACCTTTCTCTGAGAAGCAAAATAATTTACTTTTCTATTAAGTTAGGAGTTTTTTGGACACTGGACTGATTTTCAGTACTCTCTATGTATACATCCCTACTACTAAATAAAAGAGAGCCAAGACTGATTTTGTGTGGGAGGCCAGGGAGAACAAACTGGTTCGTGTCCGTTCTGCTTCCTCCAGAGCAGACTGGCTAAATCTACAGTTAACAGAACTTGGCCCTGGCTCTCCACTGGGTCCCACATAAAATTACGATTATTATTTTACTGTATTTTTCCAGTTCCACTAGTCTAAAGGAAAATGAGTAAAGTGCTGCAGCCCACCACAGCAGTGGTTTTCTCACATGATCCTGGTGGTGTGTTTTGCTGCTATTTAGCAGAAGGGCATGTGAGGTTGCAAAGCCATCCAGGGTAGTGCTGGAGAACTGGTGGGGCAGAGGGAACCAAACTTGGTGCTGTCTTGTCAAATCAGTCTAGTAGTCACACCGGGGAAAAGTCCTGCAATGAACCGTCTCAACATTCGTGTCCAAAACCTGCTTTGCAGACAGCTGGTGGGGAACGTTCAGGACAAAGCCAAGACGTTACCTGACTGAAGCAGTGCTTGATGATCAGAGGCTTAATGCTGGGCTTTTCCCCCTGTCTTCCTTAGGATGTAGATATATTCTGTGTGACAAGCACTTTTTCCAGGGAGCTTTTGATAGGAATGAAGGCTGGGGAGAGTTGGAGGGCTGCAATTTTCCCCTCCCCAACACCACCACTGCTTGCTGCAGTCTGCACCCCTGTCCATGCTGCGTGATCTGTGTCAGAGATGATTACTTTGGGGATGGCAGCTCGGGGGTAGCTGGCTAGGAATGAAGGGAGCCACCCTAAAGCCATGTCAGAGCCTGGCAAGACTATCTCAATGGGTTTTTCTGTCCAGCTTTTAGGAGTCACAGGAATCACCTTCTCACCAGCCCTGACCTCAGTGGGCTCTAGGTGAGCCTGATCTGGGGAAAGGGTTTTGTTCTCACCTTTTTTACCTGCAGGCTGGGAAAGGAGGAGGGCAGACCTGGGATTGCTCAGGCAGGAGAACCACGTGTCAGCAGGAGAACCCTGTGTCAGCAGCAGGATGCATCTGCAAGGCTTTGGGCTTGCTGTGGGAGTTAGATTAAAATCTTCTAGATACCATTTCCCACTGCTGGTCAAACAGATGCCAGAACAGCACTGCAAGAGGCAAGGACTAGGATGCAACGCGGCTGAACGCTGCTGGTGGAATGACAGAGTTGTATATAGAAAACTATTATTTTTGCAGATATTGTGGCTTCTGTTTTGTCTCCATCATCTGAGAGAGAAGGCATCTCCTGGCATACCAATACAACTATGGAGTTAATTTTAATTACTGACAACTGCAGTTTGGGTTGCTATGGAAACACAAAGAACTGCCACTTCTACAAGTTCAGTCTGTAACTTGCTGTCTGGAAATATCATATGGGGTCTAGTTCCTCTCTTCTGTCTATTAGTATCAAAAAAGTCATGGCCACTGTATCAGCCCAGTTTAAATTACGCACAATTTAGGTAAGAATAAAATCTCCACCTTTTTTCGTATAGGTGCCATTTCTCTGTGATTCTGAAATAAAATTGGTATGTTCCTAATTTCCTAGTGACTTGAAAAACAATCCCCAGTCAGTTGATGAAGGAAACTAGAGCACAAAATCATTGATATTAGAGTAGAAAAGCAGCTATTAGGTCACACAGTCTCCATACAAAATTGTTCCTATGCTATTTTTTCCTACTACTTTTCACTGTCTAATTAAAAATGCAGCTGCATTTGTAATAAAACCTCCTTCAGCTTTAGTTTCAGGGCCAGAATATTATACCTAAATCACGAGTTATTGGACAAAGAAGGTTGTTTTCATTCTGAGCTTTTCAGTTTGCTGCTATTTTCTTAGCCTGAAGTGTCTCATTTTTACTCCCTGCCTTTTTCCTGGGAGTAGCTTTGGAAAGTCAGAACCTGGACACTTTGTCTTCCTAAAAAATAAAGAAAAAGCTTGTTTATTTTCTGCATCTAGTTCACTAAAACATATTGTCTGTTGCACTGAGGCCTGGAGTCAGTGCTGTAATTTATTGAAAATAGTAGAGTTAAACCCATTAACTCCTGGGATTCCTTTTCCTCTAGTTATGCTTTACATTATAAATTATGCAAAGTATCTCAGTTGCCAGAGCTCCTAGAGGAGTTGGACTCTCCTCACATGACTCAAAGATCTCTCTAGTACTCTTTGCATAATAAGTTTGTAAAAAGCAAATACTAATGTACTTTTATTTTAAAAAATGGTGAGTGAGATTAGATTTGTGTCTTCTGCTTCCTCACAGTAAATACATTACAGATTTCTACAGTGCTTATAATTTTTTATCTCTGCACTGTGGTACTTGAACACAATTTCCACTGGTTTCAGCTAATTGTCCCATTTTGATGGCCAAGAACATTCCCATTCCCAGAGGCTGCCCCAGCTGCAGGAGTCACCTCGACCAGCTGCTTCCAGCCACTTCCCTGTCCAGTGTCTCCAGTTCCTCCTGGGACTGTGCTCAGCTGTGAGTGGCTGTGTCAGTCGTGTCCACCTTCATCTTATGGGCTTCCTCCTAAACCATCCATCTCAGGAGTGCGTTTGGCTCAGACTCTGTGGGACAAAGGGAGAGCAGGCATGTCCAGACTTGGACCTTGAAAGCCTGAGCTGCCCTACGGAAATGTTTTCCTCTCTGTTGACTTTGTGGGGAGCTGGGGCTGGTGATTCTCAGGTCTCACTATTAAACCTTTTGGACTGAGGGCAATCTGACCAAAATGAGACAGGGTTCCCTCCTAAGAGCAGCTGAGCCAGCAGATCTGAGCAGGCCTGACTTCTCCTGCGGACAGCCTCAGGCAGGGTCACTGGCTTCCATGGAGAACAGGACACATGTTCCCACAGCTTCACTCCAGCAATGCCAACTTGCTGCTGCCCTGCTCATGACACACAGGACTTCCTGGATTTCGGTGCCCTAACCTTTACCCTCCAAAAAGCTGTAGAACCATGTGCCCTTATCCCGAGTAGGGTACCTAAAAATGATGAGGAACTGGACCTACCTTAAAAGCTTTCTTCATTCTCTGATTATGCTTCAGCTAATTATTTTGCTTTAAAATTGGAGGATGTATGAATGATGCTCTGGACAGAAGCTTTAGAGGTTTCTGAAGCACCAGGGAAGTGGCCTGGGTTAGAGTACAAGGAAAGGCCGGCACAGGGTCTCTGTGGATATCTTAAATGGGAGAAAATCATTCCTCTTATGTTTTACAATATGTACTGCTTTGAATTGGAGGTTTAGGAGAATGCAAGAAGGTTAATTAATGTTCATCTATATCTAGGATTTTCCTCCAGTTTGTCAAACTAGGCAGAAAGTTTTAATAAATGAAAATAGTGGGTCTGACACATCTCTACTGCTATACTTGGAGAATGGATAAAGAGCACAGACTGTGTGGCAGCTTTTGTGGAAAACGTTCAAATGGCTGACAACTCACATCTGAGCTGATGAATGAGTCAAAAAAGAGCTTAGCTCTCAATCTTACTGTTGGCACCCACAAGGAATCTGATTCCAGACATGTGTCCTTTAGTGGTTAGGAAATCCATAGCTTTCCCCTGTGCTCAGCTGTTGGGAGATCACAAGACGGAGGATGTAAGTGCACCCCCATGCTGAGCCATGCCTGGTTTTGAGGGAACCTGCCAAGGACACAAGGGAGCCGGATACCATCTACATGTCCTTCTTCAGAGTTTCTGTGGCCAGACTGGCTGTACAGCACCTCTGACAAGTCAAGTGGCCTCTTTTCTCTTACATCCTTGTGTTTGGGCTTTTAAACACCCCTATAGGTAAATTGTAAACAAACCACATTGCTGACTACTGCTTGACTTTCTTTCGTAAATTTATATGGTCCTTTCATGCTGGGGAATCAAAAGCCACCATGATCGCAGTTAGTATGTCACTTGTTCTATTTGGGAGTTTTGTTGGGGTGTGAAAGAGGCAAAGTTTCACCTACAGGACCAGATGTGATTGATTGTTTTCCGCTATAATGAGCCACTCATGTGGAACTTGTTCCTTTTCCTCAATTTTGCTATTTTCTAGACTCTTGTACAAATTGTTTGTTCAAGACCTGTTTAAATTGAAGAAACCATACTGGTATTGTCTGAATGCTTTTTGTACAGATACTGCTTTCACACAGTCTGGGTTATCTCTGGATAAGACTCCCTGTGTCATCATGAGGCAGAACAATTTTTTCAAATGACCACAAAGATGGTAAAATGCAGACTGTTTTTTAATACAATAGAAAGGATATGCACTGAAAATTCATAATGAAATACTAATTAGAACATGTTCTTTAGCTAATCTAGGAGTTTCATTGAAAATTCCTTAAAGTGAGCAAGTTAAAAATGTCCCCTTAAGGGAAGAGGTTGACTGTAAGATTATTCAACTGCTTTGTTTGCAAGTGAAACACAATCCTGACTTCTAAAAGTGAAGGGGGAGGAAATCCCCAGCAATTTCCCAGTATGACTGTGAAACAAAAAAGGAAGTAAAGAAAATCACAGCTTTTGAAATTGTGGAGGATTTTTCTGAGGAAGACTTTGAGACAGTCTTAGAATAAATAACAGCCATCTGCAACAAAGGGCGTGTGGTGCATGGTGACAGGAATGGGTCATGAACTGCACTGAATTGTGCCACGTAACTGCACTGCAGTGCAGCTGCTGCAGCAAGGGAGGACTGCGTGGGATAAGCTGTGTGTACATGATGCTTTAGGAAGTCTTTGGCCTCTTGTTCTCCTAGACAAGCTCTGAATGTAGGCCCGCTGAGGTACAAGGGGTCAAGGGCATTAGCTGGGACATACTAAGGGAAAGAGGACATAGGAAGGAGCATTGGCTGCCATTTGGGACCAGTGTGTGCAGTTTTGGGTGTGCTGCTTCTGGGGCAGCCGGGAGTCAAGAGCTTCAGATGGAGAAGTTTCACATTACTATCTTGGAAATAAGTGAGTTTAGAAGGTCCTCATGTGCAGTGAACGGTAAACCCAGAGGGCTGGGGGCTCCAGACCAGTTGGAAAAGATAGCACAGATTTAGACCCACCTGAGCAGAAGGAGGATTGTCTGGACAGCCAGACTGGGGGACACCTCCCGGAGGAAACCATGACAGTGATGTGAGCTGCCTTGCCTGGTCTCCAGGTGCCAATGTGCTCAGCAGCAGTTTTATCCAGAGAATCAGGCTGCCTCTGCTTTGCTGCTGAGGGCTCGGTATGCCCTCCCCGAACACCTTCCACAGACAGTTACGGCTTTGGGGGGATCTAAAATGCATTTAAATGAGATACACGGGTGCCCCTATCTGCCATGGTGGGCACCAGGAAGAGCAGAGCAGCCCTGAAAAATTCATTTGTTTTATTGCAAGCTTGTTTTATTGCTGCATTGCATGGTAAGAGTCCAGTTGCTAAGGCATTTAGGTTTATTGGGTGCATTTATCCAAGAGGTGCTAAACAGTAGACACAGAGTAGGTAGGAAAATGTTCCCATGTCTCCTTCCCGCCTGGAGTGGGTCTCCTCCAGGGAGGTGCCAGCAGCACTTCCACTGCGTTGCTGTGGCCCATCCCATGAACCAAGCTGAAGGCTCTGTCTGTTGGTGTCAGCCAACATCATGCTCTCTCTTTGGGTCCTATGTTTGTGGCTTCTCAGTGTGCTTCACAGTACATTTTGTGCCCATTTCCTTGCAGAGATGACTCATGTGATGGGACGTCATGTTTCTCAGTGACTGATGGCAGGAACGGGATAATTTTAATGCCTCTGAATGCCAAATTTTTTCAAACATGCTTCTGTTTTGTGTGTAGTAGACTCAAAGAAAAGGCTGAAGCTGTCATGTGTTTTTAAAATTCAGCTTCAGTTGCTGATTGTCACTTTCCTGATTTTTCTTCTTTTCTGTTTTGCTCCTGTAGTTTATAATATTTTAGATACATTTGAGTAATGATTTCTTTGATAATAGTCCTTCCTTGTATGAAAATGCAACATTTATACATTTTAGGAGGCTTTCTAAAACCCAAGAGTTTCTAAAATTGCTTTTCCTATGTGAGATATCTTGCCTTTTTTTTTTCCTTCAGTGTGTTCCATACAGTATTGTTGTTCTTTCCACTGTTTATATGGTGATCAAGGAATTCACAGAAGAAGAAATTTTCCTTTTTCATAAGATTTTAGCATTTAATTCCATACCAGTATATACACTAAACAAAAATAAGTGTCAAGTAGAATGGGAGATGAATTGAAGTCAGAGTGAGGCATAAGCAAAGTATCTCACTGTTGTACTTAACAGTTTTGAGATCTTCAGTCTATCATTTCATTTCTCTGAACTAATGAGTAACTCCTAATTGAATTTGTACAAAGCAAATGCACTGAATTGGTGTCTTTAATACATCTTGAGTGGCCTTTTGAGAGAACATCAGAGCAGGCAAGCAGCAAGTCTGAGGCGTATTGCACAATTTACCCTGATCATCCAACTACTGATGCCCAGGCAAGGCACATGATTCTGCCTGTGCATCCTACACAGCACATGGAGAGAAGCAGTATCCTCCAGGAGGTGGCAAAAGCAGGGGCCAAGCTTCTACCCTGACATGTGCTCTCCTTTTAGCACTGAAAATGCCAGAGGAAAGGAAGGAGAGAGCAGAGCTTGCAGGGGACAGGGACTCCCTGCAGAACTGGTCTGGGCTTTGTTTTGGTGCCCGTGATCCTGGAGAACAGGTGGAAGTATGGGAGGCCTTGGGCCTCCAGGGCAGGGCTTAAGCAGCCGTGAGGGCTGCTTCCCTTGCTAATGCCATAGGCTGGAAAGCTTTCCAGCTCTCAGGCTCTTCATGATCCTTATTATTTTCTCCAGAGGGTCTATTCTGAATGCTGCTATGTGCCTTGCTTGGGGTGCTCCCAGTAGCCTCCCAGCTGGGAGGAGATGGCTCTCCCCGGGCCTGGGTTTGGGTTCAGCCTGCTTTGGCACTGGTGGGGCAGTCCCTTCATGGGCCTTGCCCAACCCTGTATCTACCCTACAGCCAACTCTGCTTTCTTCTCCCTTGGCACTTTGTCCTTTTCCTTGAGGGACTCTCACTTGCTGAGGCTTTGCAGATGAAAGGGACTCTGTATGCTTAAGCTTATCCTTACTTACTTTTATTTCTATTTTATCCTTTTTGAGCACATTACTCCCATTCTGAACCCAAATCATACCTGTGTTTGACTAAGACACATGGTTTTAGAGAGGACATCACAAAATGGAGAATTTACAGTAATACACTTTTAGGTTTCATCACTCAGTATGAAATATATGTGCCTTCTTTCTTTAAGGCATTTCCTTTTAGCTTCGCACCACTGGTGCTTATTATGTTATTCTCTGCTTGTTGCACCTTCCTCTTCTTTCCTTTCTCTCTTTCATATTCCTTAATTTCTGCTAAAATTTTCATCCATTTTTTCCCTTTTTTGCTTTTTGCCTGTAAGAGCAATCACAGATCAGCAGCTGTATGAGCTCTAGTAACTGTTATCTCTAGAGATTTTAAACTTTGTCAGAACATCCTGGTAATATACTGATTGCAATTCCCTTCTGAAGTCTCAATTTAATACACACTGTTGTTTCCCCTGTAACTCTTTGCAGACAGACACTGATGTTTTTGTTTAACCTCTTGAGAAGACACAAAAAGAGAAATAAGTAAGTAACAAGCATTTCCAAATCCCAATGCTATAAATCTGTTTTGTTTCCCTTCTGCTTACAGAAGTGGCAAATTATTTATTTTATTATCTGATATCACACCAATAACAAGAGGAGTCTGTTCCATGCAGTCCAATTATGAAAAATTGCCTGAGATAAAATGACTCACAGTGGGCCTGTTTTTCATGGCACTGTTGCAAGGAAATATTTACCTGCCTGGAGTGAGGAGAATCTACACTTTTGCTGGCAGCTGAAAACATCCATCAGAAAAAAAAAAGAAGTCAGATAAAGTGTTGGTCAGTCACACTTCTTTAGACTGTTTTCTTGATGCATGATATCTAGTTTCACCCCAGATGTGGAATTTTTCTAACGTCTGCCAGTGGAGTAATTTAGGGCATTGGGATGGATTGGAGGTTCTCTGAATTCCTTTCCAAACTGGTTTTCTGAAAAGCTGAGTACAAATTTGACTACTCAAATGCTTGTATTCAGATGTGAGAATGAATTGGCTTGAAGGGATTTGATTCTTCTGGGTTTGGTATTTTAAGTGATTAGTGGTAAATTAGCTAAGATTGCATCATTCCCTGGATGTGTGTGGTGGAAGAGAAATATTAGCAATCAATGTCAGTAGTAAGATTAGAGCCTCAGTTATTTTATTTATTTAAATCCATTTCCAAATGTCTGGATCCCCACTCGTGCAGCATTACAAAATGGAAGTATCTAGAAGAAGCAGAGATCAGACTTCTTTGCTGGAAACACATGTAACAGAGGATTGTATATTTTTTCTGTATTATCACAAAAAATCGCTAATGTCTTGATCTCCATTAGAAGTGCACAGCCTGCTAAGGCTTCAGCCTTCAGGAACAGCCGATGAAATGCATAGATTCTGGTCATCAGGCTTCATATTGGAGTGGAAATATTCTGAGTATATATACATGGGCATATAGACAAATATAGAGGGAGAATGACTGTGTTGGTCTGCGACTACTTCAGAACACTGTCCCATCCTAACCTCATTCCTTGGCCTCCCACAAACCATGGGGGCTGAATTTTCTGCACCATCCTGTCTGTCAGTGTGGGCACTGACACTACTGGCTGGGCGTCCTCTGCAGAAAGGGAAGGTGGTTTAAAGGACACAATATCAGGAGCTTGCATCATTGGTGGGGAACTGATTCACCGCTGGCAACAAAGAGCATTTCTCAGTTCAGCAGCATGTTAGTTAAGATTTAATGCTCAGTAACTGAAGAAAAAGAATTTTTTTCTTAATCATGTTTATGTGACATAGGGGATAAGGCTGTCACTTTGGATACAGGCCAAATGTAGGAGTTTTCTATTCACCTGAACAGTGGCACATGCAATTAGCCCTAAGGGTGCTGTACATAATTTTCCACTCCCCAGTCCTGCCCAACAGCCTTGTAATGACTCTGCAGCCATTCCAGGTACTAAGCATGAAAAGGGAGCAAGGACAGTGCATTACCGGGGCTTTCACTAACAAGCAAAGCAGGTTTTGCTTGGCTTTTTTCTCTCCCCTTTGCCAGTTAATCTGTTCTTGGGAGAGAAAGTGCTTTACTTCCAGCTCAAGTGGTTAACATTAATGATTGATAGCAGAGGAACATGAGGATGGTTTACTAGGATGAGCTTCTGTCAAAACTGTGGTGGTGGGAATCACATACATGTTTATATATGTAGCATATTTGTGTGTTTTTGTCTGGATATGTTGCTGGAAGTTTATATTAAGAATATCTTCTTTGAAGTCAGAAAATCACCCTTTTTTGTCTTCTTTGTGTCTTAGAGAACAGCAGTAGACACATTCCATCCTCCTGAAAAATTCATGTTTGTTCTGGGAATTTCTCTGGCCTCAAGGCAGCACATTTAGAAATGTACTTTTAAAAGAAGAGCAAGAAAGATTTGCTGAGCCACTGCCAAGTCTTACAGAGGTCTCTGCCCTGAGATAGTCCTTTTCCCCCAACTAACCTCCACAAGTCTGGGCTTTCTGCTGCACTCAGACCAGCGTTCAGCATGTTGTGGTGCAATGGGCTTGGCTGGAAAGGAGGCCTTGATGTTCGATGCAACCCAGGCAGGATGGTTTGCCCTGTGCTGCGGTTTGCCACATGGTAGAAAAGAAAGATAGAGTAAAACAATTGCTGCTCTGCAGATTGCAAACCTGCTTTGAGGCAGACATGCAGACACAAGAAGGTCTCACAGACTGCAAGGATGAAAAGACAACTTGTTAATGAAAGCAAGAGCATGCAGCTAACAGGATCATTATTGCCTGGAGCAAGTATAAATCAATGGAAAGGTTAAAAAAACCCAACTGTACTTCAGCAGTGATGGGGTGCCTCCGGGGTGCCTCTGGGTCCAGAGGATGGCCTGCAGGGAGTCCCAGGAGGGTGTCCACCTTGGACAAACAGCTGCAAGGGGCTTCATATTCAGGATGAATATGATCCTACCAGGATGAAGCAGCAGGGCTGACTGAGATGATAGGAGTTGATTTGCCATTATCAGGTTCACATCTTCTCCTGTACCAAGTCTGTAAGAGCTCACAAAGACTGTTATAGGCCACAGATGAAGATGCTTTTCCTCTTTTTTGGGTTTATGAGACAACCTCTCTAAGAAAAGTGACCAACTTCGGACCTTTCTGATGCTAGATTAGCAGTCTGATCACTTCAGCCACCAGGAGATGTTTCATGATAGTCACGTGTGTTATCCCACATCAGTCTGGTGTTCAAAGGCAATAAGACCACATAGTTTCGGTGTCCATTGGTCTTTTCTTTCATCCATCCATCCATCCATCCATCCATCTTTCCACCTGTCAGTCTCTACTGACCAGCAAATATCAAGACATTTCTGTTCTGACGGAGAGATCTGAAAGATGATGTGTTCATATGTATATCATGATATTTGAGAGATACCAATTAGTGTCCCTGCACACTGGCAGGTTGCAATGAGAGGTCAAGTATATTTGCAGCTTGGAATCAGCTCAGGACCTGCTGTCCTTTTTTGTGCTGGTAAGCCGGAGTGTGGCAGGATATAAGGATGCTGCTAGAGTTGTGGTGGTGTTGTACTGGCTGGAGACTTTCGGGAGGCAGGGCACTTTTCTGTGGAAAGCCAGTGAAGGGATGGATGTGTTTTACTCACAAAACACTTAAAAATAATCAATTGGAAAAATAAAACAGATATATATAGATATATATATATATAATAACAAGAAAATTCTATATTTGCAGAAGCTGTTTACAGGAAATGTGCCAGTCTATGTCTTTCTTGGAGGCCACAAACTAATCTGTGCTCCATTAATTACCAGCCTATCATTTTTCCTTCAGCAGTATTACAAAGGGCTTTACAGGACGTGGTCGGCATCCCTTCTTTGCTTTCCTCAGGTGGACAAAAATGTCCAGAAGCAATGGGATGGGGACAGGATGATTTTCGTATGTGACATGCAGACTCAGTTCCAGCTAGATGGATTACCGGTCTGGGCTGAAGGCAGGGAGTAGCTGTGCTAACCTTGGTGGTATGGCAAAGACAACTTTGAAATCTGCCTTTCTTCCTGGCAAAGTCTTCAGGGAAAGGGAACCCACACTGGTTCTCCTCTAGGGCTGGCTTGTGAACACCTCCAGGATGACTGAACAGCACCATGTGGGTGCCACTCTGGTGGGGCAGGACTGTGGTACTTAGAGCCAGCCCCATCCTTCCCCATCTCTGAAGGGTGATGTGTCTGTGGTGCTGCTGTATGCTCTGGGTTATAACTCACAATATGACTAACCCATGGAGGGAAATGGAAATCCATGTTACCTCTTTTTGTGTAGAGGCATGGGAAGGTTCCTCGACTACACTTTGAAATATTGCCAAGGCATCAACATCTGCCACATGCAGCCATCTGACAGAAGATGGTGAAAAACAGGGTGGAGCTGATCAAGTTTTGATTGTGAGGATTTCAAACATGCATTGCCTAGGCCACTACAATCCCCTCCTGGGAATATACACACAAAGATAGAAGTGTTACTTAATGGTTTATGAAACTCCTATTCAGAAATGCTCCAGATGGCACAGGGATTCTCCCAGTTGCGTGGTTCTGAACTGCTATCTGTTGGAAAAAAATTATATTGAGAGAAAACTGCCTGTGTGGAAGTGAACCCTTTTACATTCACTCTAAATACTACACTTGCTCTTTCCCACTGCTGCTTCTTTCATACCCAAGACGACGTCCAACAGTGGCTGCGTACAAGAGGATGAGCTTTGTATGGCCTTGGTGTCACTGGCGTAAGGCTGTGCTGTCCTCATATTCACAGCATCTGCATAAATCTGACCAGATTTATGGGCAGATTCTTATCCAGGCAATCAGGTACCATTCTCATGAAATGTGTGTAAGGTGTGCTGTGCTAGTCATGCTGGCTACAGGAGCTTCATAGCTTGCTCAAGGCAAACCAGCCACTTCTTGAGGGCTTGAGCCTGTCCACTCTTTTAGCCACTGGTGTCAGGAGAGCCTGTGCAGCTCCTGAGCAGGACAGGCTGGTGGGCTGGCTCAAAACTAGCCTTAAAACCATTTTGCTTGCCAGCTGATCAGATTTGCTGTGACACCTTGCTCGGGGTATTTACCATCAGGCTTTGTTGTCTCTGTTTTGCTCTGTCACATCTTCACCATTAGCAAGTATCCAACTTATTTGTGTCAGGGCAGGATGGGCTACAGGTCATTCAGGGACTGAAATTACAGCTGTGCTATATGGGCACAACACCACTTTTGTCTCCTCCTTGCATCTGTAGCTGTTTTTCTTGACTCCTTTTTCCTCATGCATCAGCTTCTTTAAATACTAACCATTCCTGGCTATGGTGTGTAGGGAGGTGGCTTTCCCAGATCAGAAGATGGTTGTTCCTCCTTTGGATAAATATAAATATAATCCTATGTAAGATTTGAATAAATATAAAAGTTAAAGCCAGATATAAATGAAACCCCTCTCAGGCTGGGGTCCTTCAAGTAAGACAAACACAGTTTTAAGTAATAATAAAAAGTGACATTTCTTGAGTGTCAAGAACACAGGGCTTGCTGTGTTTGACCAAGCTCTTGTCCAAGGCAGAGTTCGACATGTCTGAAGTCTTGCACAAGGTGTTACTATCATTGTCTCCATTATTCCCATGAGTAGTTGTTTGTGTTTGCAGTGCTGGTTGCTATACGTGCAGTCTGACTCCTGTCTGGCTGATTTCCTCCTTTGTGTAAACTTTGCTCTCCATTAATCCTCATGAGTTTCCAAAGTTTTCTTTCCATGAGAATGTGTGCAACCATAACAGAATTATTTGCCTATTTGAGAGAAGCAAATACAGCTGGAACAAATTCATTTTTTTAAATCATTGTGAGTATTTGTGAAAATATTTTTTGGTCATATTCCCTCTACTCTGCCTTTTCTGACTGATACTTGCACAGAAATATGGAAAAAAAAATCTATTTTTTTCTTTTGATAAGACCACTACATGTCTCAGCTTTTAATTGCCAATTTAAAAGTCAACCTCCATTTATTGAAATGAAATAAAGGAATTGAACTTCAGTTCTCCCAGAGAATCACTCTTCTCATATCCTGAGCACACATTACTTCTGGATCTCTGTGGAATACAATAGGAGAGAGGTTATTGAATTGAAGTTTCAAGCACAGAAGCAGAGCTCTGGCCAATTATACTTTTTCAGGGCTGAAATTGGACTAGTCAAAAAAAAAGAGGATATCTAACCACAAACCAATGCGATGCAGAGTCAAATCACTTCTGAAACAAAATGCTTCTCTGACTGGAAAGGTGAGGGAAGTGATGCTCTATTTTTATCTTTAATATCTGTCTGCTCTTCATGCCTTGCTTCCTGACTATGTCTTCTGTAATAATCTTAATTTTGTGGCTGTTTGGAATTCAGTAATTGTACCAAGTATTAAATGTCAGAGTGCTTTTACCTTTCAGTTACTGGTCTTGTTGAGGGTCTGCTGGACAGTCATGTGAAAGCTTGAACCATGTGCTCCTTCAGGATCTCACGAGGTCAGCCCCCAAGCAGTCACCTGCCCAGGAGAAGGGAGGACAGGCTGGCTGCCAAATGTCCTGTTTGCTGCAGTGAGATGAGGTTTCATGAGCAGCTGTTACGGAGTCAGTGCTGACTTTCCAGTATCTTCCCATTCCTGTTGGAAGGGCGCCTATGTTCCATACTTTGTTTGAGATGGTGAGCTACTATTTTCTTCAAATATTAAATTCTGTGGCAAGCTTTACTGCATTTACTTCCTTTCACATCGTACCTTGGCCTGGACACCCTGTGCACCTGTATACGAGACTCAGGTGCACCATCTGAGAAGCAGTCTGTAGGTGGTTGTGGAATCCATACATACAGCTATTAGCTTCAAGATTCTAATGCCTGCGTTAATTATCAGATTGACTCCCTTGTATTGCATTTTTAAAGAAAATTTAAATGGCTTCATTTGTGTAATTATTTACAGTCTCATTTATATCAAGTTTTCTTACACAATTTATTTCCTCTGATGCAAAGTAAATGACTCAGTTTTTACAGACCTTCAGTTATGGTGCCATCTGTGTTTCTGTTAGTTCAGAAAATTTTAATTTTTTTACTCTATTCATGTACACACCACAAATGTGAAATATGTGATGCAAGGAGTCATCACTGGGTCAAAGCTAACGATACAGGCAACCTCAACATGCTGAGATAAAATGTTTGGAAAAAAAAAGAATCAATAACTTGCAAAAATTACTGTAGCTTCAGAGAAAATATTTTTGCTCTTTGCATCAGGCAACTGAATATTCAGATAGTGCAAGTTTTCTTCAAGTAGTATTTGCTTATCTAAATGGGATACAAAACTAATATGCCTGGATAGTTTACACACTTTAAAAAGTTATTTCAAGGTTCTATTAGCCAAGTGATTTTGGATGAACTCAGTGGTGAGGGTCCAATGTTCACACTATGGACATTTCAAGGACATTGCAGACTGCCTTCAGCCTGTTCTCATGGATTGGAAAGCCACTAGCAGTTGAAGCTCACCTTTGGCTTTAGCGTCATCCAGAAAGAGACCAGTTTGCACTCTCACTCAGCGACAGAAATCAATGCATGGTTAAGTAGGGGTCATCAGAAGACTTTGCTTCAGAAGCAGGCTCTTGATTTGAACCAAAATGCTACTGTAAATGCCCCTAGACACTGTTTACAATGACAACTGGAACAAAAATGTCTGTCAGAACATTTCTTCATGGAACGTAGGAATTCAGATCAAATTAAATTATTAAACTGAAGTTTCTCCATTCTACAAAAAAACACCAAACAAACCCAGACAAAAAAAACCCATCATTTTTTCAGTCAAAGGTTTTTAACTAACAGTGACAGATTTCAACTCATACCTTTTCTGGCAGGCCCAGCCGAGGGCCTGAAGTGTCTCCATGGGGGTGGGGGTGGGCTGAGTCTGGACAGGACACTGGCTGACGGGGGTGGGTCAGCATCCAGCATGGACGTGGTCTCAGCACAGCTGTGGTGTAGCTCAGGCAGAGGCTGAGGACAGGGCCTCAGCTCTACAGCAGCTCCGGACAAGAGGGGCGACTCTGGCCCAGGCTTTAACAAAGGCCACCAGCCACCCAAACCCGGGATGCAAAACCCCCAGGAGCAGGGGGAGCTGTGTTCAGGATCCCAACATATGTAGTGTAATTTTGAATATTCAGCTTAAAAAGCAAATACTTTGCTTGCACTGACAAGTGAGAGAGAGATTTTCAACATTATAACATGTTATTGATCTCCCACTTGGCCACTTTCTGCATTATTGCCTTAATCTGGAAGGATTAAGTGGAACAGATGTCACACATTGCCCTGGAAACGCCTGCACATTGCATCAAGGAATACTATGTGAGGGAGCTGGTTTTGAAATGTTTTCCTAGGGAGAACTTCCACTCTGAGAGTCCATGTCTTAGTAAATATTGGAGACTTCAGCCCTGAGAGCTGGAGGGTTTTTTGGGTGATCGACACCAGGCAGCAATAAGATGGGATCATGAGAGAGTAACTTTTTTTTTCGGTGGTTTTGCACTGAAACAGTAAAAAGAATGAGTTGGTAGCCTCCAAAGAAGGTGGCCAGGGTGCAGTTTGGACTTACTGTTTTCTGTGGACTGAGTGACTATTTTGGACAGAAAATTACTTGTCTGGGGATGCAGGAAGCCTTAAAAGTGAGGGAGCAATGGGAAAAGGTTCTCAGAAGCTTGGTTAATCCATGTTTCCCCTGATTGTTAGAAAGTAAAATTGATCTTCTGTAAACTCTAGTCACCTGGGAAGGTGGATAATTGAGATTGCTTACCAAAACAACAAGATTTTGTTTGGAAGAAATTATGAAATGAAAAATGTGCACTGTCTTTTCACCCTTTATATTAAACTTGGGTGACATTTTTCAGTTAGGGTTTTGAAAATTTTATTTTAAGTATGCATAAAAGAGAAAGCAACAAAAACCCCACAATATCATGACCCTAGAAACTGAAGCTTTTCAAACCAGTTGCTGTTATATTTGCCGTGAAGTTGTGAGGAGCAGCACTGATGGACAAGGAACAGGATATGGTGTTTGCCTTAATTAGCTCAGCTCCCCTGTGTTAGAGTGCAAGCCTTTACCATCCACTATGGGCAGGAATTTATAATCAGAATAAATGGGGCTTGATTATTACTTTCAGCACTTTAATTAGTTATGATGCCCCCTTCCTAAAGACATTACAGGATCCAAACTAGTACCTGAGCTAGAAATTGTGCTGTCTCATATCCTGAATCCTTGGGGCAGGATGCTGAGCACATTCAGTCAGTGCAACATTAAATGTGGCTGGGGGTTGCCTAAATTGTTGACTTTCACAATGCTGGTGGGCACATGTACAGAAGATTTTTTTCTAATATTGAGGGACGATGGATGAAGAACCTTCATTTTGGAGTCTTGGGAAAAGTGCTAAATTGTGAATAGTACTTCTGGCATCTTTAAAACATGGGATAGCATCTCCCTCAGCTAAGGAGCTAGAGGCAGCAGGGCTGTGCTGAGTATGTTTTAAAACCCCAAACAACCCAGGGAACAGGCAGGTACCTGCAAACATCTTGGCTAAAAGGCGATCAGGTTTGGGCTGCAGCACTGCCTGGCTTGGAGGAGAGTCAGTGTGGAGGAGCATCATGGCAGTGCTCCATGCAGCAGGTTCTCAGATGCTGTGGCCGTAACCAGTCAGAAACTGGTGGAAACCTTACTTGGACCGTAAGCTGGGTGCATCCATACCACTCTAAAAGGGTTTGTATGTGTTTTAATAACCATAAACACTGCTTTTTAGCTAGGTCAGTTTACAGATCAGGAGAACAAAGTGCATTCAAAGCTGTCAGTAGGCGTCCCAGAGAAAGGGCTGCCCCTGGCTCTGTCAGACAGAGCTGTGCACTGGCCCAGGCAGTCAGCATGTTTAGACGTTCAGGAGGATTAAAATGAACTCATTGGATTTGTCACTTGCAGAGTTTTATCCAGCAGTCACATTTAATTTCCCAGCTCTCAATGCTTGCAACCTAATTTCTACATCTGTAGGGGTGTGTGGAAAGCAGGGAGGGGTGAGAGGAATCATCAGACTCAGAAAGAGCCACTGTCAATTTAAACTTCATTTAAACTCTTGAGGCTGAAGGTCCATCAGAGTGGTGCAGTGAATAACACCAGCTGTGTGCTGACATGAGCACCGGTGCTCACTGGTTACAGTTCTCCCTGTCCCTGCCTTGCTCCTGGCAGGTCATGTCTCTTTTCCTGAGATGTGACCTGCTATGTTGTTCTGTCTTCTTTACCAATGAGGATAGATCCACTGTCTCCTTGATTTCCTCTGGCCAGACACCTCCATTTGCTCTGCTGGGAGAGTTTTGGTTCCCTAGCCTTGGCTGGGATTTAAAGTTCCCCTGCTCGTGCCTCTGCATCTCCCAGCATCATCTGTGTGCTGTCTCTAACTCCGCGTGTACCCTCACTCCTCAGATGGTGATTGAGCCTTTCAAGTTTATGGAAGTGCTTCTCTTCTCTGCAGTTATCTCTTACCCAAGTTATCCAGATTTAATTGCTTTAATCGTTCCTCAATTCCTTCCAGACAACCAAGTCATTACTATTTGATTTTTGCTTTTAATTGCTTCCAATTTCTCAATGTTCTAGCTTTGTTTTGTACTGTAGGCACGTCTAGAGACCTCAGAGCTGATGAAGACATTTCTGGTCCTACAACTGGACTTCTTGCTTAGCCTAGGGACAGGGTTAGCCAAGATGCTTCCTCACAGATTCCATCTGCTCCAGCTGGTGCAGAGCAAGGATTGATGTGTTCAGAGTTTATTACTTATTTCTTGTTTCTAACATTGAGAGTTGTAGCAAACGTCTTGAAAGCAGAGTCTGATGGCTCAGAGATGAGTGCTAAGTTTCAGAGTCTGTCCTTGGTTTGAACCCAACCTCACCCAACCTTCCTGGGGCCAGAGGATGGTGAGGTTTGACTCTGGAGCTTCATATTTTTTATTGTCACTACTCCCTGAATTGTAAGTTAAAGTGCAACCCTGGCCTGCAAAGAAAGGATGGGGTTGCTTAACATGTAGTGAGAAGCATGTCTGTGAGAACAGGAAACATATGAACACTTCTTTTTTTAAATATTTCTTTCCATGCATCTTTCAGTTTATTAAATATTAATAATTTATTGCATCTGGAAATTGACATTAGGTAGAAGAAATAGAATCAATTTTTAATAAATATGAGCAATAAATAAAACATTTAATAAATTATGCATTGAAAAAGATTACTGAAAGATTAAATAATAATCTTGTATACATACTGAAGCTATTATTTATTAATAGCTTTTTACAGTGCAGAATTCATGACACTCAGGAACAGTACAGTTTCACCTGAGAAGTAAACCAGAAGAGAGGGGAGCTGCAAGTTTCCATTTTGTACCTCAGTGGCTTTCAGATCAAATGTCTTTCATGGATGAGGAAAAGAAAATATTTCCTTTCCCTTGTCCCACCCCTGGAAACTGTGTACCCCAAATCCCAGTTTTTCCTTCCCTCCTGCTGCCAGGCTGAGGCTTTCTGCAGGCCAACTCTTGTGAGTCTGTTACTCCCTCTTAAAACATATAACATTAAAAAAAAAAAGGTGAAAAATCCAGTGGCAATCAATTTAGTATCTGGGGCTTTGGTTTTTAACCCTCTAAATACATTGGTTTCTACAATCCTGCATTTTCATTCTTAGGGAGTCAGGTGGTTGTATCAGACCTGGCTCTTCAGGTGCTAAACTCTGAGGCAATAGAGTTACTAGAAGTGACCAATATATTTGCAAATGAACTTGATTATTACTGAAAAGGTTTGGCTTTAAGCAAAGAAGATTCAAATATAGTTCAGACACCTTCTTCTCCCCTCTACCCCCAAAAAAGTGCTTTAAAGCTGTACAGTGCTTAAAAGTACTGTACAGAATAAAACAGGTTTAGGTTTCTAAAACTGAAATGAACAGTGTAAAAGCAGATTTATATAATTGTTAATTAATATCTGATACAAAATATGAGTAGAAATAATATATTTAAAATTTTTTTGGTTTTAACATATGTAGGCTGAGTTTTTTCAGCACAGCAAAGGAGTGGGAGTAAAAAGATCCTATTGAGGTTTTTTTTAGGGGCAATTTTGTGTCAAGTATTTGTGTACCCTTTTAACAAATTTTTCAGATACCGATTGGTTCACTGTGTGCCTCTTTCTCCATCTCATTGTAGTGCTCAGTGGTAAAACAGTCTGGAGCAGCAGATTGGGACCTGCTGTGGGCCTCCCAGAAAGTGGCCATGTCTGCCTGCAGTCTGGCACCTCGTTTGCTTCTACTCAGAATTAGCTCAGTGATAAATATAACTACTAATTATATTTTAACCTACATATTTTCTTTCTTTTTATTTTTTTCCTGATGCATTCCTTCTTAGAGTCTGATTGCCAGTGGAAGACTTAAAGGAGGCATTTTAAGGAGTCCCTGTTTAAGTACCAAGCCATCAGTAATAACACTTTGACATCTCAGTGGAAAAAGAAGGTTGAACAGTGCAAAGGGCAAGGGGTGGCCAAACCTGACCAGTGCATTTCTGAGTGACACCAAACCACATGTTACTTTCATGGGGGGTGAAAGAAGGCTCTTTGCTACCAAACGTGACCCCCTGCTCCGTCCCGGTGAAGGCTCAGCTGGAGAAGCATCGCACGTGAAAGACCTGGGGCTGATCCCACTTTGCCTGGTCTCGTGAGAACTTTAATGCAAGTGTGATTTAAAGGCTGTCTGTCTGCATTTGCCATCAGAGAGGTGGACAGGATTACATGTATAAAATCAGATTATGAGCTTGGATGAAATAATACGTAAGAGGAGGGCGCAGGGAACTGGACCCAGCACCAGAAGCTCACCTTGTTGACAGTTCTGGGACTGATCACCTACTGTGCAGAAATCTCCCTGCAGTATTTTTTCCAGCCCATATTATGATCCTGAAGGAAACCAAATTAATATCAAAGCATATTTTTTAAGAAACAGAGAGAGTATTTCCCAGCCGGTACAGGTTCTGCACTGCCACTGCCAGTGTTGCCAAGGACTCGTCTTGTTCAGTCAAAATTAAGCAGATGACTGTGCTGAACTTGCAAACAGACCTGGCTAAGATGTTGATTGCAGTTTTCTGTTGAAATACAGTGTCAGAGCCTCTTCAGAAGGTGGCTGGAAGCAATGGCCCTGTAAGGTGTGACAGACAATTTCAGTAATGCCTCTTCTGGGAAGGAAGGCGAAGAACAAGTAGGTGCACCAATAGACATTTTGCCTTTTTCTCTCAGTGCCAGTAATGCTTATCACTGATCCATCCCTACAGGTACCTGGCACTACAGTGTGTGTCTGACTAACAGAACCACAGTGCTTTACTCAATCCTGCCTGCAGTTTTCTTCAAGCCGTAAGATTTGGTATCTGCTCTGTGAGTGAGCACACTGGAAAACAAAGCCTGAAGACCACCTTCCTGATCTTGAGGCAGCCTTTGTCCAAACTTAAATGTGAATTTTATCAATAAAGCTAATTTTTGTTACAGAATAGCCCCAGCTTCTGTGATCAACTGAAAGGACTAAGCAGACTCCTGGTGTCCCTCTGGGTTCTGTTTTGTGTGCTTTATACCACACCTTAGGAGATGTAAAGTCTAAGGGAGCTCAGCAGTTTGAGACCACTCCTAACATTTGTGTAGTAATGGAATAACACACTAACTGGATCCTACATGCTCTGGAGAACCCAGAATCTGCATTTTGTGGGAAAACTGCCAGCAGTGCCCACTCCCTCCCCTTCCTTCAGCTGTCAGCTGAGGAACAGATCCGAGAGGGCAGCAGCATGTGTGCTGTGAAACCTGAAAGGGGTTTACATCAACATCTGGAGTTTTCCACTGGTAACAGAGATGCTATTGGGTTGTAAACATATGTTGCAGATGACTTTTAGAGTAGAGGTGGCTGCTGAGGAAAGGAGGTGTTTAAAACTCCTCTTACAATTCCTGGGGTTTTTTTCCATTTCTATGTGATAGAAATATAGATGCAAAATGGGAGGCAGGAGAAATTATAAACCTGGTTCCTTCAAAATGACCATTTAGATTAACAAGTATATTTTTAAACTCTTGGCAGCACAAAGCACTTCCTAGAATAGAATAGAATAAAATAGAGTAGAATATTTAATTCCCCAAGATGGATCTTTGGATAGGAAGTACTACAGTGTAATAATGACATTTGCTAAGACTCCACCCTCTTACACTGAAAACAGAAGTTAAAAGGGTACTGTGGGAGACCATAAACAAATGTGTTTATTTGTGCATGTGTAGATTCAGAGACAGAGAGAGAGAGACAGAGAGAGAGAGAGAGAGAGACTAGCTCTGTGAGAGAGAGCATTTGACAGCTGTTTCAAAAATGTGGGGTGAAATCTTACCCTCACTTAAGGGAATGGACTCTTTGGCTTGAATGGGAGAAGGACCTGCTGCTGGTATTTTACTGCTGGGGCTATTTAGATTTCCAGTGAGAGAGGCAGTTGTGTTGATCTTTACTTGCCAGCCTTCAGCTGTGAGAATACTTGCAAATCCAAATTTTAAAACATTTTTTGGAGACACTGGACTATGCTACTCTTGAAACATGAAAAAAATTCCCCTAGGACAGATACTCAGGGACCAATGGTAGCAATGTCTCTTACTGTTCTAAAGATTTATTCTGAGATTGCCAGATATGATAACTTTGCAAGGCAGTTTGATGTCTGAAGATAATCCTAGTTTAACTGTGAATGTGGTAAAAAAGAAATGCAGATGAGTATAACTTAGGTTAAAATCTCAGCGAACTTACTATGTGCAGGAAGCTCAAGAAGGATTCAAATGTACAAATTTTGCATGAGAAAGTTGAATTATTCATGCACTGAATCAGTAAATGAGGTTACAATGCCACTAGTTCATTGACCCTCACACAAGAATTATAATCAATGGTTAATTATAATAATTTTTCCTGGAGTTGTTCAAGGATAAGGCAGCTCAGCAGCTTTTTAAAACTTTAGTGGTTGTGATGAGATGCTGAAATTTCCCTCCTGGAAGCTACTAAATAATCACAGAAGTGAACTGGAAGATTTTCCTAGGTGACTATTTGTTGTGTCATATGGATATTGAAAGCTGCTCAAGGACAAACACAGCTTCTCAAGGAGGTTTTCAAACAGGATGATCCTCAGGTCCTGGAAGACATCCTGTGGCCTGGCTTGCAGTAGCAGCCTGCTTGCACTCGAGTTGCTAAGGTGGCAACTTTCTGGTCTGAAAAATTCATGTCCCGCCACAACCTGAGTTGTCTCTCAGGAGTCCAGCCTGACTCATGTCATGTTTTTCCCCTCATGATCAGCAGTCTCATGAGAGGGGAAGAGCCAGAAGGCAGAGGAAAAGAAGAGAAATAAAGATGTCTGGTGCTGTTAGATAGGCTTTAAGTGTGAAGGTGGGTACCAGGGCAGTTTTCATAAATGTATTATTTTTCTCGCAAGAAACACAAATCTCAAGATAAATTCATCCATTGTGGGATGTGCACTGAGCTCTGTAGCCCATACTGACCATATCCTAATTTCTGGATCTCCTCCAGAGCAGTCTCTGGCCACGCAGCCACGTTCAGGCACTGACACCAAGGGCTTGCCTCCAGGAGGGCGGCACACTCTTGTAAGTACATATTGCAGCTCCTGCTTGACGTCACCAAGTCCTTTAGATAACACCATTTCTGCGGTAAACCCGTATCCGCCAGCTGTGACTTAAGGAGCTTTACTCTCTTTTTGCTGTGGCTACTGTTTGTGGGTGTGAACAACTCCTTTCCCCAGAAACACGTGTGGAAATGGCTGGTCTGAGGCACTTGGTCCAGAAGTGGACATGGACTCCAAACTAATGGCTGTTTTGTGTGACTGTTCTGCTTTGGGCTTTGCCTAGATCATGGTGGTGATTTCTCCTGTCACCTTTTTTAAGGTGAACCATTAATTAAATGTTTCTCTGTGGTGACTGTCAGCTTGTGTTTCTGTTCTGCTTCTGTTTGCAAGCACTGATTTGGGCACCATTAAATTATAAAAGAGGTAAGTTTTAGAAATGGAAGGATTTTAATGCGTTAAGAGAAAGGCACTTTACTGATAATAGTTTTGAAGAGCCTACCGCTTGGGTGAGTTACACAGAGAAAAATAAATTGCTACCATAAAATGCAGAAGGCTAAAAGGTGCTTTTAGTCCAGAAATCAGATTCACGTAAAAGAATATTACCGTTTGGCTGTCTGTGCCAAGTTCTTGTCCTCATATTCACTTTGCTGAAGGATGAGCTAGCGAACCTGAGCCTGAAGACTTTGCCAGTCTCATCTATCAACAACAACAGATACATGAGAGGGTGAGACCAGTCCAGGAAAGTCATTTGCAGTCTGAGTACAGGCACCCTGACATTGGGACAGGGTTTCAGTCTAGGACTGAGTGTGGTCTAGGAGCCTACATGTGCAGGAACTTCTGAGTCCTCTCGGTGGGAGTCCAGCTGATGTGCACGGTGCAGACCGGGGAGCAATCCTGCTGAGCAGCTGTCGAGTGTCTATTTTAGGATATACTGGCCCCTGGGGCTGGCTCTCTGCAGGCTCTGTTGAGACATTAAATATTTAGTGTGCCTGTAGGACCCTTGATCCCTGTGAATCTCATGTCTGGGAAGCATACATGCGATTTGTTACTCCCCTTTCCCACCTGTGTGGGAGCTGTTTCACTGCATGGAGAAGACTAGATCCCAACTACTGTGTGCAGTTTGGTGTGTGAGAATAGTCTCAAGAGACACTGATGGCAAGATCTCTGCCGCTAGGCATTGTGAAATGCACACAACCTCTTTATGTCCTAAACAGCTCCAGTTGCTCTGGCAATCAGTTTTCCCTCCTTTCCTGCTTGAGAGCAGAGCATACCTTCCAAACCTGAATCCTGAGAAAGCAAAGCACTGGGCTGCCTGGCCTCCTCCCCAGTGTGTCAGTGGCATATGGTACGGCATGGACAGGAGGCAGGCTCACTGCTTGGATGTTGTGAGTAGACTTTCTTCCTACGTGTCTTCAGAGGTGGAGGACGGAGAGCTCTGTGCTTACACAGCTTGCAGCAAACTCATGGACAAGCGTGTGGGTGTCCTCTCTTGTCTCACAAGATGTAGTTGGGAAAGTGAACTGATGCAACCAACAACTTTAGTCTCTGTCCTACCACACCTGAGCTGCTGTGTGGTCTGTCAGGAAGTCAGTGTGGATTTTCTCCATGACCTTTTTTTAAGTTTTGGATTGTTCCCTTTCTCTTTGAGAGCAGCTGTCTGGTTTGCTGGCAGCCAGTGTGCAAGCAGGAAGGACAGAAAGGGCGAGGAAGTGTGGAACATGTTATTAAAAAGCTTCTCAAAATCCTTAGGTCATTTGTAGCTTATGTATGAATCCTTATGCTCTTTGTTCTGCTGGAATTGATAGATGTTGACCCAAAATGACTATACTTTCAATTCCAAAGCTGCTGTCAGTAGTACTTAAGTACACACTCCAATTATCTGTCTCAGAGAAACCTGGAGAAATAGCTGTGGGTACAAAACCTTCTCCACTCAGCCAGTAACAGTGATTACAAGTGGTGCATAGAATGGGAGAATATCGAAGGCCCTGATGCAAGGACTGAAACTCAGTAGCTGCGCTGTGCTCTTGAAAATGCTTTCCAGCTCTTCAGAAGTGCTTCAGAAGACTGGCCGCTTCAACCAGCATGGTATGTTTTGGGGAATTCAGAAATTATGATAAACATTGAAAAAAATACCAGATATTCCCCTCTTTAATGTTATTCATAGTACACCGACTGGGCTAAAGGACTAGGTAGCAGAGCAAATTTTTGTGTTAACCTCTGCAGAAATGTGAGGCTGAAACACCTTTCTTCTTATTTGGAGTCTTTGTCATCACAATTTTCAAGTGTCTTTTGGAAGCACTAGTGAATATATCCTCAAAGAAACACTATAATAATCTGTTGCAGATGGGGAACAGAGGCTAAAAGACTCCGTGGTTTAATGAAGGTCATGGAGCAGATGTAAATCCTGGATTGACTAAGGATCATTAATGCATCTACATCAGCACAGTTGTTCACTCAGAATTACACTTCTGAGTGAATCTCCTGCTTGTCCCTACCTCCAGGGGCTTAGTTTCCACCAAGGAATCATGTTGGATTTCATAGACCACGCTCCTTTCACATGGAGGAACGAGGAGAGTGTGTTCCTGCTTCTGATGGGTGTCAAGTCCTCAGGACCAGAATAAAGCTGAGCTGAAGAAAACACCCCGAATGTGAATTTGCTCCTCCTGTGTTTGCACTGCTTGCTTATGGATCCTGCCTCTGTGTCCCCCAGCACCAACTCTGTACGTGCAAGGTCAGGCTTTGAGGATGAAGGACAAGTCAGACATAAGGAGATCACTGTGAAACACAATAGTTTCCCCTCAATTAATGGCTGGTTGTTGGAAGCAAACTTTGTCCTGTGACTTTGATCTTGCTGACGGATCCCCAGCAGGCAAGTCTGCACTCAGAAAGTGCCAGTGCTATTCCTGCCACGGCATGGATTTCATGCTTAGCAGCTATGAAGAACCAGCTGATCTAGTGAAATTGCTTGAACAGAACCTAAACCACAAAGTACACAGATGAAATTAGAGTATATTTCCTGGGTAAATGTTGTTTAATCAGTAGGGAAACTAGAGCTCTGGTGACTTAATAGGATGCAGAAAGCTGATTTTCTGATTTGGTTTTGGTAGCCTGTAGCTGAAACCAAAAATTCTGGGGTTTAGCGATATTTCTGACAGTGAATATCTGGTCAAAAGAGACCAAACCAAATTCCATTGATACATTTTTGAGTATTTTAGCATGTTGTACCCAGATAATAATTTAGGTATATATGTATTATATAATAGATTCTTGAAGAAAGAAAAATGTAATATTTCACCCACCTCCTTACCTTGTCTGATTGTTAAGTCATGTTAAATGAATGGTGATTAAAGAAACCTAATTACAGAAGTAGAGCTGCTCAGTGTTTGGTGGATATGTGGGATACAGAGTCCCTAACACAATGCTCTTGAGCAGGGATGGACTGGGGGCAGATGAATCAGATGCCATTGGATTGGAGGTAAAAGCTTTTGGGAAAAGCAGCTTTATTTGTACTGCTCATAAATTTTTCCTCCATTTATAACGGGATGAATTGGGCAGGAAAATGGCTGATGCACATTTGCTAAGCAGCAGCCACAAGGAAAAGAAATTGGGTGCCTACAGCCAAAGCAGCTCCCTTCATCAGCCAAAATGCCAGCACTAACAAAGGTAACAAGATTTACAAAGCCAGACTACAAAATTAAGGCCTCACTGACAACCTTGGCAAGGTTCCTGCTGACTTCAGGAAAACTGAATTTCACCCAAATCATCTAACACAAATGGAAACTTCTTGAGCAAAGAGTATTTAATACTGGCTGTGCCTCTGCTGAGTGGACTTTCAGTTCATGAGATTACGTTCTTTATTTGTCTGTCAGTAACTGCTGTAACTTGTGTCCACATCTGCACTTTTGTTGTGATTTAAGCCTGTCCATGCAGCAGTGTTAATAACATTGCTGGGAGAGAAGCCACAATAAGTAAGTCTGTCTGAAAGGCTCCTCACAGTGCTTTGAAAATGCTGTTCCCTGTGATGCAAAGTGCTGATCCAGTGCAAACATGCTGTGCTGGCTAAAATTTATTCAAGAAACACTGACAGGCATCAGTTTTCACAAAGAGAATGTGTGCTTCTTTGGGTGTCCTCTACCCTTTTGCTGCTAGAATGACGTCAGAGTACGAGCATGATGTGAGTGTGACCCCAGCCCTTATGCTGATGAGTTGCCTTTGATGGAGATCCACTTTTGACCAGGATCACATTGGAATTACCAGGGGTGGAACAACACTGTCCAGTAATGGCATCCAAGGATGAAGGCACCATGGCTGCAGCTGGCATGAGTAGTACACTACTAGTGGCTTCACTTCTCTTTCTCCTTTTCCCCAATGTTTCTATTCTTTTCTCTTGCTTTTCTACCACTGAGGGCACTTGCTGAGTTAGTCCCCTTAGTAGGTTCTCATCTAATTCTCCTCAAGTAATTGTCCTATTGAATTTATGTAAGAATTCAAAATTAAGACATTATCATCCTACCCGTCCCTCAGTAGATTACCTGCTAGTGCACAGAGGTGTTACTGCAATCAATTCCAGTGCACAAATAGTTGCATCACCCCTGAACAAATGTACAAACTCTCTCACTAGAGGACAACACAGATGTGGTACACATTTATTTTTGCTTTAATTTTTGCTACCATTCAACTAGTTCTAGTTTACAGAAGCCCAATGAGTGCAGAGGTGTGCATTACTGTAGGGATGTACTTTATTACAGGATTTCCAGTATTTCCAGCAGTACCCCTGCAATATTCTTGCATTACAATCTGTCTTTTATACATGATGAGTAATGTATTCCACTGCACATGTACAATTGAGGGGAGCCTTCCTTTAAATTTTGACAAATGGGTAGGAGGGAAGTACAAACATATTGACTAGAATTACTTCAAGTCCTCCTTAGTTGCAAACTTTATAATAAGGTGACAAGAAAGCACAAAATATTTAGTCAGCTCAGAGCTCAAGTCCAAGTACCACAGCACACTAAAACACTTGGGATCATCTACTGAGAAGTGGTTAAGCCAAAAACCCGCTTTCATCATAGAGTTTGTTTTGTATTTTCACTAAATACATATCAAATGTCTTCTGTGTAGCTTTCAGCACAGGACCAGATTCCTGTCTGTGTATGAACTGCAACCACTACACAACCTGTTCTCAAGGGTTCTTACTGGTCTTCTCCTGCTTTCCCTGCCTCCAAGGAGGAAACCCTGCAGTGGAGCATCGTTTTATTCTCTTGCTCTACTCTCTTAATTGAGTTTCAAATGAAGCCAACAAAGTAGGCAGCATTATTCCTGAAGGTATTTTTCAGATCTTTACCCTTATGCTCCATCTTCTCCATGTTTGCCGCCCATGAGCGTTGTGGCACTGCAATATCCAGATCTGTGAATGAGCATGTGTGTATGTGAATGAGGTCACAGTTGGACCAGGATCAATTGTCACAAGCCATATTTTGATTTCTCATTGCCATTTGACTCGTGGAGAGTTTCCCTTCTATCGTCAGGAGCAATGACTCCGGGTGGGGGTGAGTGGGGAAGTGCTGTGTGTTGCAGGCTGTGCTGTGGCACATTAAACCAGGACCCCCATGCTGACGTGCTCTGCGCACCTGTGTTCACATTGATGCTTTCCCACAGGTTGGGGAGTCATTGCTCTGAACAGTCCGGGACCATTGTCCAGCATCTCGTGTTGATCGTCTCCGAATGCTCCCATCAGTCACCAAGTCATACAGAGGTGCAAATCTGTACCCATTTAATCTGTAAGTGGCTGCCTGACTCCGTCTGCACGTGACTCCGGATTTAAAGAGAGATTTGGATTGGGAAGGTTACCCCATGTATGCTACATCATGTTTCTAACAGAAATAAATCTTCCTTTTCTTCAGTCAGTAGGGTTGTTTTTCAAGATTTCGAGCATAAAATGTGAAGAATTTTAACCTCCCTGCTAGGTCTTGCAATGCCAGCACAGCTCAGATAAAGTGGAAGGAGAATGATAAAAGATGCTGCCTTGGTAAAAACACTGGAAACAGCCTAAATTTAAATCTCCTTCTTGTTAGATTCAATATAAGTATTTAGAGATATCCAGATCATTGATTAGTCTTGTAAATAAAAGCCGAGAAAATTATACTGCATGCTTACAGTATCTTTGGTATTTTCTTTAAGCTTCTTGAAAAATTAGCCTGTATTTTGAGGAGAAATTGTGAAATTGTGCTTATTTTCACTTGAAAAATAAGATCCCCTAAAAACATTGATTGCCTCATTATCATTCAAAAATGGCTCTCTCTGTGAATGACTCTCTGTGAATGAAAGCCAGTTTTAAATGGAGTGTTCCAAAACATTAGAGTAATTATTGACATGAGAAAATAAATATTCACATACTGAAAAGTAAACAGGAAAGAGGAGCATTCATTCTTTCCATGAAATAATTTAGCACATTCTTGAGCGGTAATTGGGCACACAAGCCAGTGGTAAGACTGCACACACTGCGGTTTAGCTTCGTGGAACAATTTTGCACCTATTACCTCTGTAGCAAACTCTGAGGTGCAGGGTGTGGAGGGTGGGAGGAGAGGGGTCATGAAGTCAGTGTGTACACAGGGTGTATTTTTGCCTCTGTGCAGGAACTCTGGAGCATGTGTTCAGTGGGCTGAAAAAGTACTCAACAAAAACATGATTTTTTTTACATTTTGGGCAGTGATGCCAGTCACTTTAGTCTGAGTGTGGAAGCTGTGCTTATCCTATTGAAATTCTACTCTCTAGACCTTTCAAATGTATGAATCATATCCACATACAGCTTTCTGCCTCAGCACGGTATTTCACTTCATTAATAGCTTCATTATCTTGCTAGCACATGGACCGTTTTCCACGTTGAAGTCAGGAGTCATAATTTTTCTGTCAAACTGTCTGATGTCTCTGCTTGACTTGAGTCATTCACCTGCCTCAGGCTCCTGAGATGGCACAGGCCCAGGACAGAATGGGTCAGGGAGCCTCCTCAGGTGGGAAGGGATTAATTGCAGCCCTGCCAGAGCATCTTTTGCACAGCTGGAGGGCACAGAGGCCATTCTGTAAGGAGGCCTTCCTGCAGGTGCGCTGCAGGTGGAGAAGGCTTTAACATTATCAGAGGAGCCTGCACCTTTTCAAGCACCTAAGACTAGCACTTGGAGGAGTGTGATGGCTGGGGCTCTTTGCTCAAACCAGATTTTTTTCTTTTTGAAAGAGTCTTAAAGGTTCAATGGAGATTTTTCCAACTGATCAAAATACAGCCATTTTAAAGAACTGTGCAAAGCTTGACATAAACTTGTAAAGTCTAGTACAGGATTTTTGCTTAAGATAAGGTGAAGCCCAGTGGTTAGAGATCTCCATGATCCCAAATAACTTTACCTTAGTCTTTGGTGATTGGAATCCAAATCTTCCACGTTTTAGGTTGATCACCTGAACTGTTTGGCTACGGAGGGGTTAGAGGTTGTCTGTCCTCTATGTCTTGAAGGGATGTAATTATTAAAAGAAGAGAGGCAAAAAGTCTTGGACTTATACCGGTGTGGAAGAGACCTCTATGCTGGTCATTTTCTTTTGAAACTGGAATTTCATCTGCTGCATGTCTACAGGCTTTGAGCTCTTCAGTCTGGAATTTCATTAAGTCACAGCTCAGCAAAGCAATTAAGCAAACAATACCACTGAAGTTAATTTTTGCTAATTCTGTGGGCTAAAATACACTTGGCCATGGTGCATTTAAAACAATTTTTTAAAATAGCTTTGATACAAAGGTAGCTTCGCATCACTAAAAAAATATCAGGAAATTCTACCACTGAAAATACAAAGACAGTTGTGTCCTCAGAAGGAGGTCTCCTGCTGTATCCTCCATCCTTCTGCTTTGGCAGGACCTCATGGTAAATCCAATTGGCTTCTCCACAGACCCGTAACCAGGCTGAGAGCTGCAGCTGGGTCAGGCAGTGCCTGCATACGGTCCCCACCAGCATCAAACATAAGGACATGCTTGACAAACGACATCAGAAGTCACAAGGGACCCCACCCCTCCCGCAAAACTTTTGCCTCTTGTAGAACAGAGAACACAAAACAGAACTAACTTACATACAGGTTTATATACTTGTTGCCATCACCTGACCACAATGTTTTGTGTGAAAAATGATAGAGACCCCCTGCCCTTGACTTTCATGATACTGCTGTCCCAAAGGAGATACATCAGTGGTGTCCTGTCTGCTCTAGCCCGCTCATGTAATCCTCAGTGTTTCAGAAGAAGTGCTCAGACACTCGACAGACAGTGCCATGTGACTACTTAGACACAGACACAGCTTCTGGCTGTGCTGCACATCAATGGGAGGATGAGGGTCTAGCAGAAGACAGGGCTGCCAGCCTGTACTTTCTCAAGTACTTGTTTAACAACAACTGAACTTGTTTTCTCACTTACACAGTAAGAATCAGTATGGGTTTGGATTTGGCTAGCTCTGGGTAGACCCGAAGAGGAATTTTTATCATGTTTGAAATGCTCTTTCTGGGACATGTTGAAACCACTTAAAGTCCCCAGACGTAGGAGAGTTGGCAGGGACTTTGTTGACACATTGGATTATGTAAGCACTAGGCAGCTTTTCTGTGTGTGCATGGGTGTGTTGTGTATGTGTAGGAGAAGAATAGCAGTGTCCACACCAGCGACCATGATGCATAGGCATCCCATAATAACTTCCATACACTGAACTGTCATGTTAAACTGCATGAGATGAGCGGGGGAGTGGAGGAGGGAGGCAGAGCTTGATTTGTACCTCCAGTGAAACTCCACTTTGTTGTGTGTGGCTGGACCTGCCATTTAGTTAAATACAACAGGGATTGGTTCCCTCAGTCCCTGGGTGGTATCTCACCAGTTAGCTGGTGCTGGTGATAACACTTAATGGGAGCAGGATTTATGCCAGCAGAATGAGGAAAAAAACTTCAGACATTTTGTCTTATGTCCACATCAGTGGTATTTTATGTAAGGAGGCAATTCCTGTCTGGGTTCCCAAACACAAGGGTGAGCCTGCTCAGATGGCCATGTGCAAGGGCTGGATCTCTAGGTCCAAAGGGAGGCTGATACATGAGATTTTGGAGTGTCCAGGCTGGGGACAGCACCTGAGCTTGATCTTTTTGGGCTCAACTAAATTAAGATTTCTACCCATTATCTTTCAGACTCATTGTGATTAAATGGCTTTGAAAGTGTTCAAAGGATTAAAGCATTTTCAAGGTGGAAATTGCCATTCTGGGCTATTTCTCAGACAAAATCTTTGAGGATCAAGTGGATGAATGACTTAGGAAGATAGTGTGGTGCTCTGAGAAGCAAAACAAAGTGACAAATCAGAAGCCTGGAAGTCCAAGATGAATGGAGCTCCTGGGAAGCACTTTTTGGTGAAGCCTCTCAGCTCCTCTGTGGCAACTTGAGGGGGTGGCCTTGCCTAAAAGGAGTGATTTCATGGATTGGTAATGAAGTCCATTCTCATGTGGCAGTACAACCCAGTAAGATACCTCTCCTTTGACTCCTGTCTATCAGACAATGGACATGCTTTTGGGGCCAGACTTTCAGAGTTGGGGGCAACCACAGCTGTCGGTCATGGCAGAGGTGCCACGTCCTGAAAACCAGGCCCTTAACTGCTGAGCCCGAGTACCTGGGTGTGGTTGGTGGCTGCAGTGGGCCTTGGGTATGAACCTCTGTGCTCTAAAGGAAGAAGAGGGGTTGAATTGAGAGTTGTCCTCTGGTGACCACAGTGCAGGGGTCAGGAGAGACGCTTTCGGAGCTCCTCATGGGCAGCCTGGTGACACTGCTTCCCTCTGCGCTGAGCCCTGGGCTGGTCTGCATTGCCCAAGGGCCCGTCCTATTGTTCAGCACACAGCCCTGGTTCCCTCAGCTCTGCAGGGGTATAGCAGTCTGTCTCAGCCTTCATCACTGTGCAATGACTCCCTTGAAAATTGAATGTGTGTTGAAAAAAATAGAAACAAACTGAGAGTAATTCACCCTGTACTAACAGAATTGTCCCAGGCAGTTGTTCATATTGTCTGATTTTCTCTCCAGTGTTGCAGAAGGAACCTAGATGACCATTTTAGGCCAAAGAAGGAACATTTTAGTCCAGAACTATCTGAGTAAAATTGCCTGAAATGCCTGTCTCTGAATCTGTCCGTTCAGAGGTATAAGAGGAAGATAAAGTCCTCAACAAGCTTAAGAACTTTTCCAGTACTCTCAGACTACCTTCATGTACATTAGTGGCCCACTGGTTAATTTTTATTTGGATTTATGTTAAACACCTTTTCAGTCCTGGGTTCAGTAGAGCACAGAAGGCTGAAGTTGGTCTTAAGGCCTTCTATAAGCTTGTGTATGAGAACTTT
Organism: Atrichornis clamosus; assembly: GCA_013400975.1. Classification (NCBI taxonomy): domain Eukaryota; kingdom Metazoa; phylum Chordata; class Aves; order Passeriformes; family Menuridae; genus Atrichornis; species Atrichornis clamosus. The sequence continues at coordinate 130,719 of WBMZ01004923.1, forward strand.
TATTGCATAACTTGACTTTCCATTTGTAAAAGCATCTGTAGAATTTATTCTCAAAAGAAAAAAAAAGGCTGTGAGAAAAAAAGTTTTGTATTGCAGGTGTTGTTTGTACACAATTCTCACAGACTTCCTAATTTGAAAAACCTACCAAAGGTCCTTACCTTACCCTGAAAGTGTTGTGTGGAGTAGCCTGAAGGTATGCAGCTATCCAGACAGACCTCTCACTCTGTGACTATTTTAGATTCCTGAAAAACAATTTTTCAATTTCCTCTCTTGTACACAAGTCAGAGAAACACCAAAGTATTTTGGCATCCCTACTGTCTGTAGAGTAGTTCAGATGCTCTTTAGGACTGTGCATTTTATAGAAGATTCTGGTTACAAAAGTTTTTTGTAACTGTCAGTGATTCCAGCTAGCAATAAGATGCTGTCAGCTTGACAGAGAGTCTGCTTTGAGTTGCTATGAGAAGAGGATGACCCTTACAGACTTATCTAACTATCTCTCTCCCTCTTTGTGAGTAGCTCAGAGTCCAGGAAAACACACATAATTTTTCCAAACTCTTGAGGCTTGCAGCAGCCCTTCACTGGTTTACGCACCACACATATACAGAAGAGATGTTTTCCCTCTGCAATTCAGTGTCATCTTAGTTTGTCTTTGTATTGATTATATTTCATATTGTGTTCTAGTTTAATAATCCTCTTTCTTCAGAATCTTGTGATTGTACAATAGCAGAGTTTATCCAGCCTTTTTTTCTTTTCTGCACAGAACAGGGATTTTCTTGTCATATTGCACTGTGCTCAAGAGAGCTGAGCCAAGGGACCTAATCTCCATAATATTAATTTGTCTGTGCATTGAGGAAACAAAAGCAGCAATAAATCTGCACGTTAATTTTTTTTTTGGTTTTGAGTTTTTTTGTTCAGCAATCGCAATGATTTATGTAAAGATTCCTGGGAAGGGGGAGGGAGAGGCAGCCAGTGGTCTCAACTTAACTCTGAGTCATAATATATTTAGAAGGGATAATGCAAATGCTGGAAAAGTAGAGAAGGAGGCAAGACAGAGAAGAGTGTTTTCCTGGATAGGAAAGCTATTAAACATTTAGCTCAAGGGAGCAGACAGTATGTGTGCAGCTTCCCTGGCCTTTCCTGGAAAATCAAGGGTAAGAAGAAAGCAGGGTGTAAGGAGGATGCTAAAGGTTTGGAAACCTCCTGGCTGAGGTCTGGAAAGCAAACTGATGTGTGCTCTAGCAAGCAAGACCTCAGAGCATCCCTCCCTATCAAATGCAAAGTCCTTTGTTTTCCAGACCTTTTTTTGTCAAGGAAAATTGCTGCTCCTGATTCCTCATACAAACCTTTCCTAACTCACTGGAGGGGAAAGTATGACAGCTGCTGCCTGGGTAGATGCCACCAATTGAATCAGGGGCTGCTGGAGCTGAAAGCATCCATGCTTAGAGCTTGTGCTAATTGAGTTTTTCTGTCTTACTCTCACTCCTCCTAGGCAGATGCACAGACCAAGCCGAGCACTGGTTCACTGGTGTTCAGTGCATGGCCTTCTTTCCAGAGCCAGTGTGAATCCCAGGACTGCAGCTTGTACTGTGGCAAGGGCATCAAGGGGTGCTGCTGCCACACTTTGCAGCCGTGTTGCTCCCTTACAGGATCTCTGGGCACAAGTGGGCGTTCCTGGGCCTCACAGAATCCCTGGGTCCTTCTGCTTCCCCCTGCAGATGAGTCACCTGCTCTGTTGTCCTCCACCCGCTCCACTGTGTATCCTGTGAACAGGACAGCCTGTCCGTGGTATGGAGAGCAGTGTTTTGTGTAATGAGAAAAGGTTTTGATTGTTTTGTCTATATAAATTTTATATAAATAGTTGCATGTGCTTTTTTTTTCTCCTAAGGAGGGTATATTTTCATATCTATCATCTTTGTCATATCTAAACCTCTCTGCTGTACAAGCAAAGGATGGTGAATCCAGAGGGCACTGGAGAACAAGAACAGCCCAGGACCAGTGTTAGTGAGGACACCTGGGAGTAATGTAGGAGTAATCCAGGGCTGACACCGCACCTCTTATTTGGAGCATGGCATGAGTGTCTCTGCTCTCAGTGTCAGTGCTCTGCAGAAGAGCTGTCCTGAGCAAGCAGATGGTCTGATCTGCACCCCTCAGCCAGTCTGCTGAGTGGCCACAAAACACAGTGGTGGATGTACATGAGGGAACCCAGCAGGAAAGCTCAGACCGTGGTGTCTCAGAGAAGCACTCACTATTTGCTCACTCTTTGGACTATCTCCTGGATATCAAGGACTTATAGCTGCACATCCCACACTTTTTCAGGGTGGAAAACCACATGTGCCCAAAGGAAGTTCCACAGCCCCAGGGGTACCTGCGGTATTTCAGAAGCACTGAGAGGGTTAACAGGCCAAGAACTCATTTCCAAGGGACAGGCATTGAGAATAAGCTACTGAAAGGCACTGAAAATGAGGCTTAATGTGGTTGTGAATGCTGCAATTAATAATGCAAGAGAGAGATGGATCTGAGACATCTAAAAGAAACCTACCAAGACAAGCTTGTGGCTTGTGAATAGAGTCCAGTCATGAGGCATCCCTGCTGCAAGTCTGTGTGCTAACACCACTGATCTGGCTTTTCATCTCAGGACAGCCACAGAGGGCTTAATAAGACCTGGCTCCACATCCCACAGTGAGAAATCATGGAATGTGATGGTAGGAAAAAGGTAGGAAAGTCCCCATGCCCAGTAGTCCTACTTGTGCAAACTCATTTCAGAGTGGCCCAGTGTCACCGGTAAACCCAGATATCTCTGTGGAGTGATGAGTGCCTTGAGTTTTTTAACAAGAAAATAAAAATCATGTTGTTACCTCAACATTATTCTAGTCATGCTCTTTCTGTCCTGCACGTATATAACTTACATATACTTGCAGTTTGGCATTTTCCTAGCATGACTTGTCAGCCAGTACCTTGCTTTTTTGTGTACAGCTCTGCAAGGGTTCCTCAGTCCATTGCTGATACTTTTCTTTGGTTCCTCTCCTGTACCCAGAACCAAACATGGTGCTGTGTATAGAGGGGCCTCTAACAATGGCTGTGTAGGGGCAGTAATAGCACTGGTATCTCCTGAGAGCTTAGCCCAAGCAGAGGCGAGTTGCAGGGGGAGCTCTGCCAATTGCCTCCACAAAGCCCTGTCACACTGCTCATCCTCCCGCTTTGCTTCTGTTGTTCCTTCTTTTCAGCCCTGGTGCTTTTTGGATGTTTCTTCTAATCAAGCATCTGTGTTTGTGTTTACTTTTCCCTTCCACATGGTCCTAACTCATGTCTCCCCAAAGCTGCCTGTTCGAGGTCACCCTTGGCCCCAACATTGTCACAGCAGGCAGAGCAGCCCATATGTCTGCGGAGCAGTGAACGCCCACAAAATGCAAACAGTACAAAACCTTCTTATTTGACCTTTGATGATCTTCTGTGGCTTTCACTCAGGGTTCATTTCCTCACTTACTGTACTTCTTTACTCAGCTTTTTCTTGTTGAAATTGTGTTTTTCTTTTAAATTCCAAGGGTCTCAGCTGCTTTGAGTGACTGACAATTCCATATTCAATCAAATTATTAATGGTTTTCTTAATCTGCTACCTCTGCTCCCTTGATATATTTAAAAACTTCTTCATGTCCTCTTGAAATGCTCTGCTGCTGTTTAATGCTGATACCAATCAGACTGGTGTAAATAGACTAAAACTGCATTCAAAGTAAATTAATCTGAAATTACATTAAAAGAAGAATTTGTCCTTCTCTTCAGCTGATGCTGATATTGAAGAGACCATTTGGATAAAAGCTGAAGAGACTTAGCTATATCAGGCACTCTTAATATTCCTACGCAGCTGAACAGATCAGCATTGACACGAATCAGAAGGCAAAAGAGAGTGGCAGCTTTGAGGAGACGTTTTAATTACTCAGGGATTACACAGCTGTGCTAAAATAATAGGGGAAGCATGTCCACAGAAATAAGCCTGAATTGCTTTCAGTATTGCTTGTTCAGGAGTCAGATGCTCTCTGGCTTTTTCCTTGACTTTAAAATGGAAAAAGTGCTATTTGAAGGAGACGTCACTGCAGCAAAGCCAAGCCTGATTAACCAAGCAAGGGCCATCTGACATTTATTTTTATATCTCTTACAGTGAACCCCTGATGTTTGTGAGGAGAGCTGACCTATGGAAATGAATGTTCTCTCACTTTCTTGTCATGTCTCTTCTCTCTCTGTCTCAGCTGTTGTATTCAGCACCAATTTCATCAGGCACCATGCTGGACCCTAACCAAGTCTCTCAACTAGTTTGAATGGTCTCTGAGCTTTGGACAGTGCCAAACAGGATGTGATCCCCATCTCTCCTACTGGTTTAGATCATGGCAGTGCCCAGGAACCAGCTCAGTGCTGGCTGGGGTTTGCATCACTGGTGGTGGACATCCTGTGTCACCTCCCTGGTGAAGTGGCAGCCCACTTCTGAGCAGGAGGAGCTGGAGGTGCATTGACAAGTTGGTTAGATACAGACACAAGAGAAGGGCAAGGCAGCTTGCAGGGACAGCCTGTGGTGAGTGAAGGGCAGCACATCTGCAAGGCTCAGCAAAGTACTGCCAGTTTTACCAGCTGACAACCTGGCCTGGAGCATGCACTGTCAAGTGTTGTGAAGGAGCAGGACAGAGCAGCCCACATCAGCTCCCCATGGCCGGGGCTGGGCAGCCTTCAGTACCACAGCAGATTTGTTCAGAGCTTGCTGATACCTCTGCACAGCACTGCAGTTTTCAGACTGCTTGTATGGCCTGTTGTGAAGTCTAAGCGGTGCCAGCTCCAACGGGTGTAAATCTCTTCTGAAAATAAGTGGAGAGGGAAACCCATGACAAAGTTTGAAGCAATGTTTCAAATAAAATCCCCCAGATCCCGCACTGAAGGATAAGAATTTGCAAGGCTATCTGGACAGGGGAGTAGCTGAACTGGTTGGGGTTTTTCTTGGTTGACCAGGGTAAGTCCCAGCTGTCTGTGCAGATCAAGGCTGTAGATCAAAACACGTGAGTAGCTTCGGGGATACCAATAGATCAAGGCTTTGCTTAAAATACTTGCTAAAAATGTCCTCCTTCTCCACAGAAAGGGTTAAGATGACTATCAACTACTGTTTCATCTGGTTATTGAGCATCAGTAAGACTAGGAATTCAATCACAAGATTAATCCCAGTGAGATTTTTTAAGTTTGGACAATAGTTTTCCATTTACAAACAAAACTGTTTCGTTTTGTTTTGGGGTTTTTTTGTGGTTGTTGTTGTTGTTGTTACAGGAACTTACTAAGATTTCAGATCTCCATATTTCCAGGATCTCTTGCCACCACCACCCCTCACTATTACTTTCTGTAACATGTAGCCCCACCTCTGCCACTTTCCAACATCTTCTGCTCATAGCAGCTCACAACAGGTAGTGGTGTGTGTCTTCCTCCCTGTGTAGAATCATTGTTTGCAATTGTGTTGTGTCTTTTATGTCCAAGTTGTTGCAACAAGCCCAGCACACTAAATGGCAGTGTTGACGTGTATGTGGCAGCAGATTAAACTGGAACAACAGGAGTGGGTGTGTGCTTGGGTGCTTGTGCCCTGGAAGCCATGGCAAGGACACTTGGAAGGGTTTTTTAGCACCTCACAAATGACTGTAGCTAATGGGAAATTGAATTAACCCCACACCCATCTCAGTTTGTTTTTCTGCACTGTGTTGACCCTGCTGGGGGACTCAGGAAGGGAGTGCTGGAAGAAAATGCTCCTGCCTTCCCTGTTTAATCTGCAGCCTTGTTTGGGTCAACACATGGAAAAAGTTCCTTTGATCTTGGCCAGGCACTTTCTGTATTTTGCTTCACCTCCCTCTCCAAAGAGAGTCATAATCCCATTGTGTTATTTTTTCTGTGGAGCAGTTTGAGACTCATCAAAGAGCAGGCGGTATATGAAAATACTGCCTTGTGAGGGACTGTCATCTCACCTGAGGATAGCACCTTTATCACTGTGGTACATGTGAGCTGACAGCCTGAAACAGACTTCACTGACATCCTGAGGAGGGGACTTCCAAGAATACAAGATCAGCCCAAACTTAAAATATGATTGTGGAGGTTTTGGGAAATTTATTTTTATGAAAAGCGTGAGCATTTCCTTACTGATTTCAGTGCTGTGATCTTTTAGGACAAAAAGATTAATTTCATTTCTGGGATTGGGAAATAAGAGCTAGGTGTTATTCCCAGTGGGCATGGAAAAAATATCAAGAGCTGTCAACAGCTGAACAGAGTTATCTCAGAGAAATAATGGAAGACCTATGGTCAGATACGAGCTTTTAATGATGGGCAGTCATGGCAGACAGAGTGATATGGACTCAGTTATATGCTGCTGAGAAATCTACAATCCTGCTGCAGACCTGAGGCAAGAGGGACATTGCTGGCATGAGCTTATGTGCATATTTTGCTTTGTTATTCTAACATCAGAGCCTGAAAATACCATATGCTGCTTGAAAGCTACCTTGTTCCAGAAGTCTGCCCGGTGTCACTGCAAGCATTTTTGCTTATGTGTGAATACAGGCTTTAGCAAGAAAGCTAGTGTTAAGTGAGAACAAAATGATGCTGAAGACACTTTGCTTTTGTGGAACAGAATTTGTGGGGTCTTCCTTTAAAAAAGGGGACCTAATAGTAACAGGAGACTGTAGACAGAGCACAAGGAAGTTATGTTGGGAGTTCACGACAATCCTAAATACCTTAGAGTTCACAAGTTATTTTTGACAGGGGACACCCGTAACTCTGATCAGTGTTAAGAGCCTGTTATCCTAGGGCAGATACAGAACAAACAAAGATAATGTGGAGCCAGCCATCAAAAGGGACTGTTTATTCTGGTACTATGATAAGTTTATACATAGACTGTGGACCCACAGTTAATCAAATCTCACAAATTGCATGCACATACACGTGCAGCCATGCTTGTGTCTTTGGTAAAATGTGATTGTTGTTAAAGAAAAGAATTAGTGTAAGGATTTATGTTATTGGAGTATAGTACTGTGAGCCAAATCTCTATCTCCTCCGGGAGCAGAGTTCCAGTAATTGTGTTTCGATGATTAATAATTAACACTTCAGATATCAGAAGGAAAGAGCCTGACTCAAGCGCAGACTATATACCTTACTAGAATGACATTTACAGAAATGTCACAAATACAAAGTTTTGTGATCAAACCTACTCCCACAAGCAATCGCAAATTGCCATCATCTCACTTCCACCTTTCAGGGGAGAGCAGGATGACACAACCATTTTTATGACCTTCGCCATTCATGACAGCTTCATTCTTTTTATTTGCAATCCTTTGTGGGTGTGAAGCCCAAAACCACGTGTGTCTCTGGCCCAAATCCATCAGATCCACCCACGGGCAGTGCAGACATGAATGCTTCCTGATGACATTGTTACCCAGCAGTGGGAAGCCTGCCTCTGGGCAGATGGAGATGAAACACAGCAGCTCCTCTGTGGCAGAGGACAGTAGCACAACGGGCAGGGAGGACACAAACATCTGATCCAGCACAGGACAGGATTTTTTAACCTTCTCAATCCTCCTGCTATCCCAAGCCAGTCCCCTGAGCAGTGAACCTGAACAAGAGTCCAGGGCACCTTTCAACACAGTCGTGCTTTATGCTCTGCCATATCTTTCCTGGCCAGGTGCCCTGTGGCTTGGCAAGGGTTGTTGGAAAGCCCGCCCTGCTTTGCTTATCCGGCCTCAGTCTGCCAAGGGGGTTATCAATCAGCAGCGAGTCTCATTTCTGTGCTGCAGAGAGCCAGAGCTGTCACTGAGGGCTTCCTTGGCTGGTGACAGGCAGGTGCATGCTCAGTGCTATCATCACTGCTTGCCTCAGCTCTCAGGTGTGCTGCCAGACTGGCAGAAGCCTGGTTCTTGCATGAAGTGACAAGGGAAAAGGAGGAACCTCCCATTCCTGGACCGTCAGATGAATGAAAACAGCCACTGAGACTGGGGTATCTGTAGGTCCAGCAGCAGTCCAAGGGTCTGAGCTTTTGGCAACTTGAGACTCGTGGTAATACTGAGGTTAGAAATCCCTACTCAACTGGTAGAGTTGTGCTAAACACCACCTTCAGGATCCCCACTGGCCAAACCAGAGCACAGTACTCACTGTTGGTCTGGTGGTCTCTTACAGGCACTAAGTCTTGCTGTGATTCTCTGGACTCCACTCTTCACAGTTAGATGCAGGATGAAATTTTCAGAAGCATATATTATAGATTTCCACTAGGAAATTAAACACGTAATAAACTGTATTCAGGCAATGAGGTCAACTGGCACATTTACACTGTCAAAATTCAGCCTTCAAAAGAGGAAGGCCACGTCCAGAGTGTCTACTGGGGGCAAACTCTGGTCTGTGCTAACAACTGCTCTGTGCTCGGGAAGGGTTTTGATGGGTGCTGTAGCATTTACAGAGACTGCAGCCATGCCAGGACTAGCTGTTTGAGAGCACAGATCATTGACTTCCAGTGTCTGCCTGTGTAGCTTAATTTCTTGGTATAGAAGCTGTCTGTATGAACTTAGATCCTGAATCCAGCTTAAAAACCCGAATTATGGCAGCCTTTTTTGAAGCATTGCCCTTTATGTGTGTTCTGGTCATAAGTACTGAACTCAGAAATTGGTGCTGCGACAGAGGTTGTGTGGACAGCTCTCATGGATGAGTAACAAAAGGAAAATCCATCTTTTTCCTGCCAGGCACATACTTGGCGGTGAAAGGTCCTAGGATGAGTGGCTGGAGTTGCCTGATAAATCTGTTGTCATTCAGAAGCTACAGATAGTGTTCTTGCAGATATTTATGTCCATCACTGTCACTACTGAGCAGAGTTTCTGTGTTTGTCAAGCAAACGCTCCTTTAAAAAACTACCCCAGGCTATTGTAGATACATAGTCATGAAAATGGGGTCTATCTTATTATCCTTAATTCAGAAATAGTCCTGAATAGTCCAGGGTGGGGATTTGGTTCATACTCTGAGTGGCACCACCAGATCTGGAAGAACATATTCAGTAAAGCAAGCTGTAGAGTCTGGATTTCTGAAGTTGTCCAGTAATGGCTAACTTATTTGTGTGGAAAAAATTCAGCTGTATTATATACATGTGTCAGCAAGCTACACTCTTCAAGGACTTGGTTCTTTAAGAACCCCAAACTGATTAGTTATCCATCTAAAGAGGATCTAAATTCCACATGGTCTCTTTTACTCAAATGGCACGAGCCTATTACGTTGTTATCATTAGTATTGTTACATCCCTGGATAGCAAGACCTCCAAGGGAAGCGATAGAATAGCAGCCATATTTTTAAGAAAATTTGTTCCTACAAACTCCTGCTGGTTTAAAATCACCTGCAATAGTCGCAGATCCAGGCTGACTGAGTGAAATTGCTAGACCTAACTGAAGGCACGCAAACTTCCAGCAGACAACAACGTTTATATTTTACCTATAATTTTCTCCCTTGACTTCCATTTACTTTAATCTCTCTCTGTCATTGCAGGTTAGTTGCCATAGGATACGTGTCTGTGGTGGGCCTAAGTTCAGAGGACAGAAATGAACCTGGAGTGTTGTAGGATGCAGCAGTGTTTTATCAACAGGCAAATTTTTCAGCACAGACATTGTGCTTTAATAGCGTGGATTTTTTTGCTGCAGCTTGTGCATTTCTGATGAGCTAAAGAACTAAATTGTCACTAAATGTGGTCATAAATGATCTCATGGCATTTTTACAGATGCCCTCCCTCTGTTAATTCAGCTTTCCGCTCATGTTCCAGCCCATGAATCCTAGCCTGCCATCTTCAGCACTTGCAGCTGCAGATGTATTCAGTCACTTGCTTTGTAGGGTTATCAAGGTTATCAGTCCTATTAAATCACCACTTAGTGTTTCTAAGGGCATGTTTAAGCCAACTGTAACTGCATAATCCCTGCACAGGCTTCAGCAATCATCTTTACTAATGCTCTGGGCCTTTACAAAATGATTTTTTCCTTTTCTAGCCATTGTTGAAAATTACTTGAGCATCTGTGGCCTGGGCATGTGAACAACACCCTAAAATTCATTTTCATGTGTGACTATTCAGACTGGAACACAACTTGCTGGAATGAATCATAGGACAGTTTGTATTGGAAGGAACCTTAAAGATCCTGTAGTTCCAGCCCCCCTGTTGTGGGCAGGAACACCTTCTACTAGACCAGATTGCTCAAGCCCCGTCCAGACTGGTCTCATAAACTTCCGGGGATGTGGCATCCGCAGCTTCTCTGGGCAACCTGTTCCAGTGCCTCACCACCCTCACAGTCAAGAATTTCTTCCTGATATCCAACCTAAACATGCTTTCTTGCAGTTCAAACCTGTTGCCTCTTGTTCTATCACTGCATGCCATTGTAAAATGTCCCCCTCCACCTCTTTTGAAGTCACCTTTTGGTACTGGAAGGTGCTCTAAGGTCTCCCAGGAGCCTTCACTTCTCCAGGCTGAACAGCTTAATCTCTCTCAGCCTGTCCTCGCAGGAGAGGTGCTCCAGCCTTTGTGACCTCCTCTGGACTCGCTCCCAACAGTGTCCTTCTTGTGCCGGGGACCCCAGAGCTGGAGGCAGCACTGCAGGTGGGATCTCACCACGGCAGAGCAGAGGGGCAGAATCCCCTCCCTCTCTATGCTGGCCACACTGCTTGTCATGCAGCCCAGAACACATTTGGCTTTCTGGGCTGCAAGTGTACATTGCTGGGTCGTGTTGAGCTTCTCATCAGTCAACACTCCCAAAGATCTTCTGCTGAGATTTGTTCTCAATTCATTCTCCACTGGGCCTGCATTTGTGCTTGAGATTGCCCTCACCAAGGTGCAGAAACTTGCATTTATCTCTGCTGAATTTCAAGAAGTTCACATAAGCCCACTCCTCCAGCCTAGACCTGATATCCCCATCCCTCCAGTTGACTGCCCACACTGTAATCCTTTTTGATACTCCTTGTATTGCTTCTGGCTGTATCAATGATGAAACATCTGGAAGTGTTCAAGGCCAGGTGGGATGAGGCCCTGATGAGTAACCTGATCTAGTAACTGGCATCCCTTCCCATGCTGAGGTGTTGGAACAAAATGTTCTTTCTATGATCAGAAGTGGATAATAGTCAGTGGACTGTACAAGGCTTGGTCGTGGCTGAATGGCACTTAATGCATGGCTGAACCTCTAACAAATTTTCTGTGACACCAAAGTATATTATTGCCTTGGTTCTCTTGACCCCTTTTCGAAGGTGAATTTCAGAAAAGCATGACACTGTAACAGTGTAATTTTCCTTTTGCTACATCAAGCCCGTGACTGAATTGTTATCTGCTGTTCTTGTTTTCCCTGAAATTTCACTCCTGGGCTCTTAGAAGAAATAAGGCTTGGAATAGAAGTTGCAGTTTGCAGAAGCTTGAAGGCAGAGCCTGAGAATGTGACTGAACTTTTGACTCAGTGTTGCATCTTGAGCTTTACAGATTTATTGGTTTTATCTGCTAAGGTCAATCTGACCTGTGAGGCCAATACATTACTCTGCTGCCGTCACCACTCTTTTACTTATTTGTAAAGACACCCCATTGCCAGCATCGACTTTTAGCCAATTTCCCCTTTCTTTCAATCCCGAAGCCCTTATGGTTTTGTTTATCCCTTTCTGATAGGTAGAGTGGGAGAGAGATGAAGAAAAATATATTCCAGAATAGTGTACAGTAGGTGTCCCATGATGAATCATCCTTCCTGCCTATCTACCTCTCCTAAAGTGAGTCATTAGAAGAGGAACACGAGCCCTGTTAAGGGTTAGGCTTTTCTTAGCAAGACAATCATTCACTGTATTCTCATGTATAAGAAGATCCATTCTAGTTAAGCTATTATTGTGCCAACATGAAATAATTGCTGAGATATTTTAAGTATTTGTCTAGTGCAAATATAAGGAGGCTCTATGATGCTGGTGTTCCAAGAAAAAGGAGCCGTATGGTTTAGTATAATGTTGTCAATTTATTTAATAGTCCAAGCTTCAGTTGGTTGCTTGTTTATTTGTTAAGAAGCTAAACTGTTCTGCCTTTTCCTTACTTGCACACAGCACTGTGGGAATTAGCAGGTGTCCAGCTCTTCCTTGAGAGCCACAGAGACTTCAAAACTTCTGGCCACACAGAGAGTTTCCTAATATTTGTGTCCACCTATAAAGGCAGAATTTATCCTTCCTGTCTCTGAGTACCAGCATCACATGTACTTTTGCGTTATTCCCTTTGCTAGTGAGAAAAATCAAGAACCACATTCAAGTCCTCTGAGAGCCTGGTTGAGCTGTTGAGCTGAGAGCCACAGCTGGTAGGGCAGTGGAGTCTGGAGTCCAATGAGCCATTCAGATAATTTTAATTACAGAACTACCAGAGCATTACTTAGTCAATGAAGAGAAGTTAACATGATTCTTAAACTAAACTTCACCCATAGCTGAAGTCCCAAATGTGTCCCACGTTATGCCTTTATTCCCACCTTCTTTCCATCTTTCTTTGAGTGTCTCATGTAGAAGTCAATGACCTTTCTGTTGTCCTTATGTCTCCTTCACAATGTGATCCTCAATAAAACCTCTCTTGAAAACGATTTGAGCATGGGAGTGCTTGCACTGAAAAGAGCATCAACTGTGAGTAAACAAACCCCTGTGAAATATCTGAGAGAAAAGCAAGAACTGGCTTTTCTAGAAGGTGTACAACTGCATGGTAGCATCCTTAAAAGTCTCTGTCTTCCCTGACTCCCTTTTTCTAACTGCTACGGTAATTAGAAGGTAAATCCATATTCATAAAACCACCATGACATCACATGCAATGAATTCATTAAAGTGAAATGACATGCTCTTGAAGGAGCTCAGACAAGAAATGAGAATTCTTAATGAGCTGAACCCTTTCAATTGGCCATGGTGGCTCTGAGCATTATGCCATGGCTGCTGGAAGTCATGACAACTCAAATGAACTAACAGGGCTAGAGACCTGGATTGAATTAATCTTCAAGTCTTAAACTTGTAATTCCATCACAACCTTCTGTTTAACTTAGCTCTCCTGCAAGGTAAAGCTGAAATGCCCAGCATGCTGGAGTTAAACTACAACAAATGCATCATGATGGCATTTTCTAAAAAATAAATCAAGTGGGAAGCTTTTGGTGTTGTGTTTATTGAGATCTGGGGATAAAGTTATTTGGTGTATCCTAAAATTGTTCTAGCCCTTCACGCTTCTTTAAAATAATCTAACTGTGTGACATTTATTTTTTGTCAAGTAGTTCTGTCAAGTAGCAATACTGCATGCTACTGCAGCTGGTAGTGAGGGAAAGATTAATATATTTTGCCATGCCTTCCCCAAATATTTCTAAATCCCAGAGGTATTGTCAGCTGTTGGTACAGGAGAGGGAGGCACCAAAAGCCAAGGACTTTCCACCTAGTACAGTGGAGCCCTAATGAAGAAGGTGGAAGACTGGGGACTACCCTGTGGAGCAGCAGATGGGCCAAAGTTGACCTCCCTGTGATCGATCCCCAGCTGTACCATTCCTGTTTGCAGCACAAGCCAGATCCTAACTTTCCAGGACACTTCTACTCCACATCTACTTTTGCTGGCCTCTCTTTGTTCCTCTTCCTACACAGGGAATAGTGCATTCTCCTGCTTACCCTCTCTTCCCTATGGCGGCAGAGCTCAGTTTTTCCAGCTTTTGCAAGGAGCTCTGAGCTGGCCCTGACCAAGAGCCCAGTTTGCAATTACACTGCTACATTTGCTTGCCTTTCACACCCCTATGACCTATCTGCAAGAGCACAGCAGTACCAATGAGCCAAGTGATTAGTAAGAACCATATTTTAGAACTTTTTTCAGGGTTTTCTCACTTGAAGAATTCTTCCAAAGCTTTCTGAAAAAAATCCTGTCTGATAGGATCATGCTCAGGTCCTATTCAAAGAGTCAGTTCTTTAGTATATGATTCTTTTGCATACAGGATAGAGTAAAAAAATATTCCCTTGACATTTTTTCAAAGGCAATTCAGTTTGAAGAAAGGCTTTAGTGGAAAATCCACAAATGCCTCTTGAATGTTCATGGCTTTTTTGTTGTCCAAAAACCTTGATCTTTTCTTGTGCTGTAAAGAATGTTTCTATTTGCAGCTTTTGGAAACTAAAATCTTGTTGTTATAACCAAAATAATTGTATGCCTGATATGCCAATAACGTAAAAAATTCTAGGCAGCTCTCTGTATTTCTGTCACCACAGAACCAGTAGTCCCAGCAGGGGCTGGGAACTTTTACAATATGTGCTGTACACTCAGATTCCTTAAAAAAGATCTGCTTTGGGGCTTCTCTTTCACTGAAACCCAGTTCTCTGCCGTATCTCTTCCAGAATAAGAAAAGTTGAGGTATTGAGACAGCTGTCATCAAGCAATTAATGAAGGCCAGTCTTAAATCACCAGCTGAAGGCTTATCTTGTCTAGCTACAGTAAGATAAAACCAACAGGATCTTGTTTCTGTTAGGATTGTAGGTACAGATAGGATGGTAAATTGAAGATAGGTAGCACATCTTTGAGAATTTTCATTGCCAGCCTCTTCTTGTGGTATTACTAAAATCTTTTCCTTTGGATTCATTTAGTCTGTGTTTAACTTTGCCTTATATGCTTAAGTAATAAGCTGAGCAGAATGTTTGTTACCTTGGGCAACATAGAACTGACTGACAATAATTTTTGGAGTTTTTTCATTAGCATTTTGTTCCTAAACACAGCTGAGCAAACAATTAGCAGTAGGCAATTCATCCATTTAGTTTAATTTTGGGGGTTCTTTCTATTTTCAGCTTCCTTTTCAGCTTTTCCTTCCTTCTATTTTTACAGGTTTAAACCCGATTCTCAGTGGATGTGAATTGCTGTTATGCTGCTGCTGCTGCTGCTGCAGCCATACAGATTTATCTCATCTAGGCATTCTGTCTTTCACTAAGATGTAAATTACCTCGAAAAGTTCACTATCCATAAAAGCAGGAATTTGCACCTGTTAACTGGTAAGGACCTAGCCTTTCATTAATGATTTTGAGCTGTGACTGTTCTCTATTTGTTCATGGTCCTTGTGGATGGTCACCTAAATCACACAGCCTTTTTTTCTGCTCCTGACTGAATGTCTGTGGCTGACCCCTCTGGTGTAAGTTGTGATATACGCATGCCTTTTGCATGCATGAATGTGCATATTTGAGTCTCAGTGTTGATAACCATTGGATAACTTTCATGCCAACACCATCTCGCTTGCAATAATTTTTATTGAAAAAACACACAAATATTGCAGAAAAATCAGTCAGGATACCTGCATTCACATCCAGTCACTGTATCCAGTGCCCCATTGTGCTTGTTTGCATGTAGAAACTAGGGAAGCACGAGAGCATGGACCGTGCCAACTCACTCCGATCCCCTGAAATCCTCAGCATCTCAGAGTCCACCGCTGGTTTTATCTTGTAACCCACAAAGGTCACTTTTTGTGAAGGGGGAGGAGCTTTGACTCTGGCCCTACTTCTGCTACAGAGTTGCTGTGGCATCAGGTAAATCTAATGTTCAGCTTCTCTTGATGAGATGACAGGCCCAATTCTCCAACATCTCACAGGAGTGTGCTGCTCAATTCATGTCTAAAGAACATTTTCAGAGCTTTTATGTGATGATGTTGAGCAGTGAAACTTGTAGCTGTTGTTGTGGGACAAATCTGTTCTTGCTGGTGAGACAAGTTTACTCCTAGAGACCTGGAGCTGCTATATTTAGAAGACTTTTCTGAAATAATCCAATATTTCTCTTATTGTTTACCAGTTGCCCCTTTCTTTCTTTGACTTTTGACCAGATGAGCCTGGACTATGGAACAGTCTCAGTTTTAATTTATGTTTTATATGATGTTCCCTCTTTTCTTGCATACACCAGCTATTTGGATATACTTGCTTAACAAAACACAAAGTGAAGCAGGGAAGAAAATTTAAGCTGAAGTTCAAATGTTCAACTAGCCCCTATCTAATTAAGAAAAAAAAAAGGCCTATTACCTAAAGTGTCCATGTCTTTCAGAACTGTCAGTTTACATGTGACTTAATAACACTATTTACTAATCAATAGTGATATCCATGGCAACTTTGGCATTACAGGGCCTGATATCTTGTGGGAGAACTGCTAAAGAAACACAAACTCTTAATCTTTAATACACAGTTCTTTTGTGCCAGGTTTCAGAGGAAGGTAAATTTTCCATTTTGTGTCTTAATCCTTTCCTTAAAGAATAAATCTACTTTTGGTCACCGCATCTTAAATTTCCTTTCTCTTTTAACACCTGCAGTGTGGTACAATGAAAATGCTACCGAGGGACCAGGAGAGTAATGATGCAAGTTACAATGGCTATAGGGTCATCAGGTTGCATTTGTCTCCCTATATCTGCATGTGTATCTCTAGAACTTTATGGTCTAAGTATTGAAATCTGTAGGATGTAAAAGCCCTACTTGGATAACACTTATTTGGCCAGGTGTATATCATTGCCTGTAATACATTTTTACCTACTTTTTACTGGTTTTATTTCTGTTGCACAAGAGTATTCAACATCCTACTCCGCATATTCCTGCATTTTGGTCACAACGACCTCATGCATTGCTATGGGCTGCTGAGTGGCTGGAAAGCTGCTCAGTGGAACAGGGCCTGGGGATGCTGGTCAACAGCTGGCTGAACATGAGCCAATGTGTGCAGAGGTGGCCAAGAAAGCCAGTGGCATCCTGGCCGGAAGGACCAGGGCAATGATCACCCCCTTTACTCAGCACTGGTGAGGCCGCATCTCGAGTCCTGTGTCCAGCTGTGTGCTACTCACTACAAGAAAAACATTGAGGGGCTAGACTGGGTCCCGAGAAGGGCAACAGAGCTGGGGAAGGGTCTAGAAATTCAGTCATATGAGGAGTGGCTGAGGGATCTGGGGTTGTTTAGTCTGGAGACAAGGAGGCTCAGGGGAGACCTTATCACCCTCTGCAACTCCCTGAAAGGAGGTTGTGTCTGGGTGGGGGTCGACCTCTTCTCCCAGGCAACCAGTGACAGGACAAGAGGCAATGGTCTCAAGCTGGAACAGGGGAGGTTCAGGTTGGAAATCAGGAAGAATTTTTTCACATTTGTTAAGCATTGGAACAGGCTGTCCAGGATGGTGAAGGAGTCACCATCCTTGGAAGTGTGCAAGAAACAACTGAATGTGGCACTTAGTACTATGGTTTAGTTGGCATGGTGGTGTTCAGTCAAAGGTTGGAATTGATGATCTTGGAGGTCTTTTCTAACCTTAATGATGCTATGATTCTATTAAAATTTCTATTATTGTTATTTAAATTGCAAAATAATGAAGGCTTTTCTCAAATTGTTTCTGGACCTTCAATTAAATGACATCGCCTAGTTCTGTTTCAGCCCTGATTTGATTAATATGCTGATGGAATTTTAGATAGATTGCTAAGCCTTGATTTTCTTTGCAATAGCCTTTCTGCTTAGTCCTTATGGCATTTGTACTTGAACATTTTATTGTTCTATTTTTAGTTAGAATTTCAGCCAGTTTCCTTGTATTAAAATGATAGTCTGGCACAAATTCTCAGGGAGATCCTTACAGACCTGCTGATAGGTATGATTAAGGCTGGTTGAAAATTTTCCATTGAAACTCTCAGTTAATGAAAACTGATTCATGACTCAGAGGCAAGTGTTGGGGTTTATTTTTGCCACAGAAGTTTTCATTGAAAGAAAAACAAATGCCTGTAGAGCCATTTCAGAGAAGTTAGGGTACCCCATCCCTGGAAGCATTCAAGGCCAGGTTGGATGGGGCTCTGAGCAACCTGGCCTAGTGAGCAACATCTCTGCCTGTGGCAGGGGGGTTGGAACTAGTTGGTGTTTAAGATCCTATTCAATCCAAGCCTTTCTATGATGCTATGATTTCCGTCGGTGAGTAGCAGCCCCCTCTCTTCCACAGAAGAAGCAGAACAGGAACAGACTGCAGTGCACTGGAGGAGGCATCCTGTGCTTGGCTGAGAAAGGTGAGAGCAGTAGCTACCTGAGGATCAGCACACAAGAATCTAATGGGGTGGTTTAGGGCAAGATCACTTTCTTTGGAGCTGATTGCTCTGGAATCTGACTTTTTTTTTGTCCAGTAAGATGTAACAAGTCATGTTATATGTTAAATTGCCATGGATGAAAGCACCTAATAATATTTATCTGAAATCTCAAAGTAGAAGAAATTGTAAAATGGTCTTTAAAATGTTCTTTCTCACAAATGGAGTGTACTATGGAACCAGTTACCTCTGCAGATGGTCTCAAATGGAGTCAAAACGTGTCTGTAAATGCTAAAACATATCTATAAGTCCAAGTAAGTCTTTATAACTCCACAAGTCTGGGTGGTGAGATATAAAATGTGATGTAAAATAAGCTTTCAGAAATGGAGATCAGGGACAAAATTCAATTCTGTCTTAATTGCTTCAGCATCTCTTTTCAGGATCTGGATACTGGTAATATCCTCCAGGAAGCAGCTGGAGGGAGTTGGAAGTTTGAACCCTCATGGAAATCATCTGTGTTTGTGGACTAATATTTGTGTAGAGGTGGATACCCACCTTCTACCAGCCTGCTGCCATGTGACATCTTTATCTCATTTCCCATCAGCTTAGTGCAAGAGGTAAATTATGTGAATAGCAGAAGGATAAGCTTTAGGTGACTAATGAACATTCCATGGTCACAAATCAAAATGTATATCCAAATCCAGGAGGTGGATAAACATCGTGCAGGCCAGTTATTGCAAGGGAAGCTGTGTCTAACTCCCTGTAACTTGAGGAATGTACAGGCCCTGGCTTTTCCCTACAAGTCTGATATACAGAGACCTGCCACTTGAGCCAGACAGAAAGAGCGTCAAAAGAACAGTTACTATTCTGCCATAATAGTGCAGAACTAATATTTTTTTTAAATCTGAATTATTTGCATTTGGTTAACTCCAAGTGAGGCATTTGAATCAGAGCTTGGGTGGAAGTGAAGACTCCCTACCCAACAGTCCACTGACTGACATTCTCAGCCAAGGTGTGGAAGACCCATGGTCACCCTCTTGACTGCCTGGCACCGTGCAAATCCCGAGTTTCAGATGAGTAGTGTACTTCTACAGGTTAAAATAGGGCTGAGGGAACCTGTGTATTGCATCAATGAGCATGACCTGATGGGCATTGTCTTTATGTGTAAGAGGTGGATACCCACCTCCACCTTAAATTGAGGTATCTATGCAAGAGAAACATGTGAACGTCCCTTCTCAAAATAGACATAACCTAAGGTTACAGTTTTGTAAGCAAGGCAGGTGAAGGAGAAACCTGAGACTACATTTCACATACCCCTGGTAAATGGCCCAGTAAAAAAGCCCAACAAGGCACGGAGTTGGTCAAGGGAAGATCTTCCAACTGAGAAGACCTAACCTGACCCAAGTACCAAACTCCAAAACTAGGATTTTAGCTCTTGAGTGTGGGTCAAATGGAGATGCCTGGCCAGTGGGAGGAGAACTTGGGTATTCCCCTTCACAATTTCTAAAGGCAGTTTAAGCAGTTCCTGCTATACCTGGAAGCTTCTGTAATCTTGTTCTCCAGCTCCTGGCTCTCACCATTGCACAGAGGAGGCCCAGTTTCTGATGTTGTAGAAAAGTGTCAAGTACTGATATTTCAGGTCACAAAAGAAGTTATTCTCTGATCCAATGACTAAGGAGTTACCTACTTGCTTCCCAATTAGCTAGCCAATTAATATTGGTAAAATTCTTTGGAATTAATTCTACATGTTGGTATGTTTATTCATAATGTAGCTCACTTTATTGCCAAATATTGCTAGAGATATCTAGAAAAATTTGAATTTTTCATTGAAGAAAACAAACACAGTATTTTCAAGTTGGGAGTTCTTGGGCTAATATTTCTAATGAAAACTTGAAACACACATAAAAGGAGTAAGATTTTTGCAATCAATTATTTTTAAATGGAAATACTTTTTTTAAAAGTTCAGGTTTTTCCTTTAACCAGTCCGTTTAGTCTATCAAACAAGGATGAGCTAATTATAGGAAATCATCTCATTCTACAAAAGTAGATTAGAAGTGCCATTGAAAATAAAGTAGCAAGGGAATTTGGTGGAATCCTGAAAAGCAGAGAACATTTTACTATGTTCAGATGTATTTAGACCCCTAGATCCTTTGAAAACCTGCTAGGTACCTTTGGACACCTGTGTATATTCAAACTCATTCATGACAACTGTTGGTATAACTCAGTGCTTGCTGAAGCTGAAGGCACATTTCCTATTCCCTTTCATAAAATTGCTTTAAGCATTCTGGAAAGATCAGAGTTTTGGTTTGGTTCCAATATACCTCTAAGCTTGAATTAGTGCCCAACAATGCAATGACATATAGCAATACCTGAATTCACCTCTGTTACTTGAGAATGCAAATACATTCACCAAGATAGAGCTATGTGGTTTTACAGACTTTTTCAAGAAGGAACAGATTTGAGGGGAAAAAAAATCATCTGTTTGTTTCATTTCTTTCATTTTTAGAAAACCTATAAAGTTTAACTTTTCAATTTGCAGCCCCCTCACACAGCAGTGATCTACCAGAACAGAGATGAAATGGCTGATCACTATGCTCTTGCTATACCAATTAAAAAATGCAGGTTAAACAAATGTTTGGTAGAAAGAGTGAAATGTTAAAGAAAAAGAAAAAGCAGCATTAATCTCAACTGATGCAAAAAGGTAAAGGCACAATAATGCTCTTTTTTCAAAGGAACAAAAGGTGAAGTGGTTTCATGCTTTATGAAGAAGGAATAGCAAATTCTCTTGAGGTACCAGCAATCATGGATCAAATTCCTAGGCTATTTATTTAACCTTCAAATGTTGTTCAGAGCTTCATTTAAGTACCACATGTTTGAGAAATGGGTATCTGTTGGCTCTTTCTGACTGTGAGGAATAATCTCCAAGGTGATATTTAATTAGAACAGCCGCTACCACCGTGATGTCTAAATGCTTGCTGAGCCTTCCCTAAGTTTCATGTATAGATAAAACATGTTGTAGTACAATTTGCATTTACTTTCTCCTTTGCTCTAGAGTTTTCCTTACTATGTGTGTTGTGCATGAAAATATTAGTAGTTGCCAGTTCCTCTGCACAAGAAATGTTGTGGTGAATGTGTAGGCAGTGGCAAAATACTCCCTGATTTTGATGGAGCCAGGTTTCACCAGAGAAATTCTGGCCCCAGTGCATTTTAGATGAATGGTTTGTTTCCAGCAAACAAATGCAAGCTGGAAGTAATCTGTTCTCTTGAAATGAGCCTTATTGCCTCCTGGTTCCAAATTAGTTTTTGGTATTAGGAAAACATCTTCCCTTCTTGCAATCCTTCAAACAATGAGCTTTCCCGACACTTGGAAGTTTAGAGGGATATATATGTGAGACATAGAAACTACGGCAAAAAAATAAAGACGAAGAAAGGAGAAGTGTCCTGCTTACAGATGTGTGTGTGTGGTGGCTGGCTGATTTAGCTAACGTACTGTGTGTGATTTTGGTGGTGCATTGCATCGCTGGCTTAGCAGAAGGGGAATGACTGCTGTTGCCTGTGAGGTCTGATAGAAATACACAGGTGGCCCCAGCTTGCCTGAGGACTTTAGTGTGAGAAGGCCCAGCCAGACCGGCCTGTTTGCCAGCAGATGAAATGGAGAAATGCCCTCAGGTTTCAGAGACTTTCAAGGTAGGAAAGGCCCTCAGCAGGGACCTGTGTCATGTGATCTGATGCGGAAAGGGCCCACAGTGCCAGACTCTACGTACTGTCCCCTCAGCACTGCTACCCAACTCCTGACCATGAGAGAAAGGTGGCCAAGGAGAGTCCCTCCAAGTGGGGAGTCACCTGGGAGGTAAAGTGACACTGTGAATGCTGGCTCCTTCAGCTGCATGCCTAGGCTGTGAGCAAAGCATTTGAAGATATTAAGCCCTATTAAATACAAATGGAGAGAGGGCTGTTTTATTCCTAAGAGTGTTTTTTCTTTTCATTTTTAACATTTTCTTTGAGCCTTAAAATATTTGTTTTTACTCTCTTCTATAATATTTCCCATTTTTGCTGTGACACTTATCTGTTACTGTACGGCAAGAAGAATTCAACTAAAATATCAGAGTTAAGATGCACTATTTTCTGAGGTGGAAGACACTCCCAGGTGATGGTTTCTTTGGAAACAACTATATATGTCCTCTTAGACAGGAGGAAATATATTCTGCTAGCCATTGGAGGGTCAGTGTTGGAGCTTGTGCTGACAGGTGCTGGCTCTTGGAAGGGAGCAGATGGCAGAGAGACATCCAGCAGACCTAATTAAACCATGAGGCATCACAATAACTGAAGGAAATGTACTTAAGTCCAGTCCTGTCACACTTGGAAGAAGTTCTGTTGGGTTTGCTTGGAGCTTTGGGAAAAAATTGTGTGTCGTTATTATGATTTATTTCATTAGGTGTGTTGACAAGTGAGTTGGCCTCTCCAATACGCTGTCCAATACACAGATGGCTCATCTGAGCCGTCTCCTCCTTGGGAAGGGAAGTCCTACCAGTGGCAGCTGATAGGGTTTCAGGAGAAATCAATGTGAAAAGTACAGGAGACAGCAGAAGCAAGATCCTGAACTGTGGCATACAGAATAGGTGGGTGTCTTCTGCAATAACCTACAGTTTAGTCTTCATCATCTGATGATTTTTTTTTTCTTTTTTCCTGGTCTTTTTTTTCAAGCATAGGTGGTCAAGAGGTTACTGTCTCTGTTCTTCTTTCCCTGCAATATGAATGCAAGAGATTCAAATTGTTTAAAAGTCTCATTTTCCAAGTGCCACAATATGGATGCTTGGAAAATGCTAATTATTGCATAGTAAAAAGGGTTTGTACAAATTACAGGATTTTTTTCTCTCAGAAAATATCTAGCTTTTGTTGTAACAATTTTTCTTTGAAGCTGCAAACCATTAGGCATTGTATACAGGTAGTATACAGATATTATGCTTATAACAAAAATATAATCATTAAAACACCATTTTCTAAACAAAGCTTGAAACTTTTTGTGTAAAAACCATTAGGAGCACTCATATGCACAAATACCAATTCACTATGTGGTAGGATAATGAACAATCTAAGGTACACACTAAAGTGCAGATAATGAGACTCCTACTTGTTCACATTTCATTAGCAGTATAAAGGATCTAAATCATCTCTGTTGCTACTCATTCCATAAAGCATTGTCATCACTTTCATTTAAAAATACTGATCTTAGTTCTCTATAATTACTGTATAAAAGCCCAAGATATTGTTTCCAACAGATCAGGTTTACTTTCCTGAACAAAAATGGGTATGGACATCATAATGAGCTTTGTATCAACTAGTCAGGTTTATTCACCCCTACAATGGCTCATCTTACTCTGGTAATAAAGGGGCTGCTGGCTGACCTTGTGTTTCAGAGTTCATGGGCAGGGAGCCTCTTTTAAAGCATATTTGACCTCTGCCTGGGAGCTAGAGCAGCTGTTTGCTTCAGACAAAATACACCCACTGAGATAAAATTCTCCATGTGCAGAAATCTCACCAACTCCTGGGGACCAGGAGCCTCATAGAGTACTGAGGGTGTGAGGAAGAGGAGGTCTTTACCTGCCTGGACCGTGCTGCAGGACCATGAGGCTGTCCCTGTATTGCAAGACCTACACTCTGCAGCTCCTGTTGCTGCAGCTGCAGGAAGCAAATGTTTTCTGTGCTAGGATGTTCTGTGGGCCCTGATCAGCAGCAGCTTTGTTAGCACTTTATACCTATACTGGGCAGCTCAGTCACAGTGAGACAGAGGCAGATGGAGAATCTCTTGGTAGCACTCAAAACCCAGGAAAGGCTTGGGGTGCAGGGTCAGGAACCCTTAATCCTGCTTTCCTTCTCAGATGTGCAGATGATGGAGAATTTCTTCCCTCTGGGGTGCCCCCAACCTGAGTGGGCTCTGACCACTCTCTGCCAGGATCCTCCCAGACCTCTCAGCTGCCTTAGCCACGTCAAGGCTTAGGTCTGGTTCTCTCAGTGGCACAAGGTGCTATAGGGAGCAACAAGAATGATGCTGACTCCTTGACATGCCCTGGGAATTGAATGGGCAGAGCTCATGGGCTGCACATGGCCAGTAGGAGAAAACAGGAACCATATGTAAGGAACTGATTTTCATCTCAGAGGCATTTTTAATTTACAAAGTACTGAGCAGCTGAAGCATAAGCCGTGAGTAGCACTGTGTGTTCAGTTCATAGTGTATTTCCTTAAGCAAGTATCCTGGGACAATTTTGATCCACACATCTTATCTATGCAGTATACCAAGTATCTTCTGTCAACCTGTATTAATTCCTTGATGGCTTGTGGACACATACCTCTTCTTGGATGAATGAGCTATTGTATAGCTCTTCTTGCCACGCTCCATTCACTCACCTCAGATATCTAGATTAAAAAAAACAAAAAAACCCCAAAAAATTAAATATCTCAATATTGTGTTTGCAGAGAGAAAATAGATTTTCTCTGTCACTGGCATGAGTTGCCTGGAAAAGTCACTTAACCATTCTGGTTTTATCATATCAAAATAAAAATAAGAAAAAATCTGTAAGAAATTCATCTCTCAGCATTGTGAGGATGGAACAGATGCTGTGTGAAATGCCCTAAGGTTCAGCACATCACTGTGGCCTTTTGGTGAAGGCACTGAGCCATAAACCAGGACCTCAGTGTCCTGCACAGGCTCTCTTATGATGCCAAACGGCTCAGTTAAGGTTCAACCGTTTGTTACATTGAGTGTCATGATATCTAGTACAACCAATACGTGTACCCTGTTACTGGACAATTACACCGACCCTATCCTGACTGTTTTCTACCATGAGTACTGTTGGTTTGCCCCAGTAGCATGGTCTTGCTAGCTCAATTGTCTGGCTCCACTTTAAGACACTGTAATATTTACATAAAAGTAACCTTACTGGTTTTTTCCTTCATCAAACCCATAGTTCTCAAGTATTTTGAGTAGAAAAATCTAAAGCAGGTTATTCTGAGTGCTGCCAGCCTGACATTTAACAACTTTTAACTCTTCCCTACCTAAATGTGCTCCATTTAAAAGCAGGATAGCTCTTGCTTGTGTTCAGAGAACATGATAATCAATTAATGTTTGGTTCACTGGTACCCTTCATCCTGAACCTGCAGCTCATTATAGACAGGAGTTACTAATCTTCACTCTATTTCTGTGAGAAATATTCTTGAAGTGTAGTAACTTTTAATTCACACGATGGTTGCTCCAAATAATGAGTGAAGGTTTGAATTGCCCAGCAGAACTGTGGACAAGATAGACAGAAGACACTATCCTGAGTGTTCTGTGAAACTCTGTGTGACCTATTGCTCTGAAAATATAGCACATTATTTTTATTAAAATCCACTGAACTGATCAATAGAACAATGCTGCAGAAAGCTTAATTTTGGATCACAGATTTGGATCACAAATTTCATTCTTGGAAAATATTCATCATGACAGAATAATTACTTCACAGTACAAAATAAAATGGGAAATCTTGGTTATTTAAGCATATTCTTATTATGTAACAACCATTTTATTTAGGAATAGAGTATTATTTTTAAAACAACTTTAGTAAGAAATAGAGCATTTTTATGTTTAGTAGCAAAATTTGAGAGCAGAAAAATATTTTTTTCTTTACAGTACCACAAACCCATTTATTGATTAGGTTGATATTTTTCTTCTTGATTTTAAGGTTTTGGCTTTTTATTTATTATGATATAATATTTATAATATTATTATTATTCAGTTTGCGTAGGATTAAGGAGGTTACACCTTTGTGACATGATTTCATTCAAAATTCATTGATATGTCACTGCGTTGAGTAGAGCATGAAAATACTTTGTTCAGGGTCCTCAGGTGGTACAAACAGAAGTCCTTCCCAGGCTTCAGTGGCACCACTCTGACTGGTATCAGTTTGATAATCTGGTGGCTTCAGTCAAAGCAGCTGTGGTAGAAATTCTGTTGATTCATAAAAATAAAGCTGCTATGCAAGAAACTGATAGTCACAGTCCTGCTTATTAAAGAAAACAAACAAAAAATTCTCCATGTTTTTAGAGACAAGCCTGTACAAGCATTTTAAAATCTTCTATAAGCACATCTTTTGATTCATGAAAAGATAAATGTAAATCTTTCTAAGTGCTTTATCAAGGACAAAAAGACAGGAACATTTCCTCCTGTGCTTTACAATTAAAGTCTTTAAGCCTGTGAGAAAACAGGTACAAAATGCTGCTGGATCTACATGGGAAGGGGTTTTTTTTCCTGCTGCTTTGCACCAGTGATAATGACTTCTCAAATGCTGTGGTTAATAACTTATTCTGATATTCCTGTTTTCTGTGCCAAATTTCAATCAAGAAACAAATGTTTGCATCCAATTAAATGAGGAAAAAGGGGGTTGATTTTTGCAATGATGCTTCCATTGAGCTTGTTACATCACTGGTTCTCTGAGCAGTCTCCAAAGGTGTCACAATATTTTCTGTTCAGAAATGAAGGCTAATCAGGCTGGTAGGGATGCAGTAGGAGCTCTCAGGAGGAAAGACACGGCTGATCACAGCTGTTCCCCCTCCCTGCAGGCTGTAATGGCTTTCAGCCCTTCTATTCAAGCCCAGATATTAGCTGATCTTTGACCGCCCAGGACTTTGCACTGCTGATGTGCCTTACCTTGCCAGGTTGGGATCCCTCGGACTCCTTCAGTCCTGGTGTGCCCTGACTTCATGCAGGTTATATTTATCCTGGGAAGCAATTTGAGCTGATAGGAGTGGTTTGTACTGCAAGTGATGGTGATGACCCTGGGTCACACTAAATGCATTTCCGTGTGTGCTTATGAGGCACCTCTGTCCTGGTCCTGTGCACTGAATGTCTCTTAGAGTATGGTGCATGGAGAAAACTGTGAGACAGCTCCTTTCAAAGTGCTCTCAGGATCCAACCTAAAGCACTACAGCTCATTGCACTGATACAGGCAGAAATATCAAGAGGGAAAATAATGGCAAAACATCATGGTGAGTGGCCCTAGAATTTCACTGAGATTTGTCTTGAGAAGAAAACAAGCCCAGGGATATAAGAGAGAATGTATGGGAGGACAGTGAAATTTCTGAGAGGTAAATGGATAATAGCAAAATCCCAGACAGAAATTCTCAGGGCTTTCATTTTAAGTTGTGGTGTGGGTTTTTTTTGGTTGGGTTTTTTTTTTTTTTTTGGTATAAAATAGATGTATAAGAGAAATTCAGATTGACAAACTAAAAAGCAGACTATTTGGAAAGTCAACTTTCCCCATATTCTTGTGCTCAACAAAAGGCCGTCAAAAGGAGCAGAGATGAATGCCCTAGGTTTTGTCCCTAAAAGCAAACTGCATTTAGACAATGGATTTTAATAGTACCATCTTGATATAAGTTAATGCAGTGATTAATATTTTGCATTACTTGCATGCTTCTTAGTCCCTTGGGATCTGTAGTGAAATACATTGCCATAGTTATCTTCTTCTTTTCCTTCTTTCTTGAGCAAAAATTACCTCCTCCCTCCCCTGGTTTCCAAGTGTCCTCCCAACCCAGAAAACATAGCAACTCATTGTTGTCTGTCTGGGTGGAGAAAGAATATGCAATGGAAGCTACCCAGAGATGTGTTTCCAAGGAAAACACATATGCCATGAAATTCTGAATGAACCAAACTACAGACTATAGGGACTACAACACAGCAGAAGTAAAAAAGGAACAGGCATCCAAACAAATGTGCATTAAAGCACCTTAGTCTTTATGGTCTGTTTAGAAACTTCTTGCCAAATATAACACTTAATTTCCATACCACAGTTAGCCTTAGATATCTCTTTTACTTGATGCCAAGCGTTATTATTAATTGCTGTCTGAGTGCTCATCTTTATGCAGCATGTGGAGACTGACTAATGTAGCATTCGGGGACTTTCAATCAATTCACATAAATGCAAGCCAAGGACTATTGCAGGGAACTTCCATAGCAGGCATGGGAGTGGATTTAAAGTGTATTTGCTGGAAAGATATTAGGCAATCAAACCTTCTTTTACTATGCAAGATTGTGTTTGGGTTAGAATCTGACCTAAAATTACATGACTGTTGTTATTCTGATTGCTTCCATAGTTTGGTAGAGAATGAATTTAAAATATGTAATTTCCAACTTTACAATTTGAAGATAGTATTGATACTTCTCCCCTATTTAACTTGTTCTATTTACTGCCTATTAATCTCTACTTTTCATAGCAAATTATAATTGCTCTTTGCAAACCCTTTCCTTCTGATCTGTTAATTTTTAAGGACGAGTTATACTGGCAGTTAGATTCCAGCAAATTCTTTACTCTGAGCTGCTTTCAATTCTGGTTATGTTTTTATGATGGATTGATATGCTTACTTGCATAGTGAAATCTTCAAAGCCTGCTGTTTCTTTCTGAAAGGAAAAAACCCACTTCAAACAATACAAATAATTTCTTCCTAGCCTGTGTCTCTGATGTCACTCAACCTTTCTTTCTTAAGCTAAATCGAGTTTTTCTAACCAAAACTAGGATTTTATTTTTCACCACATCTAAATGTATTCTTTTCTACTCACCTGATGACTCCACTTATTTGGAAATCTTTAAATACATCTTAATCTGAAAAGGTACACTGATTAGAGTGCTCCTTCTCTTGTTTGCAATCAGCCTTGTTTTGTTCCCTGAACTTCAAAGAGCTGATTATAATGTATCATGGCTTCTTCTGGGTCTGGATTTTGATCTTACTGATAATAGCATAAATGGGAAAAACTTGCTTGAAATCACTGTCTCCTGTCAACAAAAATAATGGTCTGACTTGGATTTTATTAAGAGAGAACTATATTTGCTCTGTGACTCACACTCCAATTCTCCATTGGTTTTCTGTCTGCCTCCAAATCCTCACTGTAGTGTGTCCACTTGGTGTAGGGACACATCAAGAGCTCTAAACCTTACTTATATTTTTCCCACTTCTAATTCCTTCTTCTGGTGCTCCTGCCTTCTGCTTGCTCTATTATAATGCCTCTACAGATTTTTCACCTCCCTTCTTCTCACTCATCCCTTCATCAGAGCTCTCTGTCCTGAGCTACTTATTTACTTCAGCTGTTTGATCCACTAGAAATTACTCCAGATCCTGTCCATCTCTCTCCTGTTCACTGTTGAGTCCTCTTGCTGTGACTAATTAGGGCATTATCAGCTGTATGAAATAATGGCTTGCAATATTTGCTTCCCTGTGGGTCACAACAGTGGACAAATAACCATAGAATTACAGCATCATAGAATGGTGTGGGTTGGAAGGGACCTTAAAAGTTCCAAGCCCTCTGCACTGGGCAGAGACACATTGGAAAACCACTAGATCAGGTTGCCTGGCCTTGAACACTTCCAGGGATGGGACAACCCAGAAGCAGCATTAGGCCTTCCTCCTGTTTGCTCCAGTTGCATTTTTGACACCCTGTGAGGAGAGTTGTCATGGGGTTTTATAAAGACAAAATGATCCTTGACAGGGTTCACAGGAAACACGGAGTGATATAATTCAGATTTCAAAGTCTTTATATGACTTTGTGTTTGCCAATTTTGTACCCTTAAGCACCATATTGTATCATAGGACTCAGGTGTTCAAGCAAATTTGTTTTCCCGTCCTGCTCTGTGGGTGGTTCCAGCCTGCAGTGCAAATAGATCCCTGATGTGTTTGATGTAGCCTTGGCTTTGGTCCCTTACTGAGAAGGGATTTTTTTAGCCCTCTGAAGAAAAATGTTTCTTCTGTGAGTCTTCACTAGTCACAAAAGTAACCAGATGATCAGTTCCTAAACAGAACTGCATGACACTTTTCTACCTCTCCTTTCCAACAGGTCTCAAAATTCTCCTCATTAAGTAGCTATCACCCCTTCATCACACAGGCCCACCTGTTACCCACCACACTGGTAACTTTCTTCTGATCAGTCACCGCAATTGCTAGTGTGGAAAGGCTGCACCTGGAACCATATTTTTTATTGACTCTTAATGACATTTTGAAAGTGAATGTGAGCAGGAGCAACCAGCATGATGTCATTAACAAGCAAGAAGAGAGAAGTGGGGAACCCCCTGAGAACTTCAGCACAGAGCTCTGTGGGACAAGAGATGTCTATTTCCTGGAGGTGCTTTTCTAAAGGAAAAGAGAAAACATTCATTATCTATTGAGCTAGATATAATTCAGAGAAAATGGAGTAATACAGTTTACCTCTTTTTTTTAAAAAAACCCCAAACAAGTGAGCAGTGGAGATATTTTCTTAGCTGCATGAGATATTCAAATGCATTGTCCTGGGTTCCAGTGTAACCAAACTATGTGTTCTACTCCCATCTACATTATTCCTGATGAGCTGTTCATGGTGGGTCGTTCACAACAGCACTGCACACCCTGCCCCTCAGGCTGCAAGCTGGGTGTGAGATAAGATAAGGGAACCCTGTACAGCAGGGTAGTGTTGCTTTTGTCTTCGCAAATTGCACAGCTGGGACAGCTTCCCCCTCGAAAGCAGCAGTAATGACCACACCCATACTGAGTGGGTCATCTCTGCTAATGGGCCATCACGGACAATGGGCAGCTGTAACGAGCTAGGCCATCAAGGTCTCCCCAAAAATATCCTATGACTCGTAGGATTATATCATTATTTTGTGAAATTCCCCACTGTGGGGGAGGTACTGAACATTCCTGCCTGTATATAATCTGGGCGTTTTGGGGACCTTGGACCACCACTCGGCAGATCTCCGGGAGCACCAGAGCTTCCAGAGGGCCACCGCTTCCACCACAGGACCGCAACCAGTGCTTAATTGGACTGCAACCTTGCACCCTGACCAACAGGGTGCCAGGTTGTATTCTGACCTTCTAGTTTTAAGATGGTTTTTCTGTATCAGTGCATTTATTGTAATTTTCCCATTAAATTGTAACTCCGACCTGAAGTCTCCTTTATGGTTTTGTGTGGGGTTTCATTTCTCTCCTGGCTCACTTTCAAACCAGCATATACATTCATGTATGTTGTTGGGACAATGGCAAACCAGTTTATGTTGCTGGTTTTATGAGTCCTTGAATGTAACTTGACCTCATCCTATGCCTGGCCTTGCAATGGAGACTTTCTATTATCAAGCACAAAGAAAAAGTTTGTTTGAATAATAAGGAGTAGCATTAGGTAAGGTTTGTAGAGTTATTTAGAGCATTATCTTGCAAGACCATTTATTTAGTAATGGCATTCAGGTTACGTGTTCAGAGGTCAGCCTCGTGGGACAGCAAACACATTTGGATCTGCATTCACCTGGAGCTGCTGAGAGGAGAGATAGCTCTGGAAGGACCTGTGGGGGAAACTGGTAGCTCTGACAGTTTGTAAGTCATTTGAATACTACCATGTACAAATTGAATGTTCAAAGCAAAGTAAAAAATGCCATCAGTGTTGATCAAAGAGACTGTATTTACAAGATTTGCATTCCCCAATTTTTCTGGAAGAATGGCAGTAAGAAGTACTGGAAAAACTCTAGGGGAAGTTCTAGACTTGATGGAGGAAATGGGTATATTCCCAATGGCTTCATCTTGGTGGTGAGATGGCATCTTCCCTAACATCCATGGTCCAAAAGACTGCTGCCTGGTCCACGTGATCTCCCCAGAATCTGCCTTTAAATCATTATTCCAGACATCAAGAGAGAGCAATACCTCCTCTCAAGAAATTAATCCCCAATTCCAAATGACATTAAGAGCTTTTCCATATGATCATTTGCCTTACTGGAGCCTCTCCCTTGACGGTGTTGATTGCACTTTGTCTGGGAAGCATAAAATTAAACAGAGGAAAGCACTGAGGAGAAATGATGCCTGAATTTGCTGGGGTAGAACCAGAGAGAATTCTCTGTTTGTTCTTACCTATGTTACTAGATAAGCTTGATGCTGAGGACCCTTCCCTCAAAATACCAAATCAAAGCAAATCAAACCAAAACAAGCCCATCCAAACCCCCAGAACTCCAGAAACCCACATTTGAAAGAGTCATTATAGATGGTGGCCACCTGGCTTACCTCTGAGTGCCTTCTATATAACTACAAACAATTCTTTTGAAGGTGTTACATTCTGACAAAAATTGCCCAAAGTGTGTGTTTTCTATTGCTGATTGCAGTCTCACCACAGACAAATGGGACATAGAGACCTACATTTAGACATATCCAGATGACAGACTCCTGAACGTCTTGGGCTTTTTGGAAAATACTGACTAAATCACTCAAGTGCCCTAAGAACATTTGGAAGGTTTCATTTAGGAAAGGGGAAAGACTTTCCTGTAACTGTTCCTAACCATATCTACCCTATATTAGATAATGTCCTTCCCCCACTCCCTTCTATTTTGTTGTTTTGGGTTTTTTTGTGAGTCGTAGACTTTTTTTTTCCTACATAGAGATACTAGCACTGAAAATTGAGGCAAACAAATGTGATTTTTTTTTTAAACTTCATGGGGGTATTTGTAGCTGAGAAATACTGAAATGGATACTGAGTTAATGACATATATATCAGTCTGAAAGCATCTCTCTATTCTGATTTGGAAAAGATGAATGTCTTGTCTTGTGTTTCCACACTCTACTGCAGTTTTCATTGGTGCATATGGATCCATGCATATGGGCTTGGATCAGAACTCTCCTGTTGCCTGACAGGGTGGGAGTGGAAGCAGCCCACAGAGCAGGCTTAGGCTGCCTCAGTCAAGGTAGTAGAATTCAGAGATGGATGGAGTGGTGAGAATAAAATTGTGGTAGCAGTTAACTTAGTCTCTAGAATAAAAATTAAGAATATTGATGCAATTTGGGGGTGGTGGTCTGAAAGAGGTGTCGAAGGATTTGGTGGACTCTCTCTGTGATTTAAGGGACCTATTGGTTCTAGGGATTTTGATCCTGCTCCTCACCTTCCTTTTGTCCTAGAATAAGGTCCATGACTTCCTGGCCTGTCCAACAGCCATGAAAGAAGGATCCCCATTAACGTCTTGGACAGCAAGGACAGCCCATCCCCATCTGCTCAGGCATACAGAAAACATGCAGTCTGAGGGATGAACCAAAATTTTCATGGAAAGTTTGTCTCCCAGTACTTCTCTGTGAATATATATTGAATGGTCTGCAACAAACAATTGGAAAGATCAGTTACTTGCAAAAGTGCAACATTAGTGACCTGTTTAATGGGATATTTCTGCTCAGATTATATGTGCACATTCCAAGCGTGGGACCTCGACTCATCTAACACCTTACGGATGAAGGTTTGAACAGACCTGGTGGGCTTTCAGCTGCTGCTCAGGTGGTGATCTACAGTGTGGCACACAAGCAGCCAGTGTAGCAGAGCAGATGACTGCATGTCTCTGCTCAGCTTGTCCCCAGCCACTCCTGCACACTGGGCATTGCTGTCCTGTTCAGACACTGCTGTAAACCTGGCTGCTACCTTTGCTCATTCCTTAGCAGATACTCTCCTCATGAACAGGTTGTACCCTTTCTGGCTTCCTGGCCAAGTTAGAACCAAAGAATTGCCTTGGTGCTTTCAAATAATTACATTTTCCTGCATCCCATTTCAAAATTTGCCACACAGTCTTTTTTCCTTCTGGTTACTCTGTCCTGAGTTGGCTGTGTTTCAGTAGTGGATGAACAAAGTACTTCTGCTAGATCAACTGCCATCAGCCACAGCAGCTCTGTCATTATAACAGTTTTTCTTGCACCTGTGGGTGATTCCACCCAGGTTCCCTAAAAGAACCTGAGATGCAGATGAGAACACAATATTGGCCCAGGGGTGGCTGGCAGCTGGGGAGATCCCGACCAGAGCCATTACAATCATTCTTATGAATAGCAAGCCTCTCAGCAAGGCTTTGCACTATGAGACAAGTTGGCCAAGACAGTCTCCAGCTGCAGTCCCTGTATGGGTCCTGGCCCAGTGCAGTGGGCTGTGGGTGTACAGTTGAGCTGTCTGAGCAGGTTTGCTTAGACTGATAGGTGATTATCACTGCTGCTCTGAACTGTCTCTGAATGTGCAGCCCAAATGGTTATTTGTGTTGTAATAGTGCCTTCAGGTTCCCAAAGTCACTAAGGGCCTCACTCTGTTATGTTCTCTTCACAGGAGACTGTCATTGCCCCATGAGCTACCAGAATAAAGACAAATGGGTTGTTCTGTGAACTGTGCAGTTTAGGAAGCCTATACTCATACAGGTTTGAAGCCTATACATCTATCCTTTTCCAAAATGCTCCCTCTCCTTCCTAAATCCTCACTATCCTTCCTACTATTGCTACAGAAACACCAATTTCTCTCTACAATGACATTTTTTGCCTTCCTCAGCCCGGCCCCAGGCCAGGCCAGGGGCAGACCCTACCCTTGCCGTGGTGGGCGTGGAGGCAGCACATACCCTGGCTGTTCCAGAGCACGCCTGATTTTGGCAAGAAGCACCCACTCGCTGAATGCCTGGCAAAAGGCTGTACTGAGGAGGGGGCTTCAGAGCTGCCTCTGATGGGGCCACTGGGTTGGCTTTCATTCCTTAAGCTCATGGGAACAAGATGCAAGCAGCTCTTCTGCCAGGGAGGGTGTTTGATGGCATTAAAAATGTGCACGTTCAATATAGCTTGATGCCTATTGAAACCATTTAAGACTTCCACCCAGCTTTTGTGGCAAACAATCCCTCTCTGCCTCTAATCTGATTTTCAAGTACTCCAGTACTGTAACAGGAACTCACTGTTGTTCTTTAAAGGAACTCTTTATTGGGAAATGGAGCATTCCTAAGTTGTGGAAAACACAATATCAAAGTATGTGCAATTAGTACGTGTAACAATATCCCTTCCAAGTACATTTGTCACCATGTATCTAATCACCTTCTCTGCTATAGCTGCAGATGCACTGTAGTCTCTTAAAAATGTAAATTAAATAATCCACTGATGAATCTGTTGCACAGATTTAGCATATTGATGAAGAGGATTTCAGGTGCATCACAGAAATATTTTTCTCACAGCATGCATCTGGTTGTTACTGAGTCTTGGTGAGAAAAGGCCCTATGGATCTCTTTGGTCATCATCAGCTCCATATCAGTGGCTTTTTCTGTATTCAGCTGGGTTGTAATCTAAGGATCAAACATTGTGCCCAGCCCCAAAAGGGACACCTGAGATCTACACACGTGTGTATCAGAACAAGCCCTCTGTGACCTCTGAATGTCTGAGGCAGTGTAGTCTAGTGAAAAAAGGTGAGTTTAAGAGACATTTCATCTTTGGTTCCTATTGGATCTTCTCTGACTTCCATATCTTTGAGTTTCTATATTTTTCTGCCTATCGGTAGGTGCCGTCTAGTAAGAAGTAGATTTCCTAATCTTCCTACACAGCCAGTGGAATATGAAAAGACTAACTCCTTCTGAAATTGCTTTTATCTCCATTGTCTCAATTTTGAGCCCACAACAATTGCAATCCTAGTTTAGGTACTTAAATATCACATTGGGTGCATTTAGACTTGACTTTCATTCTCTCTTTGGTTGCAACATTTCACCTCTAAGGAATGAAAGATTTCTGTTGCGGTGCTAATTCTGTAGCACATTCTTTAGGAGCAAGTGAAAGGCAGAGAACAACAGCGATCACAAATGAAAAAGGAAAGCATGATTGCTAGCAGCAGAAAAATAGCTTCTCGCGTATTCCCATCCTGGGTTCTCAACGTGCCACCAGACCTCCCTACCCACTCACTTCTGCCTCCCTGGCTGGGCGGGGCAGCAGTTTTCCCCTCTTTTTCTTTTTTTTTTTTTTTCAATAGAGTTATAGAAATCAATCCAAGTAAGAAAAGGAAGAGAGCTAAAATAATGATGAAGAGACACGGGTGACAGTTAGGGGGTGGAAGTGAAAGTGTGGGTGTGAATGCTAGAATGAGAAAAAGAGAGATTGCCTTTTAAAAACAGGAAAGAGCTGATAAATAACCCTGAGTAAGGCCACGAGTACAGGAAAGAGTAGAGTAGACATGGAGAAAGCACAGATCAAATGAAGAAGAAAATAAATGCAAATGAAGAATGAATAAGAAGAGTAAGAAAAGAAAACTGAGTTTGGATTAGCTAATTTTATTTATACTTTTGAATAAAAGAAGTTTCTTCCTGAAGACATCCTACATAAAAAAAAATAAACGAGCAAAAGCCAAAACAACAAACCAAACAAGTGATGTCAGGCAGATAAGGATAACTTGCACTGCATGCCTCCTTCAATCCTCACAATAACCATGTGCAAATGGCTTCAAGTATGGAAATTCTGCTGCAGAAATCCACTTCTGCCAAAAGTCCTGGAAGTGCAATGGAGACATTGCAACATGGATAAGCAAGTCTTTGGAAGCTGTGAATGTATCCCACTTTGTCTTGTACCACTGGCCTCCTTTTCCAGGACTCCCATAAAAATGATTCAGAGAAAGGTGGAGGCAGATATACACGAGAAATCAATACTTTAATAGAAAGCAGTGGCTTGTGGTTGGGTGTGTTTATATGAACTCCCATGGCTTTCAGAAGGCTCCCTTATCCCCCTGCTCCAATCTGCTCTTGCAGCTGCTTTTCCCTTGAAGGAATGTTAGGCTACTGCTGCAGGTTTTTAAAAACACTGATATGAAGTATCCTGCTTCTGTCACCATTGCCTGGTTTATGTTTTTCCTAAGACCTTTTGAATTAGTTGAAGCAGGGCCAGCTGGGCCTTATTGTCAATTACTCTGAGAGAAGGATTGAGTGCTTCTCCAATCTTCTATCACTACAAATCAAGCTGGCCAGAGGGAGGAAATGCTATTTTCTCATCAAGTCATCATGTTTGACTGAAGATAAGAAGAAACAATCAAAACTAAACAACAGTTGTTCTGTTTCTTGAAAGGAAAGTACCCTTGTCTACCAGGTTTTGCTAACTACAGGACTTCTGCTCCACAAAATTACTTCCTTAAAGACCTGCTCCAGAGACACTGTGAGCATCTGCAGATCATGCAGAAACAGGAAATAATGGCAGGGAAGAAGGAAACAAATGGCATCCTCTTTCCTCTGGACGAATGAAGAGAATGGGCAAAATTTTGCAACTCTTAGTAAGATGGGATGGGAAAGATGAAAATTAAATACCACCCATAAAAATAAGCAAGAGAAGCATAGAAGCATAAATTAATAAATAAATTTCTCTGATCTTGCCAAGGGTCTTTTATTTACAGTGTTTAGCTTTAGAAAAGCTGCAAGAAGTCTATAAGAGGAGGATAAGCCAATCCAGAAAGCATATAGCACCTCTCCTGTTACCAGTAGAAGATCTGCTCTGAGGCATGTTCCAGATTTTCCCATGGTAATGAGCTGATGGTCATGAGTATCCAGCTAGATGTTTGTTTGGTCTGGTGTGTTAAAACCCCTGTCTGTGGCGGGGAGGTCACCTGTTCCCCTGTCAGCAATCTGCTGGTCTTGTCCTAGGTAAGAAGCATGCACTTCAGTGTCTGGTCAACATTACCATGTTTTAAACAGTATACCTCCCAGGAATCAAAAGGCTAACAGGTTCATGTTTAGCCAATTGAATTTTACGAGTCCAGTTTAAAAGATTGTCCCTATGACTTCTGAATTAGCTGGTATGGGGAACAGTGTGACTTGTAAACATGATGGCCTTGGC
The DNA here is from genome assembly GCA_013400975.1 of Atrichornis clamosus. Lineage (NCBI taxonomy): Eukaryota > Metazoa > Chordata > Aves > Passeriformes > Menuridae > Atrichornis > Atrichornis clamosus. Next base: position 168,348 of record WBMZ01004923.1, read on the forward strand.
TGTTATGACTTACAAATAGACGGGAAGCTCAGAGTAATTGTGTGTGTGATTTGAAAAATGGGAGCATATTGACAAGCTTTTCATACATGGCTTCCATCCTGTTTCTTCCAATAAAGACATGTGATAGTCAAGTTGTTGCTAAGACTATCCCCATAGAGTTGGAGGTTTGGGGTCCTAGATTTGGGCAGTTGTGCTCAGCATATACAAGACATTTGGAAATGGTGATCTGTAAGTCATTATGAAATAAAGTGTGAAATCCAGCAAGTGCCAGCACTAAGGCTGCTATTCTGGAATTCCTAGACACTCCTTTTGAGGGCCAGCATCCTCTGAAAATATCCTCACAGATCCTTATCAATGCCATATTGATACATCTTGCAACCTCGCTCAATTTATCAGAGGGTGTCCTATGCTACGCAGTCCAGGGAGACAGCCATGGTTTTAATTTGTTCCCTCTTTTTCCCACCCTTCCTGCCCCCCAACAAAAATTCTTTGCCTGACTCTACTGCAGCCATCCCTTTAGTTTCTCATGATGCCTTATTGTATTGTGCCTTTCCAGTAAGAAACCATGAGAACAAGCAGCTAATGTTGGGTTTTATTTTGATGAGCTGTGAGACATTCTTGTCTTCATCTTTTCCTTTGGGCAGTACCATGGAAATTTTATACTTATGCCACTTTTTCCCCCCCATTCTGGTTCCTCTAGTGTTTATTTTTATCCTTTCTAGTGAGGATGAGCAGAGAGCCCTTCTGACAATGTGTCTCTGGTTTTGATCCACATCATTTTAGCATGCATGTTATTTAGCTGAATCCTCTCAAAGTTGCAATTTGGGCTGCATTCATTCACATTCATTTCTGAGTTGTGTTTGTACAGAGAAGGAGCTGTGCATTTTTTTCAGGACGTATTTATATTTGTTTTTCTGACTGCAGAGTGCTGACTGGGAGATTTCCTTAGAGATGGCTTGAGTTAACTTTGAATGTGGTCAGTGATGGCACTGCATGAGATACGGACAACACACTGGGCTGTAAGAGTTGCTTCAGCTCCCACAACTGCAATTATTGAGTAGTCTTGGTGTGTTAGTCACTGTAAACAGGGTAAGTTTGGTGTGGATGAGACCAAAGCAAATCTAACTGCGAATCAGCAGTCTAAAATACACCTAGCTAGGTTCATATCACATATGCTGTCATTACCAGCCAGGAGGAGTCAGAACTGTTGACAGTGAACTAAATCAACTAAATACTGGTAACTGTGGCCATGGATATGGCTGTATGTTATAAATGTCGGCCTCAGAGTTGATACTGCATGTTGAGCTGCAAGTCAGCTTCTGAAAATACTGAGCTTTTGGAAATAGTTCTGTGACATGAGACTGGCAAAAAGGGAGGGAATTCAGAGCTCCTGAAATAAGTAACAATTGTAATGTATACTCAATTGCTTAAATTACAACTTACAGAATTGCTGGAGCTGAACTAGTTAAGCAAGGCCTGACTTTGTGGCACACAGAAAGAGCCTGTCTGGCTGCTGTGATGGTGTCACAGCTTTCTTCTGTTAGTTGCCCCAATAATCCTCCACTTGTGCTGGGAACTTTAGCCACTCCTGACGTCTTTTAAAGCTGTACAAATTCAGCTTCTCATGATGAGCTGTGTCTTTCTCACGACCCTGTATACCCATCATCTACTTGTTCTGCCCACTGACATCAAAGCTGTACCACCAGGGCATGTCTGTGGGGAGAGAGCCCAGCCACTCCATGGATGATTGCACTCTGTTCTGCCACATCCACCACTCTGAAAACAGGACATGTGCGTGCAGAGAGGAGCATGCCTGCCCAGGCATGGAGTTTCTCTTATGGGAGGCCTGGCAAAGCCAAGGGAAGGGCAAACTTTGACATTTTGCTTGCAGAGAGAAAAAGGAAAAGAATTCCTGAGAAACTGAATAATGAGTAATAATACTGATAATAAGAAGAACAAGCAGCTAAAAGAGATGCATATGAAGCAATAGCACCTTACCCCATGCCTACAGAAGAACCAAACCTCTTCTGTGTAATAAAGCAGTGACAAACTGACCCTGGTAAGAAGTGAGGTTGGTTCCCCCCCTTCCCTGTTAATTTTCAGGGGAAAGGAGACAGGTGTGCAGCTATTAAAACTGTGACAGTACCAGATAACAACAGTATCACCACCTATCTCCACAGAGCGCTGGGGTTCTCATGAATTGAAAACTGAAGTCAAAGTACTAAAAAAGGCTGCTACTGTGCTGGCTGAGTCCAGGTGATTAAAACAGAGCAGGTATTTCTGCTGCCCTGGGATCAGTGAATAGGGATTAGCCTGGTGCAAAGTAAGTTATCAAAAATCAGGAATGTGGTTTACTAATGTAGAAATAAAAGCAAGTCTCAAACTGGATTTATGTGAGGCAGAAGTGACTAGTTGAAAGTAATAGTGTGATATCAAAGACCACCAGAGCTGACAGGCTTGAAAAGAAAGGGAAAGGAGGGGAAATGTTTGGTTTCCACTGGAGTAATAACTACGGCATTGCTATTGTCAAGAGAAGAAACTAAATGTGAAGTATGCTGGGTGTAGATGTTTCAGTCAAAGGGGTGGGATATGCTCTCAGCACAGGGGTGGGATATGCTCTTTGCCTGACAGATACTGAGAGAGATAATTCTCTAGCAGCTTCCAAGTAAAAGAGCTGCAATTGAAGTTTGCACTGGGAGATCAAACTGTATTAAGCAATAAAATTTGCTCTGAGTTACACCTTGGAGCGCCTGCCCACTGCCACCGCCAGCGCCGGCTCTCCGGTCCGTGAGCACGGCACGGGCAGCGCTGGGGCTGCGTGGGTGCCACCACTGCACAGCATTTGGTTTGTCATGATTCATCCTGTTTCCCAAGTGCTAAAGCCAACAGTAAATTAACCAAAAGTGACAAAAATCGATTTGGCATGTCTCTAAATCCCTCCCACCACCTGTAACTCATTGTGACTTAATTTTGGGCCAGTATTTCATTCTTGTTGAAAAATTGCCATGCCATTCCCTCTTTGGTGTGTGACTCAAAAAGCAGCAGCCATGGTGCACTACTTGTTTGTGTGAGTCCTGGCACATGATGAAGAGCTCTCCAAACAAAACTCTGTGCCTAAGTAGGCAAAAGATACAAGGCAAATTAAAGCCTCTCCTGCTTCCCCTTTTATTTTTTTTTGGTGAAATTTATTTAGAATGTAGGATTATTGATTTCTCTTCATATTAATCAGATTAAAATGTAGTGGGTGTTTTCCTCTTTTTTTTTCTCCAGAGGTGTTATACAAACTTCGTCTAGATTCTTGTCTGCTCAGTTCTGCTTCATATATTGGCTAGAAATTTTCACCCCCTCTGCACCACAGATTGCTGCACTCTTCAGTGCCTCTTGCATTTCACCCTGAGAAGTTGCAACAAGTAAAACATAAGTAAAGATATATTTGTGCTTCAGTAAACTTGATTGCTGTTCAAACATCAACCAATCATGCTGTTTGTTTTAAGACACTATTGTTAGCATGACCCCATTAACTGCAAATTTGCTTGTTATGTTCTCAGAAATCTGAACAATCAATAAGCAAGGACCATGAACTCTGGAAAGTGCACCCCGTTCATGTGGCATAAGAAGGGAAAGCTGAAAATGGAGTACTCCAGGTGATGACAAGAATGAAGAAGTTCCCCTTCAAACAAATAATTTTCTGAAAATCTTCCTTGTGAAAAGTTAAAACTTCTTTTTTTTCTTTCCAGGAAATTGGAAAGAGGGAAAAAATAGCTTTTAAAATGAAACATGACCTAATCCATATAGAGAGAGAAAGGGGGAAATGGAAGAAAGCAATAAAGGAATTTGATGAAGACACCAGAAAAATGGAGTGTCTTAAAAGATGTAAGCATGGGGTTGGAGGTTTCCAAGCTTGTGAAATTTGGCTGTAAATGGCTAAAGGTAGGGAGAAGCAAGCTGGTTTTGTTTTGGTTTGGAATGGTTTTTTTGTCCTTAAAGGAGTCATAATAAGTTTTACTGAACTTGACTGAAAAATGCAACAACACATTGCATGAAAATTGTTTTTATTACAATTTAGTTTTCTGAAAATTCTGCAATTGGTGGGTGGTGAAAAACCAGAAAATCTCCTCCCTATTTCCCCCAAATGCTATCAAGACCCCCCAGATTTTCAAATGAAATTGTGGTGGTGATGCCAATGTAGTAACTCACACCACCCAGATGGTTCTTTCTAAAAACATTTATGCTGCATACATCACTAGCCATTGCACATGTTCTCATTCTGCTCTAGACACGTTCATATGCTGCAGCTTCTTATAATAACCATGTGCTACTTGGGATTCTGTTAAGTGATGTGACTTATATGTATCACACTTCAGTGGTTCTTCTGTTCTTTTCTAAGGCAAGCTACTTAGAGAGTAGGAGTTTTGCATATATGTGTTGCATACAGAGCACGAGGCTGTTGGAAAGCTTTTCACAGGCAGTACAGGCTGTGGAGTTGCTGGTTTGATAAAGGCTTCATTTTGTCCTAAGCTAGCCCCAGAAATTTCCCTTTCTTCAACAGATGAGGCTGTCACCTATGAAACTGCCCTCCTGGCTGGAACTCTCTGGGTTGGAGGAAGAAGGTGAATAGTGGTCTGCAGCCCAGAGCCTTACAGGAGGATGCTCAGATGCCCTGAAGTACCTGCAGCATGAGTGATTAGGGTTTGGTGGGGGGGGGTTATTCTGTTTTGTTTGTTTGCTTTTCTGTCTCAGTTGTGGCTGCAACAAAAATGACCTGTGCTGTAGACACTGTTGAAAGCCATCCTTAGCTGGAGTACAATAAACCACCTGAATAAATCTGTCCAGTTCGTCTACTGAGGTACTGAGCAGCATCAAAAAGAGGTTTGTTGTGATCTTTCAAAATCATTCCTCTTTATTTGGATTGTCTCAACTCTTTATGATCTTGCAGCTTTCCTGTGCTGTTACATATACCAGTATAAACTGTTATACCATGGAATGCTTGGGATGATAGTGTCATGAATAAATTGACAACATTTTCTTGAAAATACACAAGGAAAGGTGTTTATGGAGAACTTGCCTTGCACCAACCTAAAATATTCTGGAGCACTGTGCTGGGAAGAGATAGCAAAGGATCAGTAGTATAGTTAGAGCAAGCAAGTTAGAGCAGTCTGAATCTTTTTGGGGTAGAGAAGGAAAGTCATGCTGGTGGTAACAAGTCATTTGGCTTGGTAACAAGCGTGGTCAAAATATAGATCTATAACTGTTCTAGGTAAAGGCATTTCTTACCACTGAATCTTGGTTGAACATTGCAAATTTAGAGTTGATTCCAAACTGCAGAATTTGTTCTTCCTTTCTAAGCAGACATGGATTCTGTAATCACAAACCAAACGTAGAATAAGGTAAACTTGAAATTGAAAACATAATGTCTGTTTTAGAGCCTAACCCCTCAACAGTCTGAATGAGACAAAGTTTTTCACTTTGGTTAAATATTCAAATTGTTTAACCCACATTTTACCTCAGTAGAGCACTTGTATCTCATTATATTGATTTTTTAATGTCTTATTATATTGATTTTGTCTGCATTACTGTGAAGCTACTGCACTGAATAACATCATATAGAAATTTCTAACTTTCTTGCTTGAAGATTTCTTTCCTGAACACTATCTCTGGCTCACAGATGAGCAACAAATATTAGTAGTATGGGATTAGTTGGAAATTGTTCAGCAGATAATATATCATCATCTTAGATCACCTCAGTGGTTAAAGCTACCTTTCAATTCTGCAGCATTTAAATGATTTTCACAGTTCACTTCTAGGCATGCTCAGCCCCTTTTCTCATCTTTATACAGCCATGGTTATAAATTGTACAAGTCAGATCAATAAAAAAGGATTTTGAAGAAGGGTGAAAATAAATGTCATGCTTCATAATTTCTTTTAAGACATCACTATCTTTATTATTGTCACGCCTACACTTTGCTAAAAATAAGCACAGGTTAGAAGCCAGAGTTAAATTCATTTTCAGATATGTCCTTTTCAGGTGTTCCCAAAGAAATATTTGAAACTGATTTTATGCACCACCACTATGCCAAGTTATATGCCTTCAAAAACTCAGAGGCAAATCTTCTCCAGGTTTCCAGCCCAAAGGATTCATGACATTGTCACTCACTGTGAAATCCTCTGTAAGCCTTTCACGCCCTAAAGAACTCTCAGGGGAAAAAAATATTGCCTGATGCTGAATTTGGGGGGTAAAATCAGCAGTGTTTCGTGTGTATAAACAGCTGCTGGAAAGGAAGACAGAGGGGAGTAAGGAGGAGAGAGTCAGACATTTTTCCAAAGTGTCCAGTGACAGGGCAAGAGGCACTAGGCACAAGTTAAACCAGGTGGAATTCCATATGAAAACACTTCTTTTTCTTGTGAGGGTGGTCAAACTCTGGCAGAGGTTGCCCAGAGAGGGTGTGGAGTCTCCATAGGTGGAGATACTCAAAACCTGACTGGATATGGTCCTAAGCAACCTGCTCTGAAAAGGTGAGGTTGGACGAGGTGGCCTCCAGGGAAAATCCAGTTGCAAGGGGCTGAGAACCCTTCCAGCCTCTTCCATTTTGTGAACCTGAAATTTCCTTCTGGCTCCAGGAGCTGCATATACCTTGCAGATGCCCCAATACATTGAAAGGGCTGATGCATTTCAGCATCCCTAAAGAGAAATCTATCTGTGAGTCTCCTTTCTCATGTCCATGGAAAATTTTTTCCTTTGGAATATGCAGTATATAGACCTTAACACTTGCAGAGCTCATGTCTGAACGCACAAATATAAAAGCGGAGAGGGAAGGGTGAAATCTTGCTGGGCTGAAAGTTTATTGTGAGTTATTGTCTCCTGCAGTGATCAATAAAAGCAGAGGAAAGCGTCTTCCTGTTACAAATTACCAGGTCAACCCCTTCATCTGTGAAGACTAAAGCTGTTGAGAAAACCTGCAGAGGTTATATCAGAGTTATGGATTGACATCCCTTGTGACAACTCGATACCTTTAGGTTTACAGAGGTAGCTCATTTATTACAACAGGATTATATTCCTCCGAATGTTCTTTGTTATCCAACTGCTGAGAAGTAGTGCAAATGCAAAAAAAAATTTGTATGAAAGATCTCAGCTCATTTAAGTGCTCTTTTGGTAGTTATTCTGTCTTTTAGGGAAGGTAGATTGTTGTATGTATGTGGATACTTTTTGTTTTGAAGTGCCCTACCTATGTCTTTGTTACAGGCTTTATTGTGGTTTAGCAGGTGATGGAATAAAATAAAATTTAATCAGTCTGCAAGAAAAATGAAAGCTAGAGAAATAGCACTTACTGGTATCTCCTTGGCGGGTTCATGCCTCTGCTCTGGTCTGGGACACTGCTGTGTTCAGCAGCCTCTCTGGACTCTTCCCAACCCAGACACTCCTTGTATGACACCGGGGTTGGAGGGATGTGGAAAGCAGATCCTGTGAAGCAGAGGATGATGTGGAAATATTTAGGAAGCTGCACCTTTAGTTTTAGCACTCATCTTTCTTTGCCCCAGCTAAGCCACCGTCTCTGGTGCATTTGCTTTAGCCAGAGAAATACTCCTTCCTGGAGTACAGTGGAGAGGTATCCACATCTCTGGTGGGACTTGACCTTTAGGATTTATTCCTGAGGTAGCAGGAGCACTAATACCTACACCCCATTGCAATGGTAATTTCTGCATTTTCACACATGCTGCCCACATTTGAGGTCTTCTTGATACATCTGACAGGCCATCAAAACAAGCCTTCAAATGACATCATCAGACAACTTGCGTGAATAATTATTTTGAGAAAATCCAATGCACAAGGACTACTAATAAGGAGATATTAAGACAGAGATGGGGAAGTAAGGGAGGCATCAGAGACTGGGAGACTGGGAGAGAAGGGTGGATCCAAAGCAAATATATGCAACACATGCTGCCAAAGTATTTGCTCTAAGGGGGGGTTTGGGTTTAGCATGCATGAAAGCACAGTACTCCTGTCTATCTTGACAAACAATACTGTTGTCTCCAGTAGACCAAGTTGGAGGAAATTCAGCATGCAGGAAACCCACAAAATTGTCTAAAAATTAAACTTGGGTGAAAGAGCCAGGATTGATCACAACCACCCGAGCTTAAGTAAGTGTCTGAGAGGAAATGTGATGGCTGCAGGTACACAACAGGAAATGGTGAAGAGGTCAGGGACGGAGTATCATCATTAATGAGTGAGGACAGAACAAGGAATAATGGGCTCAGTGTGCGGCTGGGCTCAAAAGGTGACTACAAAAACGTCACTGTATCCAGGCGGTCCCTTTGTTGTTTGTGATGTTTGAATGACTTTCTCAGGCAAATAACTGCAGTGCAGGCTTTAACACTGAGCTGATGCAGCCTTGCTTTCTGCTCTGGGAAGATGTATTTGCAGCAGAGATTCTCTTTGCAGGGGAACTTCTCTTCTTTTGCTGGTAGACTGGAGCTGCAAGAAGGCATAGTGTCGTGAGGGAGTAGGAACGTGGGGTGGCTTAGGAAAGAGGGGGTGCCTTGTCCTCCAAATGAGCACATCACAGGAGTGTAGACAGAAGTAAACTGCAGAGGCTGTGGAAAGAAGAAAAGTGAGGGAAAGGAGCAGGGCTATTAGAGGGAGGGAAGAGAGGAGGTACTGATTAGGAAGGACAGCCAAGGGAAGTGAATGGAGGGAGCTGGACAGCCCAGAAATAGGATGATTCCTCTGTGTGTATGCACATTGCAGTGATCTGGGGCTGAACTTGCTTTACTGAGTAAGTGAAAACACCAGGGTGCTTACAGCAGAGCTGGGCATGCGTAGGCAGCACTGGACACAGAACGTAATGAATGCTGCTGTTTCCTGACACCCCAGGGTCCCACGCTCCAAGGGAGGGACGTGGAGAGTTGAGAGACAGGTACTCAGAGTGTTCTTTGGCAGGTGGGCAAGCAGCAATTCCATTTTAGAAGTTTGGGCTTACACTTACTGAAAGCTTGTTCACAACTTCAGTAGCACTGAGTTTGGTTTCCTCCTACAGCAGAAAATAGTGTCTCATTGCTAAAAACATTGATTGCTTTAAGTGGAGATGGGTACTCCTTAGCTCTGTTATCCTGTCTCCAGGACTGGTAATCATTTACTTCTGTGCCACGCTTAGACTATAAAATACTTTTCTGTTGTTTATACCTTGTCCTGTGATGTATTTATTTAGAAAGTGCAATCATATTCCTTCTCAGCCCAGGGTGAGCAAAACAAGCCATTCTTCCTCACTCTTTGTGAAATCTCCTGCTCATAACAGTTAACCTCCGCTTACAATGACCTGCTTTTAACCCCTCTCTCTTGTGTGCAGTGGGCAGAACAAAGCATATAGTTGCAGATTAAGCCTAATTCTCTGTTAATACAGCTCCCTCATCCTTGCTGGATATGTCTGATGGCTTCCTGAGCATTCATTACATGATTTGTTGAGGCTGGTGAGTGCAAGTGGAACAGCTTTCATTAGTCTGACTTCAACAACGTAAAAGCCTTGAAGACAACCTTTGAAGAAAAGGGGAATGGATAGATTAAGGTATAAAGTAAGGGTGGATCACGCTAGAATAATCCAACCTATCCCTGGTAAACAAGGAGAAGTGCCACTGCACTGTGCACACGTGAGGTGGTATTGCAGGGAGGAAGGTCAAACAAGCAGAGAAGACTGCTGCTGCTTCAGGAAGTGCACCGTCTGTGAGGAAGTAGCTTACAGGGAGGGAGAGGCTGTGAGGTTGAAAACTTTGGCGAAGTTGAAAACTTTAGAGGAGTTTCTCCAGGTCTGTCCCTGTGGGAAAACTGACTGCAATGCTTCCAATAATGACCTTCGCACAGTGTGTTAATGAACTGATTTTTTGCATCACCAATAAATAAGAATGGAAGACCATTGAAGGATAGATCTTCAGAATAAATGAGATGAATGGGTGAAAGAGGACCCATACAAAGGTCATAATCATGATGTATGAGCTATGAAAATATTAATGGAAAATAGCAGGGCCTAGAGCTATTGTGGGGAGGTCTAACTCCACAAACAGAGCTTTTAAGGTAACTGGAAAATTTAAAGAGGTGTCTCAGACCACCTCAGTGGCATCTACCAAGCTGTGTGTGCTGCCCATTATGTTGTACAATGGTTTTTCTCATGCTCCTCTTAGTAGCTCTTTTGCTGTGAGGAAACTGAGCACAGTGCTTGCCGTGTGATCTGTATCTGGCTGGTGCCCAGGGTTGCTGCGGGGCGCTGAGCAAGCAGGAAGGCCCATTTCCGCACAGACCCCCTGGGCTGGACCAAGACCTCTGTCACCCCATTATCACCAGCAAGTGGTTGCATGGTACCTACAGCAGCCAGGAAGCAACTGCTTATCCTCAAGGAGATGGAAGACTCCAGGATGCAAAGCACTGCTTTTGCCAGGCTTACCCTCTGGTGCATGGCAGCATTACTTTCACAAATGCGTTGCTTAGACCTCCAGTTGTAACAATTCACTTTTCCTGTCTTTAAAATAACTGTTTCTTCTTGGAAGGGTATTCTTGCTTGCTAATACTTCCCAGTAAGGTGGTACCTGGTCCATATTTTAAGTCATTCTCAGGAGTGCAGGGTCAATCCAACTACCTTCTGCAACGTATGACTATGCTATGCAACTTGATGCAATTTGATTCCCACTCTAATATTATCCTGAGCAAACTTTTAATAAAGAACAGCAGACCTTGAAAAAGAGGGTATAAAAAATGCATTCTCATTTTGACCTCACCTCAGATTGTCCTGCACTGCACATCCACAAAAATTCAGGGTGTACTTTCAGGTGGGAAATACAACTGGGAGGATCTGTTTTCTGGCATGTGCGTGTGGTTTGTTAACCTGCATCAAGAGGAAAGAGACTACTAAAGAGGTCCATTCCTGGCTGTGCAAACAGCAAAAACTTGCTACCAGTAGATGCTTGTGTTTCCATTCCAAAGATTTAGTGGTCACTGCATCGGACAGGTCCTTGAGTAATGGCAGGCAGCCAGATCCCTCCTTTTAATGAGGGTACCAATGGAGTTGCAACAAACTTTCATCCCAGCTGAGCAGCCCATGGACATGGAGCTGGCTGAGCCACCGGTGCCTCCATCACAGCCAAGGGATTGGAGCAGGATGGTGGCACAGCCTTGACGTGGAGCTTCTCATGAGCCTGGGGCGGGGACTGGAGGAGAAAGGGAGGTAAAAGTCTCTGGAATTTAATGAAAACCAAGACGCACTAGGGAAGAGGTTCTGGCAAATGTCCTCCAAGGCTGCTGCTAGAAGGATGAGGAATGTGATCAGACTGAGGTAAAGATCTGAGGTGACTGATCTACCCTTGGGAGAGGAAATACTAATTTGTGAATGACTCAGTCTATAATATTGTTGCCCGTGGCTGCTTTGTTTCCTTAAACAACAGTTTGCATTTATGCAGTACATTTGAAATCAGCTTTATGCAGAAATTATTTTAACAGCCACCAAAAGGCAAAGAGATGAACCTAAAATGTTTTTACAGGGTGAGTCATCTGCTTGTAAGGCTCCAGCAGGATGACCATGACAACATGGCCATTTGGTAGCTGAAGGTGTTATTGATTCATACCCTTGTACCACATCCTGGATGTCAGCTATACAGGGGACAGTCTTCAGGATCTCCTGGCCTGGAATGAGGAAGGTGCTGAACTGAGAGAGCACTCATAACCTAGGCTTGAGTCGCAGTGTTATTTATATATTCCTAGTCATTGAAATCACAGCTCCACCTCAATGATGACCATGACATTGGCAGTTGTCTCAGAATTTGAAGATATACCTCCCAAACGGAGAGGAGATTTACCCTATTCAGTGAGTTGAGAAATCTCATACAGACTTATAAAAACAGGAATATAATTTATGCAAATTTTACCTACTAATTTGATCATTATGGACTGTTAAGTGTAAGAGTATGCCAAAGGGACAGATGATAATTCTATCATCATCAAAGACTTAAACTCTTTAATCTTTTTGCCAAGCAATACGAATGTATAAAAAATAATGACTTGCAGAAATAGTGGAAGGAGACCACAGTTTCTTCTGCTTTTTTATATACGTATCACTTGACTGTGGCAGTAAATTTAAAATAGGTCTTCCTATATTCACAACAGCTTGAGTCACACATTTTATTAGGACAAAACCCTAGGAATTACAAAATGAAGGGAATTCTTTTTGTCAATACTTGAACTTGTGAAAATGTTGAGGCCTGTCCAGATAAAAGGCTGTTAAATGCTTTTTATCAGATGTGGTTTTAGGTGAAGCTTACTCACCACAATATTAAGTTCTTCAAAGATTTTTTTCCTTCTCTAAGCACATACAAAACAATAGGGATGATGGACAGATACTTTATTACTGAGTACTGTTAGCTTTTTCACAATATCCTGAGTGCTTTCTTGTTATCATGTTAAATTTAGAAAAAAACCCTGAATGTATGTGTTAAAATTTGACATGAAAATTAAGTTGAATAAAGAAATATTAGAAAAATATTCATTTAATGAGGCATATATTAGCTTTCCAATTCTGACTTCACATTTTCTTTACAACAGTGTTCATATATTTCATGAATTTTTGGGTTAGAAATGATTTGGTATTTTTATCTTCAGCTCCTGGCTGTCTCCACTTCTCAGAACCAATGGAAGTTGCTGTTTTCATTTCTGCTTGAAATTTGACAATAGAGACACCTTTTTGCTTCTGTGTTAACAGACTTCGACAGATTATATAAACCTGCAAAATATTGATTTCATAAGAGTGTTCATAATTAATTTGAATTATCCCTTTAAAGAGCTGAGACACTGATTAAATATACTAAATAGCATTTTAAAGAATAAATTGATGCTTCATACAATTGAATATATTAATATAGCTGTGTATTTTATGGTGGTAGAAAAGTATACACAGCTATAAAAATGCACACTCTCTAAAGAAAGACCAGTGTTTCAGTTTAAATTTTAAGAGGTATTCCTCCTTTCCACTCTTGAGATTTAAAGATGCTACAAATGAATGATCCATGTAACATTTTGGGCTGGAGAGGGTTTGGAAGCTCAAGCTGGCTCTCAGCTGCAGGGGTGCAGCTCTCCCTGCCTCTGCACTGGCCCCTATCTATTCAGGTCCCCACTGTTGTAAAGGGTTGCCCAGCTGGACTCCTTTGAGAGATGGGGCCCTTTCTGTAAAATAATAAAGAACACTTCTGTATCTGCCACAATTTCAATTTTTGATGTAAAAATCTATATTTTTATGAACAGCTGCGTAAAGTGTCTTGAGTCGGGCTAGTGTATACCCAGTTGCCCCTTGGATGTGAGCCACTGCAGCTGGCTGCTCCAGCACCCCAGAATCTCTGGGATACAGCTTCTGGCAGAGCTGGGCTGAAGAGCGTAGCTGGCATCTTTGGGGTGGAGTCAGGCTTTGCTCTCCAGTGCCAGGGTATCTGTGCCACACTTGGAAGTGCACTGTTGGCGCATGCTGGCACTTGTCTGCGTTAGCAGGTCAAAAGGACTAGAACGGCCCAGAGCTCCACATTGTCCCCGTTGGTAGGTGGTGTAGCATGAGTGTGATGGGGACTGCATCAGCGGGCAGGTGTCAGCGGGTTCTGCCTCTGGCTGGCCCTACACTGGCTGTGCTTGACAGACCTAATGCTCATCTTGTGCTCTGTGCAGGACATCTTAGTGTTGTGACATTGCAGGAGGAAAACATAGGCATAGCTGAGGACAGGAGGAGTCTGACTTAACTTCTTTGTAGCTCTGTAATAAAGCATGGAGTGAGGCATAAGCCTGAATGCTCTGTGAAGAGCTTTTATTCAAGCTGGTGGAGCTACGTCCTCTTACTGTCATTGTGTCTCTGATGTGCATTTGCACTGTGGTTCCTCTTTGATACTGAGGTCTTTGTGGTCTTTGAAGTTCTTGAGTGGGTCTTTTATAAGTGCAAACAAATGTTAAATGTCCCTCTGACTTGGCTTGTCAGCTGCTTTGGAGAGTCAGGAGAAGGGCTGCAATATGTTTCTGCCAATGGAGTTTAGCCACTGGCTTTTGTGCCTTGTGCAGAGCTGCTGGGACATCAGCACCCTGGCTAGTCTGGCAAACTAGCCTGCCAGTGATGTTCTGGTCTGAAGCAGAGTACTGGTATCAAATGTCATGTCAACGTGGAGTAGAGGAGATGGGTTTAGATTACAGAGAAATTCTCATGAAAATATACCTCCTTTCTGTGATAAACATTATCTAGCTTTCACTTCTTTTTATTAAAATAGATTCTCCCATTTCTAGCTGTCTTCTCCACCTAATGCCTGTTTTTCTATCTAACCACTATAACATTGTTCCTTAAGTAAATACAAACATTTAATGAAGTGCTATCTCAGAGTATTTCTTTTCCCTTTGATGCCCCACTGGAATTTTCTTACAGAAACCATATTATCAGGACAAATAATATTCTTCTGACTTCTTCATATACTATATGTTGTAACAATACCAAGTTCATGGCATGTGAGATGTCCCTTTGAGTCAATACCAGAGTGAAGTAAAGGGGAAAAAATAAATTATTCAGTGTGGTTCAGATCTGCTCATGCAAGTGAGAAAGCTCAGAGCTCTGAAGTGTAGTAGCAGTCAGAAGTTCTGCTGCCAGCCTTCTCTCATAAAATCACCTTGTTGTTCCTCCCCATATTCAATGTTACATATAATGTGCACTGACTGGCAGTAAAGCACTGCATGCGAGGCTGGAAGTTGAGCACTGTGTTCACTAAAGTGCTTGCTGAGCTCTTTTAGGAGCATTTAGTTCCTGACTAAATGCAGTTCTTCACTCTTGGAGATGGTCTGTGGGAACTGTGTGTTCAATTCCCGTGTGTCCTCTCCAGAGAAGGGGAAGAACCCTCAGAGAGACATGCTTATTCTTTCTAAAGCTGTTTTCATTGCTTATCCAAGTTTTGGAAGCAGTGACTTTGCTTTGGAAGCAGGAAAAAATAGGTCTGCTGTTCTCACTATAGATGGGGACACCTGCAGTGAGTGGACATCACCTTCCTGGAGCCCAGGTTTGAAGGGAATTCAAGGGAGGGAAATAGGTTTCCTGTAGTATACCCAGGTGTCCAGGGGAGACAACGTCAGGAATGGTGCACAGGCGGCTGGCAAGGAATGAACCATTTACCACTCCCTAACTAGACCTTGTAATAGAGGAAAAACTAGGGTTCTCCCATATGGATTCCCAGGAAACTGGTTTAGAAATTCTGCAGGATGTGAGAGATGGAATAGAATTTCAAAGTTTAAGCATGGACACAGTAGGAAGTGCTGCAATTTTACTGTGTTATAGTCACTTACCTTTGCTTACCCTTGCTAAAGAGCTAAGAGACATCCTTTGACTCAACCAGAAGAGCCAGCCATTTTCAGATCCATCTACTGTGATGGATCTTTCCAAGATCAGGGGCCTGAATATCTGGAGCTCAATGAGTAGTGAAGGAGACTGCAGTGCACAGGGGAAGGAAAATGAGATATGGTGTAATGTACTCAAATACAGTAAAGCAATTGTGATGTCATGAATTCCCAACTCTCAGACCTCACAGCAAATTTAATTACTGCTCAATGATAGTTCACAGAATATTCTGAGAATGTTCTGTGTTGCAAGGGTCCCACAAGGATCATCGAGTCCAACTCCTGGCCCTGCACAGGGGTGCCCAAAAGATCACATCCTCTGCCTGAGAGCATTTGCAAGAGATTCTTGAACTCTGTCAGGCTTGGTGCTGTGATCACTTCCTTGGGGAGACTGTTCCAGTGCCCAGCCAGCCTCTGGGTGAAGAGCCTTTTCCTAATATCCAACCCAAACCTCTCCTGACCCAATTTCAGGCCATTCCCTTGGTCCTGTCCCTGGTCACCACAGAGAAGAGATCAGTGCCTGCCCCTCTTCTTCCCCTCATGAGGAAGTTGTAACTGCAATGAGGTCTTCCCTCAGTCTCCTCTTCTCCAGGCTGAACAGACCAAGTGACCTCTGCAGCTCCTTGAAATGTTGAGTAGTTATATATCTTCTGAAGATGAAGGCCAAAGCTTTTTTTACCTTTCTATCACCTCTTGCAGATGACATTCTGGTCTTATTCCAATTTATGAGGCAGAGAATCACAGCTGTAACTGCTGACATTTATTCTTCTCCACAGAGAAGCTGCATACAAGGACCTAATTCAGTATAGCAGTTTAGTGCAAAGTTTGTCTTCCAATGAAGTCTGATAAGCCTCAAGACAAATATGTGTGTGTGAGAAAGGTTGCATTTAAACATCTGTTCAATCACGAACCAGCGTAGGGCGAACACCTGACTTCCCATCCCATGTTAGCTGGTCCAAGTCATGCTGGTTTACTGAGGCTGAGAAACATAGGGCAGCTTGTGGCCCTCTGCAGAAAAGAAAGCATTTTCAGTCTCCAAGGGTGGTGTCTCAGTACTTTTTGTAGCATTTAAATCATTTTAAAAGGTCTTTAAGAATTTACAGTAAGCCCTCGAGTTCTTCCACAAGCCACAAATTAATTAGCTTGTTCCTTAATTTCCAGCAAGTTAAGTGGAAATGCTTCAGAGGTTCCTTCCCTGGAAAATGTAAAACATCCTTTGATTAACTCCCCACTTCATGATAATGAAGGCCTGGGGTTTTTTTTAAAGAGCTTGATGTGATTTTTAAATTTAAGTATTGAAGTAGGTTTCTAGTCAGTGTTAGAGATTAAACTGGTACTTTACTCAAAGTTGAAGGGAAAGAATATAGTTAGCGACTAAGTAGGAGAAACCATTCTGCAGTGAGAGAAGAACCATCCAGCTCTGCCAGCTGGCTGAGGCAGTCTGCAAAAAAAGCCCAAATCAATGTACTACTACAAGTTACAGATGGAGACAAAACAGAGGCTGGGCTGCAATCCTTGTGGGTGCACGATGTCATAGAATCGCAGAATGGTGCAGGTTGTGAGGGACCTTAAAGATCATCCAGTTCCAATCCTCCTGCCATGGGCAGGAACCTCTCCCCTAGACCAGGTTTCTCAAGGCGTTATCCAACCTGGCCTTGAACACTTCCAGGGGTGGGGCATCCACTGTATCAAATCCATGGGTTCGCCTGTCTGTGTTTATCATGAGTCTGGAGAATGAACCATGGCTCATCAGACTTGTAAGGGTGTTTGAGAGAGACCAGTGGATGCTCCCCCTGGACCAGGCTACTCACATGTCCTACCAAAGCACAGCTAGCAGTGCCCTGCTGACCAGTCAGCCCTCTTTATTGCCATAGTCTCCAGAGACTTCGGGATCCTGATGCCTCCTCCTTGGGTTGCCTTTCCTTTAGTGCGTACACACTTGTCCACCTTCTTCAACTGCACTCAGTGATGGCATTGGCTTCCCTTCCCTTGGTGCTCGTTTCTGTGTCCTGCTTCCTGGATTCTCTGTCTGGCAGATTTGAAGTGAGATCTCCTTATAGATGACAGTAAAGAGAAAATAAGCCTATTGCTTAGGTAGCTGCTGAATGAAAGGTCAGATAAAATCTCAAGGGATTTGAGAGACAACGGAGAGAGAATGAGCTCCTTGGAGGGGCTGAAAACCATGAGCCGGCCAGTTCTTGAGCAAAGAAATCCTATTGTCATTTACCTGGAGATGAAATAGTGAGGGATAGGTGGGCTTTCTTGCAGAAGAGCTGGTTTCAACCATCCAGTTGAGGTAGGTTCATTGCCCATTCCTCAGAGTAGGTCCTGTGGGGTTTAGATCACGCATCCGCAGAAACAGAGGTCAGACATTACAACAGTCCTGATGCTGAAGCCTCCTCAGATATGGCCTTGGAAGAGCTCTGTGAAGATACAGTGCAGTAGGCAATTGTCAGCAGGTGCCAGTATGGCATATCTATGCCAAAATACACAGCTTTGCTGTGAAACAGGCAGCTGAGAGACATATCTGGTCCTTGAGCCAGGGAGTAGATTCAGGCAAGGTCTGAAAGAGCTAGCACTGTCTAAAAAACACATTTTCCCACTGTAGCCCTGTTCTCAGATCCTCTCTGCAGTGAGAGTCAGGACTAGGGAAACATCTCCATGATCTTCTGCATCCATATTTACTTAAAAACTAGTATTCCAAGTCCTGAGGTCCCTGGTTCACTTTCACTAAATTCTGGACAAGAAAATTTTCTCAGAGTTAACTGACATTTTTGCATTGCCTGAAATCCTTTGTGGCCGACAATTACTACTCCTCCAAACTGGTGGTATTTATTTTGTGCCAGTGTCTGTGAGCCCTGACTGTAGAAGATAACTTCACAGAGCTAGGTGCTATACCATTATGACCAGCTAGTTGGATTTGGAAAGTAACAGATAACCCTACAGTTCCTGAAATGGTTGACATCTCTGCTGCCCCACAGGATCCAAATCCACAGGTGCCCCTGTGCCATGAGAGGGCTTGTTCCCACTGACTGAATGGTGATTGCCCTGCAGCCCATCACACTGCTCACCTCTCAGTACAGTCCTGGGTGAGATGTCCCCTCTCTCCTCCTTGCCCTTTTCTGCTTGTTCCTCATCCCAGATATCATTTTTTTCTCTTCTGCAGCTACAGGGTTGGCTTGCACTTACCTTTGTGCCATCTCACGGAGATGCTCCACTTGCTTTCCCAATATTGGCTAAACCTTTCTAACACTGGGTGGATCCTAAACTGTCAATAACCTTGTTTTAGTTACGCCTTTTAACTTGGACAAGGCAAATCTTGGCCTTGGTTTGTTCACTGTAAAGGAATGCTTGCAGTGTGTGTAGACTGCAAAAATCACTACAAACTCTACTGGTGATTTTATCCTTAATGCACAAGTTGCTGAAGTATGGTTGCCAAAAAGGCTGTGTTGTTTTGCATGACATTGGCTACTCAACACTAAGTCTCATTCCTGTAGTGGGGGACTTGGCTGAGTAAAGTAACTAACAACTAAACTTCAACTAAAGATTCTTTCTAGGTACTTCATATGCCACAGAATTAAAAATTTGCTGATTTTCTGGCTCATAAGTGATTAGACTTGCAGGATGCAAAAAATTCTCTACCTGATCTTTGTTAATAGCTACATAACACTCGATCTTGTTTTCCAGAGGAAGCAAAGTAGGAAGTTGCCAAGGATAAAAGATCTGGGGAAAAGACCATTGAGGGGAAAGACAGGAGTGTAGTAAACTGAAGCCTAATGAAAATACTTTCTTAGAGGATAAACAGAACAAATACTTGAGCAGTAAGTCATGAAAATCTGGGGGAGATAGTCAGCCCAGCAAAACACTGCTAGAGGGTGGTTTTTTTCTGAATTACAGCTATTTACATGCTTTCATCCATCTTCCAAGTAAGAATCATGTAAACTTCTTTCATACTCTCAGGTCAAAATGTTCTGCTTTATTTTGCCTTCAATGGAGACATTGTGGAAGGTTATGAAGTAGAAAACATTGCCAGGTTACTGCAGAAGAACTGAGTTCTTCTCCCTCTAATGTCAGTTTTGCACTGTAATACACCTGTATTCCTATATCAGCTTACTGCTTCTCTTATTTAGGTTGTGACATAAGGCAGGATTCTGTATTTCAATGACTGTAATACTATTTAAGGAGATAACAAAAGCCAAAGTGGCCGAGAGCAAAATACTCACCCTTATTATAAAGGCAAAACTTGCAAAGCAAGCGTGCTACAAGGAAAGGCACTTGTATAGTCTCAGAAAGTAGGTTAGGGTACCCAAGGGACAATTTAAATGAGCTAGTAAGGAAAAACAGATCTGGGACTATTGTGAGACATTCTTCTGATAATATTGTAGAAATGAGTAAATCCAAGGGAAAAAAAAATCACATTTCATATAGACTGTTTCTTGTGCTGATTTCTTAAGACCTTGGTGAATCATTTGTATCTGAACTGTGGGAAGAGAGGATGCCAGGAAGAGACTAACATCTGTGATCCGGTATAACAATGTTATAGCAAAATTTACAAGGAAACACTGGGATTTTTTTCCCCATGATTAAATGTAGGAGAATCTTTTGGGGTCTTTGTTTTCACTGTGCACAGTGTGTATCTCTGCTAAACTGTTATTATTTCTATCAACGTGCAAGAATAGAAGCCTGCCCTGACTGGGATGCCATAGTTTAACAAGAACACAAGAGAAGTTAACACAATTTCTTAGGAGGATGAAGGCACCAGTGAGATGAGCAACATGAATGGTGGCATGTGGGCTGGGAAAGGCTCTTGCTAAGGCTGCTCTGAGTACTGTACTTGCGGCTTCAGCAGCAGTGTGTTGATATAGAAACTTACATGGTGCAAATAGCAGTTAAAAAGTGAAACACTGCAAAATGCAACCCATCCGTTTTGTCTCTTGCTCGCCTTTATGCCTGAGGCTGCTAATGGGAGGGCTGCAACCAGTCCCTGCTGCAGTTTCCGTGGCTCTGGGCACCTCTGAGGGTCTGGCGCTCTGGAGCCTCAAATCTTTTAGCCTGACAAGCTGGTAATGTTTTCTCTTAATGTAGAAAGGATCCTTCATTTTAAACACTAAAGTACAGACAGGAAAAATATCCAGTGGTCTTAGAGCAGCTTTTATGTCTTTGTTCAGTTACGCTCTAGTTGTTCTGTCAGCTGAGAAGTTGCCATAGGGGAAAACACCACTTATGCCCTGTCCTTATTCCTTCATAGCATCTCCAGGTGAAAAACACAGTTTAAAAAAGCCCTCAGTATGACCTTCTATCTCCTTTATGACATGGCTCACTCACCTGAAAATAAGATCTTATCTGTTGGTAAAATTAGAAACCTTTGTGTGAAGTCAAACTTATTTCTAGAGCAGTTTGTAACTACACTTATTTCATTTGGGATTAAATTCTGCAATTTCTGAAGCAGTAACTGTGAATACTGCTGAACCCTATACAGCAGAACTGCAGTTCTGAGCCCATTATGGACTATGATTAAACTTCCAAATCAGCTGGAGCCAGGTTTATAACAAGGAAACAGGAACAACATACAGATTTTCATCCAGATGTTACCAGTTTTAACCATCTGGTCACATCACTAGAGCAAAAGAAAGGAGGAGTGTATGCAAGTTTGCTTGTAAATGTTGATACTGATAAAGAAAATAGAATTCAAAAATTCAAATAAAAATCTTGGGGAAAAGCAGGGGTTAAAAACAGAGGAGAAACTCTGTCCAGCAGTGTAAAGTGTGACAATCAGACTGATCTTTCATCCCTTAGGATTTCCAGAATCAAGTACTATTTCTATTTTTGCCTATTGGATTATAAGAAAGAACAAGCAATTTTATGTGCACAGGTACTGATGAAGTCAAGATTCCGGTGTATTTGTCTGCTGGTTCACTGCTGGCCCAGTGGATGTCTTATCCCCAGGGAACAGAGGGACCTCATAAAAAGGCTCACATAGGTGGCGTTGAGGCATGGGCTTGGACCACAACTTTTTCATTTGTCAAGACACTTACAGTATGTCTTCTGTCTCCGCTACTCACTCAGCCCTTGTGCTCATGATACTTGAGGAACTAGAATATCTCGTCATTTTTCCTCTTCTTCTGTCAACTTCTGACTGGGATGAGCCAAAGGGTTCAGAAGTCATTAGGAGGAGACAAAAAGAAAGTGTGGAAGTGTTAAGCCTTGTTCCCATAGAAACCTGTCTGAAAAATGTTTTCATCATCAGACGGCAGGAAGAGAGAGCTGGCTTGCTGTTCCCAAGAGCTCGGCCATAGGCAGGGGAACATGCAGTTGCTGTCTGATTTGCATCTTCACGTGCTCAATTCTGTGTGCTGTCAGCTGGGCAAAACCAGGCCCCAGAAAGACTCCCCCTGGGTGCCTTCTTCTGGCTGCTGCTCCTGAGTGAGGCAGGCACCCTATTTTGAAAAAGGGACTGCATGCCTGCACCCAGGGAAGGAAGGCATGTGTTCAGCACAGCCTCACAGAGAGCCCGGCAGCAGGTAGAGACCATGCAACTACTGAGACAAGCGTGCTTCCAGCTGGATTCAGAGGAGAAAGACTTTTCCTTAGGGCTCAGGCGGACTCGCTGCACAGGACTCGCTGCAAACTCGGAGTCTCACCAAGCCGACCAAAGTTTAGCCCAGAGGCTGGGATGGCATCACAGAATCATAGAATCAGAGAATGGCCTGAGTTGGAACGGACTTTGAAGATCATCTGATTACAACCGCCCTGCCATGGGCAGGGATACCTTTCACTAGACCAGGTTGCTCAAAGCCCCATCCAACGTGGCCTTGAAGACTGCCAGGGATGGATCATCCAACTTCTTTTGGCAACCTGTTTCAGTGCCTCACCACCCTCATGGTAAAGAACTTCTTCCCAACATCCAGCCTAAACCTGCTCTATTTCAGTTTGAATCCATTTCTCCTTGTCCTGTCACTACATGCCCTTGTAAAAGGTCCCTCTCCAGCTCTCTTGTAGGCTCCCTTTGAGTACTGCAAGGCTGCAATAAGGTCACAACCAGACCTTCTCTCCTTCAGGCTGAGCAATCACAACTCTCAGCCTTTCCCTACAGGAGAGGTGCTCCATCCCTCTAACTGTCTGCCCTGTGAGGTCATGGATGGCAAGGAAGATACTGGCTGACTTCTTATCTGACATAGTTGAGTTTGCTACATTAAACATTATTTTGCAAGTAAAACAAAGTGTTCGAGTTAAGACTTGTTGGTTTTGAGTGTTTGTGTTAGATCACCTTTTAGTTTGCACTGTTTTGTGATGAACCAACTGCCACAGGGTTAGTACTCTGCCATTGCAAGGTTTCACTACACGTGCCACTTTGCTATAGCATAAAGGTGCACAGAAGCAGCACACGGCTGCTTTGAGCTGGGAGAGGGAATGGTTTCACTGTGCCTCGGTGACAAGGACTCTGTTCCTAGTATACACATTCTGTGTGGGTGTGCTGTGGTCACTATGACCTATCACTGGAAACCTAGGTACTTTTCTCAGAGTTTGTTTGTCAGAGGGACACCAAGAAGAAGTTGGTTAGAATGAACTGGTTTTCTGAAAATTTGGGCCAAACACACATATTTCTTCATTACGTCATTTAGAAAATTATATTCCAGTGTCCAAGTTTTCATGTTTTACCAGGCAGCATGCTGTGGCATTATGGGGAAACCTTTCCACACAAGTTCTCCCACATTATTTCTCCATGCCAGGCATCTCCATACGCCCTAAAGCATCTCAAGTCGTTCTGCACATCAAGGGTATCCTCTCAACTCCTCACCACATGCATGTTCTGGGTCACTGAGCAGAGCAACAATGACTATCTGTTGAAGATGCAGGTTGTGAGTTCTGTGGACAGATCCTACTTCGGTCTGCATGAAAGGTATTTTCTGAAAAACCTGTATAGCGCCTTCCCTAAGCCATTTAATAATGAGGAAAGAAAGGGAAACAAAACCCAGAAAAAATCTCCCAAAAGAATACCACATTTTGGGGTTTCTCCATTGCTTTTACTGAATATCCATTTCCATGCAGTTACTAAAACCTTCTGGGACCACATCATGCTCAGTGAAGCTCCTTGTTTTGCTGTCTTCAGCAGGATTTTAGCCCTTAAATGTACTGCACCTAATATAAGTTGGCATTCCTGTACAAATCAGAGCTGACATTCCTGTATATGAGTGGTTACTGTGGTCATCTGGTCTTTTGAAAACATTGTTCTTAAAGAACAGAGCAACTGAAGTCTTGGAAATATGGATAGGAGATGTAGAAGAGTAATTAAAATGATAATTGGAAATCATATGGACCCAGTTCATGGCTTGAGGTTACTCCTGTTTCGATTTTGACAGTGTGATTCTGTTACAAACATTCCTTTTTTCTTTCCCACTGCAATGATGTTACAGTCTGGTGCTGATTTGAGCTGGCAGGGTTGAAATGCCAGCCTTTTCTATCTTCCTTACTTGCAATATTCCATCAAAGAAGATGAAAAGTCTTCCGTATATGCATAAGTAACTGTGGCTGAGAGGTGAGCAGTTAGCATTCTGCTAAAGGCCTGAAAATGCTGAGCCAATTAAAGATAATTCAGGATATCTAGGTCCTGGTTCAGTAACTACAGGCCGGCAACACTTTTTGCAGAAAACAAATAAATTATTTCCTCAACTATTTGAAGTTGTTGGGGAATTTAAAATCATTTTTTAAACAATTTCTCTATGCGTTGATCATTTTTTTCCATCCATGTCAGTTGAATCTGATAACTTCAGATTTTTGTAAGTCAAGTTCTTGCTTCTTTACACTAAAGTTCTTGTAACATGTGTTCTATTGGTCTCTTTGAAATCCTGAGGTTTTCTGTAACCAGCCTAAACTTGAGAAACTGATGAAGACAACCAATTTAAATTTGCTTAGAGAAGAACTGGATCAAAAGCTCTGGCCTAAAACGTGCTGCTCCTTTTTTGAACTCATTTTCCCTCTATTAAATTCTCTAAAATATTGAAATGGAAATCTTCAGACTTTCAGAATGACATTTAAAATGCACAATGCTTTCTTAATGTCAACAGTTGTTTGTGGGTGTAGCTTGCAGTTTTTGGAAAACTAGTTCACTCTCTTCCACAAGAAAATGTCTTCAGTTTCCTCATGTAATGAAATGTGAGGAAAATATTGGAGAGGAAAGTCTTGCAGAAGGAGAAGTGAGTCACTTGTGGTTGTGCTATCAGTCAGTTGCAGAGCTGGGATGGGTGCTCAGCTCTGGAGGGTCTCACCCATGCAGCTCAGTCCTATACCCAGTTTGAACTGATGGATTTTAACTATAACTTCCAGCTGGAAAAAAGTGTCTGGTTGTATCCTGTTGTGCTTCTGGGGATGGTGGCAGCTGGGCAGGGCTGAGGACAATGTTGTTCTAATGCAAAGTTTGGAGGTGTCATGCTTTGGAGGTTTATAATCATTTTCCTGTGCGATCCATGCATTTCTGACTGAATGTAGCCGGAGAGACCCATCTTATTAGCATTTCTACCCACCAACATCTTTAGTCTTTGCTCAGAAATGGGAACTACTTTAAAAACAGGCTATGAATACAGATTCAATGATGTTGTTGTAATTACCATACCAGACAAGATGGCTCATTTCAGGGAGGGGAAGGTAGTTACAAATGCAGCATCTCATAAAAGAGACTTTAATTAAGTTGAGAGGCAAAATATAATAACAGTCTTTCTAATGTAGACATGCTGTATCAAAGATCCCCCGACTGACAGGAAGATTAAGCTGGTTAAGGTTCCTATGTTGGCATAACTGTTGAATTCAGCACTTGCCAAAATACAGCCTCGATCATAAAATAGACAAGTTCCCTTATAGCAAACCATGGAAAGTTTTCAGGTTTGGTGGTTTTTTTCTGATATGTATGAAACAAGTTTTATTCACAATGAATGGTTTACTACTACATGCATTTGTATAATGAGTGATAGAAGATCCCTAAATTAATGAAAATTACCCAGATTCTGCCTCAGTTCTTCCCACTAGAGCTAAATCCTGGGCATATCTATTAATATATACAGTGTTATTCATAAGTGCAGCACTCCCACTAAAGCACTGCCAGTCATGGTAGTGCTTCAGTGGCTTTTCCCATGTCCTGTAGGAGTCCTTCAGTGGTGGTCCTGTGAAGTTCCACACTAAAACCCTCCCTGACCTTCCCAAAGTTCTCCAGCTCTTGTGCCTCCCTGGAGGTGTCTTTACATCCTACTCCAGCTTGTAATGTTGGATTCTTTCTTCTCTCTCTCTGTTGCTATTTATTTTCCATCCCTGCAAAGTGTCAGGGTTTCTCTTTATGTTGGACTTGGGATACAAAAATAAACACAGTGGAAGCAAATCAAGCTTTTTCCATATTCTTGTTCTGCTAATAAGTAACAACTCCCTTTTTTTATTTAGAAAGCAAGGCTGTGTTGACTTGGTTCCTAGGACTGTCTTTGGAGTGGTCAACTGGGGCTGGCTTCTTGGCATCCCCTCTGCTTCTGTGACATGGCTAAAGCCCCTGGGTTTGGCTGCTCTAGCAGCAGATGGGAACATCAAAGGCTAAAACTGAACCTTCTACCCCAGGAAGGAAAGGGTGAACTTTTCTGATTAAACGAGCACTGAGAGCCTCTTGTGCTCTGGGCTTGTGCTGCCAAGTCCTTAAAACCTTGGCCTGAAATCAGAGACATCAGTTCCTACCTTTGCCATAGACTTTTTTTTTTCTAAGTCAGGTAGGTCTATGACTCTAAAGATAACGTTATAAGCCTGATGCCTCTTGGAATGTTATTTATTTCTGGTTAACTTCAGCATGACTTAAGCATTTGGATCTAAATTTTCTCTATTTATGGGATGTGGATCCTTTGCTGCATATTTGCCAAAACTAGTAAATATGTTCTTCTGTGCATGTGAAATAATTTGTATAATAGGACACTGCTACAGTAATACTGTTAATTGTTAATGAAATTGTGGCACAGAAGTCGTAAATGAGAGTGTGAATCACTATTTCCTTCAACAACTTCATTGGGGCTTTAAAGTAGGGGGTAAAACAAGACTATGGTGTTCTAGGCTAGATAGCCATTTCATGATAATTTTAATTATAATGGCTCTTTTGGATGAAAGATATTTTGTGAATGTTATTTGTAATCATTCAATACTTCAGAGGTACCCTGCTATTGCTGACTGTCATTACCAGGAAGAAGCAGGCCTTTTGGAATTCAAATGATATGCAGAGAGCATCGTTCACTAGGATGACTCCACTTTTGTTGGCAATCTATCACATACACTGCCAGTGGGAGTCCGATTCTGCAAGATGAAGGACCATCAAATCCACCGGCTCTGCTGCACCCCACGCTGGTTTTCAGCCAGGTTTGAAGATGGTTCCCAAATATCCATTCTCAGCCACAGCTGGTGGTGGGGTTGATTGTAGCTGCTTGAAATTCTTTCAATACAGGGAATATTTCACTGACAACAAGAAAAATGCTGAAGACTCCTGTACCAGGGTCTTTTTGCTACAGCATCAGCATTTTCATCAAAAAGATTCCTAGAAAAGCTTTGTCGCTACCAATATTTTAGTTGCTTGGGGTTTTTTTGCCATCGGGCTTGTTGACAGTTTTGAATATTGATGTAAACAGCATCTGTTTTCATTATAGCATGTGCACAGCACTCCTGGGAGACAAGTGACCTTTGTCTGGTTAAGGATTCTGGATTCTTCCATGCAACTTAGATTTTATTCAACTAAGGAAGTATAGGGGGCATTGTCTTGGTCTGAAGCCAGGAAGCAGTTTCCCTGGGCTATCTAGTTATCTGTCTGCATGTTTGGGTCAGCTCTCTTGACATGGTCCTACAGATGGGGACTCTCTAGGGCCATCTGGTTTCATGCAAAGGCTTCTCTGAATGACATTTTCCTGGGCCACCTGGGAAATCCTTCCTCATTTTGGCTGCTCTGCGGCCTTCAGAGGTATCCTTGACTTCTGTTCTGGGACTGGGTGTACCATGAAGATCCCTTTCCTGCTCTCCTTGGGGGGCCACATACTCCAGCTCACTTAACATCCCAACTGTACTAGAGCCCCCTTTCCCAAACTGCCAGGAAAGCAAGGTCATAGCAAAGCAGAGAGAGGAAATGTTTTCTTTTCTTATGTCTCCAATCTGTCAACCACTACATTATTAACAGCTGAACTGTGTCCATTGGACACAGTTCATCCAAACTAGTTTCAAGCAAGTACTTCTTGCTGTTCAGACCAAAGTGCAGAGATCAGTGCTCAGTTGTTTGTTTCCCTGACAGCAAAGGACTAATTTTGTGGGGAGGGGAACACTTGGAAGATTTAAATCAGGAACCTTCTGACCCTTGAAACCTGCTGGATAAACATCATTTTTGTTCCTGGCAGATGTTGTTGACACAACTCCTTAAGAAAGTCAGATGTGACGTTGGGCTGTCACGGAATGCACAGGCGGTGCAGGGCAGTGCAATGCACTGGCAGAAAATCGGCTAGAGGAGAGGTGACTGCCTCTCTACACAAAGTGCTTGAGAACTGATGAAAGAAAGGGCTAAATATGAGCCTGGTGATGTTAATGTTGTGAATGAGATGTTAAGCCAGAAGAAATGGAGAGACCGAGGCATTCCTTTTGTCCCTTACTCTCTCTGCTTGCAATCTTTCGCTTGTCTCTGCTCATCATGCACTCTTCTCACATCCAGCAATCAGTCACAGTCTTGGGCAGGTTTTCCAGGCCTCTTCCACAGTTCAGCCACTGCATCTGGAGACAGCAAGCTCTGCTGCCAGCCACACTCTCTCAAGAGGCTGGATGAAGACACTTTCATCAACCAAGGACTAGGTTCTTTAAAAATAATGGGACCTAGATATGAAAGATCTTCTCGTGTCTCCAGCTGCACTTAGACCTCTATGAATCCTTAAGCAGCAAAGTGTTCCAGTGCTTGCTGTGATAACGTGTAGAAATAGCTCACTAATTTAAAGATGCAAAGCAGAGATAACATTGCTGGGTTGTGTTCCTATGGCTGAATGCTCTTCTTACGCACTGTTGTCCATTCGGTTTCTATTAATGTCTGGGTAGGTGAAAGGCAGTGTTGGGTTTCTGTTGTTTTATGTTCCTTCTAAGTTGCTGTCAGTTTGGAAATTTAAATAACATATGTGGGTAGAGTTCCAGTCAAGCTGTAGAGGTTCCATTTGAATGCTGAGTATCAGGGTTATATTCTAATCCGTAGAGATACTAAAACGTGTTTTGTGTGGGGGAGGCAGGCAGTGGTCAAGGATAGTTTAATCTTTTATGACTTATTTGATAACTTAATCTTTTTTTCCTATTGCAATCAGACTAATAGATTGAATTTTCTGATTGCTTTCTGAAATAATTCAGCAATTACAAATGCTTAAGCACTTTCATAGATTTTGTTATCTGCAATACCAGAATTAAACATACTAAATAGAAATTAAAGTAAACATTTCTTGCTTCTTCATTAGAAGTATTTCCTATTTAATTTCTGAGATGTTACCAGTATCTGCATGGTGCTGGTATCATACTTAGAGAATGGATTTACCTGGTAAAACATGCCAATGTTAGCACAGTATAGATTACAACTTTAGGCACAAGGAATTGCTCAAGTGCATAATCCTGCCTAGGTGATGATCTAGCCCTTCCCAGAAACATGGTTATTTTCCAAGTCACAGAAGACTGAAGCAACAGAGTGAGCATGTGGCAACATGTTCACACCTTCTTTCCATCTGCACCTCCCATCTGTTGAGAGGCACAGGTGGTATTTCTCCAGGTTGATGCTCTTCAGTGGGCTCCTGTCCTCCTCCAGATTTGTGTAACTACATTTTTTGCACCCACAAGCTTTTAGGAACCTGTGTCGAGGAACTCTAGAGATATTCCATAATCAGATATTTTCTTCATACTCACAATTTTGTCCAGTTGGAGAACGTTAAATAAAACTGATAGGAAATAGGTTGAGAAATTATCATCCTGCTTGCCCTCTCTGTCCCACTCGGACTTTGGAGCTCTCTGTGGTGCCTCTGGTCTATTGTCTCAGTGACCTGAAGATGCCCCATGTGCTGAGCCTTCATTGCCCTTCCCTGTGTCTCTCCCAGCTCGTCAATGCTGACCCGACCCACACACCACGTGCTACCTGGAGATGTTCTCTGCATGGTCCCAGCCCCACTGGGATAATTTCTTTTCTCTTCTTCTCTCCTTGTTTTTATGATCCCTACTTCTAACAGTGACTGTGTTGAATTTTTCGAAAGCTATCCTGTCTATTAACCATATGGAAAAAAAAATTAAAATACATCTTTGGCAGGATTAGAATTTTTTCCATGTGTGTCACTTTGCATTTATACATAAACTACTACCAGCTTGCTGCCCAAGGACTGCCCAGTGAGGTCCTTCTGAAATCCTTCAGGAATTTTTTTTGTTCTAAATAACTCTGTATCATCAGTAACATTTTTTTTATAACATTATTCAAGCTCTTTACAGCTCATTACATCTGTTATAACTTCAGCATCCTTTTCCTGAGTGGTAATGGATTGTTCAGAAACCACTATCATGGAAGTAAAGCAAGAGCTGTTCTTCTCTTGTTTATTTATCCACAGTGAATTTGATTTGCCGTTATAGAAAATTAGGTTTCTTTAAAAAACAGAAGATACTTATTTATACCAGATTTTGGTAAGAAACAAATAATGATATAGAAGATCTGTTTTGAGACAGGAAATTATGACAAGTGTGTTAAGGCACAACTTGCTGTAATAGTTGAGAATTTAGTTGCTATAAATGAAATAAGCTATTTAAGAATTACATTGCTTATTTTCAAAGCTAGAAAAAGAAAGCTCATAAAGCTCATAAAAGTCACAACAGAAATATCTAAAACAAGGGGGTTTTTTGGGTCAAAATAAGACAACTTTACAGCTCTTTCACCTCAGCAGGAATTCAGTGGGATTTTTCTTTCAGCTTGTTCATGTAGTTGAGCTCAAAGACAAGTTAAGTGAAAGCTGCAAAACTGTTTCAAACCAGGAAAAACCAAGTGTGATTTTTTCACATTCTCCTAGAAGTGGGTGTGAGGAGACCTGTTTTAATGTTTCCAATATCTTGAAGGACTTTGTGCTTACTGATGGCCAGTTCAATTCATCTGCCATAGAAAATGCATATGTTAATAAATAAGAAACTTTTTCAATAGCAATCATGTTTCATTAAGGATTTAAAGACTATACAACCAAAATAATTTCTGTTTGTTTGTTTGCTTTTTAAAAGTTGCTGTTGTGTTTTGTATCTGTATTTTTAGACAAATGACATCAATATCTAGGAAAAAAGTCACATGAAAGACCAAATCTTTAACTTATATTTTAAAATAGGAAATGATGAGCTCCAATAAAAATTCAAGAGCCTTATGTACAGATACAGTTTATCCATCAGTCTTAAGAGAGTACCTCATGTATTTCAACCTTTTACTAAGTGTTAAAATGTTGTATTCTGGTAAAGGCCAGGAAAAAAGAATTATTATTTTTTTAAGTTAATGTAACTTATGCAAGATATGAATAAAATTAATTTGTTTCTACCTACAGTTGGCAGAACTTGTTGAAACTGATGAAAATTGCAAGGGGTCAGAGTCCACTCTTTAGGAGAGAGCTACCACTCTATGTGTCCTTCTGCATCCTTGGGTCAGCCAGGAGCTCAGCAAATAGGGAACCAAATAATCTTGCTTCCAAGTTTGTAAGCAAGATACCTCTAGAGCCAGAGAGTCACACAAGATATTGGTTTATGGCAAAAGGTTAAAATAAAAGTGAATGACCAGGTACTGGAGTAATATATTCTGGCTGAATCTTGATGCAAGTTAGCAGCTATTCCAGCTAAACCTCGGCATTAACAACAGAGGTGTTCCGATTTGGAACAAACCAGGCATTCCCTTCTTGGTAATGCCTGTGACACCCTGAACTTGAGTGAGCTTTGATTTTCAGGGACCTTGGTAGTGATATGTGAATGGCCACCAAACACTGCAGCTTCCTCCAGGTGAGATCTGACGCTAAGAGCTTCCTTAATTTCCATAGGCTCTTCCTGGACTCTTTCAGCACTGGTCTGAGTCTCAGCCAGCACAAATCCACACAGCAAAAAGGACTGCAATGACGACGGCAAAGGAGGCCCTTTGACAACAACCATGGACTGAGCCTTGTTTACACATGTGAGTGTGTTTTACCTCTAATATAAAAGAAACATTGTACCTGTTCATTTTAGTAATGGCTGCCCTTCTTCATCTACCCCCTCTGAGGTATGAATTAACTTTCTTGCTTCTTCTCTGATGAGCTAAACAGGGTGGCCTTTTTGGAGGAGGATTCAATTAACATGCAAATATCAGATTGTATGGAGAATAGCAGACACCTCTGTCTCAACCTTTGTGAACTTAATTCATGAAGCATTGTAAGCAAAATAATTGCTTCTTTTCTGAGGCTGTAATTGCCAAGTACATTATATTTGGTGTTCAGGAAGAAATTATCACTGCGCTATCAGATAAAAATCTGGAACTAATAGGAAACACACAATTTTGTGTCAGGGAAATACAAAACAAGGTCATGTAATTTCTGCACATAATTGTGATAATGTAAAGCCTAATTCTGCAAGACCATGAAATTCATCCTCTGAACAGAAGTCTTGATCACACTGGTAATTCAGGAGTGTGTTTCTATTAAAATAACAATTGTGAATAACATTCCAAACTAGACGTAAGTCAGGATAACAACGCACCGTGATAAGCATTCGCATAAGACACATTAGATTTGATCATAAGATGAATATATAGATAATCACATTTTAAAATTTCAGGGAGTCAGATGACTTGCTTTTATCACAGGTAGCTTTTTTAAGCAAATTGTAACAGACTGCCTGATTAGAAAGATAGTATCTCAGTTGCTGATTTGAGGCAGAACTTGAGAGTAGATGTTCTCACCCCAAATGAGTGATCAATCAGGCAGATTTCTTTTGACTATGGTGTTTTTGTGGAGGGACAAGATCAAAGAAATGGAGTTTCTCTTAAAAAGCAGATTAAAAAAGTAGAAACAAAAAACCCCCACCTTTTCAGCAAAGAAAATATGGATAGAACTATAATGCGAAGGGATGTTGTTAAATGCTGAAATCGCATGTACTAAACCTGCTAAAGCAAAATACCTTATCAGTTAGGGGTTATCAGTCAGGGGTTATCGGTTCAAAACAAGGCCTGTGTTGGTAGTGTTGCCCCCTGAGTTAATGAAGTGCTCCTGGGATAGCTGAGGCAGCCAGAACACTGACAAAGCTGATTCTTTAAAATATAATATGAGAAGGAGAAAAAAAAATCTCGTAATTCAGAGCAGGAACAAGTAATGGCATGGGGTAAAATAAGAGGACTATTAAAATAACTAGACTCCTGCCCTTCTTCTGCTGGCCTGAGTGGCTTGGAGCAGTTCAGAAAGGGCCGTTCCCTTCCCTGGGAAGTAATCCCCATTAGGCACTAGGAGAGGATAAGTGCAGGTGCATGAGGCTGTGTAAATGCACGTGGGGACAGGTGGAGTCACAGCTGTGGTGGGGGACTGCTCTGGCAGCTGGTGGCAGGAAGGGGACAGCTGCCAGCACAGAGGCCGGGCCGGTCAGAGTGCACTTGGCTTGGCCCTTGGTGATGACAAGGTGAAGTCTTTCCAAGGGTGGATAAAAGCCTCAGGTGTCCCTATCCACACCAAAGGAGACCATTTGACACAGCAGCTGAGAGCCAACAACTAAGACAACTTGGTGCCCAGTACTGAGCTCACCTGCCTTAGTGCAAAAACCTGCTGCCTCTCCATGTAGGATGCCCTGATATGCCATAGTTGCGTTCCTTTTGACAGGAGGCAGTAGCACCTCTTTTACTCTGCTTTTATTGCCACTCGATACGGTTCATGGAAGTGTGCATGGTCTTGCCTTGGACTAGGTGAGGGAGTAAGCAAGCTCTGACACAAATGTTTCCTATTGAGAGGTAAGATAATCCCTTGGAGAGAGATTTTCATTGCTACTAGATAAATCTAGTTAGGCTTCCTTGTGCCTGCATTTATGAATATGTTTGAAAGAAGAAAAGACTTGCTCCTTTTTCAGGATTCTCTCGCTGCCTTTCCCTGCCCTTCAACCACATGTTGGTACCCAGTGGGAGCAGCCACAGCTTTTAACAGCTGAAACTGCAATTTATCACACAACAGGGCCCCAAGTCAGGGCATCTGCATGCTACCATAGGGTCAGCAGCAACATTTGAGTGGAGATGCGCCACATAAAATTTGGGAAAAAGAGATTTTGATATTATTATGAGACATGTACTGTTGCCCTCCTGAATTTCAGATACTTTCTGCATATGCATGCTACTCTGCAACTGGGATTATTGGCAGGATTGACAACACACTCACAGTATTGGAGTGACACTGCAGCAATCTTAATCTCTTTCATTATCGACTCCAGAAATAAAAAATATCTTACGCTGTCATCTGCATTATTTGTGAGATGTTCTCCCTATTCATCACAATAATTTTGTTTCTTCTCTCCTTCCTTTTCTCTCCTTCCATGTGTAAATGCAACATATTAGCTGGGTTCCACCATTTTCTTTCTCTTATTGTTCAAGATTAAATTTCTCAGAATTGTATTTCTCTTCCACGTAAGTCTGACCAAGCAGTCTGATATTGCTTCCTTTCTGAAAGTATTAGATTTCTCAGCAGATGAAATATGGACACTATTAGATGGCATTGACTTTTTTAAAGCTGTAAGTAGTGGCTGATAAAATCAGTAACACAGATCATTTTAAGTGACCTTTCATCCTAATAATTCTTTGGCTTTGTCTGATACTGAAATTAATTTTACATAATGTGAGAAGATATATGTATGGAGTCTTGAAAGAGCATATTTTCTTCTGAGTTACTGAGACTAGCAGCTCTATTTTCTCTTTGAAGTTTGTGTCATTCTTTGTGGTAAATGACCGAAGATGCTCTTTGGCTCTCTGTGTTAAAATTTTGTGCGGTGGAAGATCTGGCTAATGTGCTGCATAGCTATTGCAGTCACGCTGTGCGAGTTTTACAACTCCGCGAGGCTCTGCACCAGGCAATCTGCAGCTGAACCCGCGTGGCTGTCTGAAGGTGGGTGTTTGCAAGGGTTTGCTCTCAGAGACAGTAACACCCTGACTCACAACCGTGAGGCCAGGAAAGACGAAGTCATGAAGGTGGAGTGGCAGAGGGGCCTCTGCAGTGCTAGAGTCCTCTCTAATGCTGTGGCAGCAACTGGAGAAAGCACGTGTGGCTGAGGATGAGGGTGGTGGGATGAAGCCTCCTTGCCCAGGGGCTGTGCTGTGCAGAGAGGTTCAGAGCCAACTTGGGCACATACATTTGGGGATGGTCCAGCAACTTGTGATCTGCAAGGAAAATGGTTTGCATAGACAGCTGAAACAAGGTCTAGCAGATCCTTAACCCAGAGGTTACCATGGTTGGGTGGGTAGAGGTGATCCCCAAGTCCAGAAAAAGTCTAGTGCCCCAGGCTCCTTGGGAAAGGAGCTGCAGGTACTCACTGAGTGGAAGACAGAACTCCCACTGTTGTTCAGAGACCCTTGTCTCTGTCTGCACCTGTGAAAGAGGACTGGGGTGGGAAGCACATCCTGCGGCACTGGGGTTGGGACGGGAATGGAGGAGAGACTGCAGCGATTGCTGCTGCTGAAGAGAGGCTGATGTGAACCTGATTACGTGAACCATGGAGATGAAAAGAGCGAGCTGACGGAAAACTGCTGGTAGTAGAGCAGTAATATTGTTGATTCATATTGTTGTAACTCTCAGAGGGCAAACTTTGGGTGTCTGCTACATTGCGTGCTGAGTAAACAGGTAATTGCCATCAACAAATTAGAATGAATGTCAACCTTGCTTTGAGGTGAGGACCCCCTTCTAACTGAGGGTAGACTAAAGCTGTGACGGGCCAAAATCTCTTGGAAATGTCATGTTCTGCAGCACAGTGCAGGGTATTATAGAGAACTACCTTTTTTGGGTAACTGAGCATGGGGTCCTGGAGCTATAATACTTGACGATGGAAGGTCTTCCATCACCTTCTAACTCGATCTTGCATTTTTTGTCTTTCAGAAGCTTAAACTGGGCATTTAGGAGGGGATCAAGATGACTGCTGGCAACAAAATTTACTCTTTTTTCTGGCACTTAATGAGATTAATGTTGCTTAGTCTCTAATTTTTTATGTTCCTAAATGTGAAGATTATTACTAGTAGCTTGTATTCATTACCTTTTCTCTGTGCCTCCAGACTCTTGGAGGAGAAGAACATTTAAAGTTGCTCAACTCGTAGACTTAGAATCACTAAACAATTTCCATTCTTGAGTCCTGTTTTCAGTTGATTCTGCCTTGTTAAATAAGATTGAATCCAAGTGGATTACATATTATACTACCTATCCCAGTGCTTGGTGGCTTTGCAAGTTTCAGCAAATCTGATACAGCAAATTTGGAAAAAGTCTGACACAAACCAATTCAATTTCCTTAAGTCAGAATTCTTGAAGGTCTTTAGCCTGAGCTGCAGTGCCTCATTTTGGAGCAGGAAATGAAGCTCAGTAGGAGGGTTTGATTTGCAGCTGGATCAGTTTTCAGTTTTCCCTCTCACTCAAATCTGGCCAAGGTATAAACCTCTGAAAAAAAAAAAATCACTATTTCGTGTACACTTTAGATATATGATGCTGCGGGTAAGTTCTTGGATGACTTCATCTCCAAATCTAAGGTTCCAGCCCAACATAGTTTCAGGAGCTCTTCCTTTGTAGTTGGGCTTTGGAGCCAAGAATGAAGAAATGTCACACTTGCACTTCAAGTATATGGATGTACAAGGCAAAGCAGTGAAAAGCAGGTGAAGATGAGGCAGACTAGAGACTGGGGAACAGAAGTGAAGATAGACAGGGTAATCTGGATGGTAGAAATAGGAGCAGGGTGAAAAAACACAGTAAGGAGCTGGGATATGAAGCAAGAGAAGATGGTGGGGAGGCAGGTAGGTCTGTAATTAACTGGACATATGACCTTCTAAGATCAAATTCAGGATTGGTGAGTTTCTTTAGCATCTTCTCCAACAACTGGACTAGAAATAATGTCAAGTAAAATGTTAATGTCTTCCTACACAGAAGGCAAGGGTTTGCTCTCTGCTCCTCTAGCTGAGTTTGAAGAGATTCACAGATCAAAGCAGCCCAGTGGGGTAAGGACTGCTTTGGGTTGGAGCATGGAGGCAATTGAGGTGCCTCATACACACGAGAGACAACGTGTCAGTGCCTCAGAGGCAAGCGAAAAGCACTGAGACATTTCAGTGGCAGGTCTCCTCAGTCACTGCATGAGACAAGCCACCACTGAGGAACACTGCTGCCACATTAAGCAGACTAGTCTCTAGTGAGAGCATTTGAATAACACCATCAAAGTTCTGGCAGACATGTTTCAGAACACTCTAATATCTTATCTAATATCAGCTAAGGATTGAATTGCTTTGCCAAGCTTCATCAAGATAACTGGGACAGATTGGCAGAGCACATCATACCACAGGGTGCGTGACACTTCGAGGGAGGGAGACAGGAGATACTGAATTTAATACCTATTGAATTATCACTGGAAGCAGAAAATAGAGCTCTGTGTGTTTCTATGCTAAACCTGAAGTGATCCATTCACCTTGTATGGTGAACCCCAGCACTTACTGCCATCTAGGTTAAGGGTCTGCTTTTCTCCTCAAGGAAAGGACTGTGAAGGCTTGACAGGACTTGAGCAGGGTCAGTGTGGGGACGTCGTTAAAGGACCAGGCAGGTATTACAGTTAGTAGGTAACCATGAGGCATTGATCACAGCAAAGTGACAGCCCTGCAGCTGGTGCACAGACTGAGTGTGATACCTTGGCTGGGAGAAGAAGAAGTGAAAGGCTGCAAAGAAGTGGGGGATGCAGCTGAGTCATGAAGGAAGGAGGCTGGGTGTGTGTGTGGGGGATGCCTTGTGCTTCCATTCAGCACCAGGGACATGTGAGCAGCAGTATTTCCGTTGTGAATGACAGATGCAGGCTTGGCTTGAAGAACCAGCCTTGAATCTCTGCAAAGTATTTGTTGGAGGTAACATTTGCAAGAGCAATACATTTCAATTTATGAGATCAGTGCTCTTGAATCCAACCGAGGAGGCTTTTGTGAAAGATTATATGTCTTGCAAGGAGATCAGGTTCACCCTTGTTGGGGCACTGGGGCCACGAGGCCACTAAGCAGTGTCAGCAGGCCCCCTGAGCAGAAGTTGAGGGGCTGCTGGCTCTCAGAGCTCTCTTGAGTGCAGTCATGACACATGTACAGGAAAAGAACCTTCCCCTGTGCTCCCAGTTACATCCTCAGTTTGACCACTTTGACGGAGAGCAATATGAACTATCCCATGGTCAATGAATGCTTGTTTGTAGAACTGCTAGAAAAAAAATAATGAATTTTCAAGAGAAAACTCAGTTAATTGAATTTACTCATTTGGAAATTTTTCCTGAAGCCTCGTTTAAGTTTTGCATGCGTTTATCATATGCATATCTTGTAAGTGCCAGGAGAAATTGAAAATGCAGGTCATGAAACAGACCTTTGGATGGCCTCTCAGGGAAATGCAGGGATATTTCAAGCAAGACTGAAAAGTGTTCCTCTAAAGCAATGTTTTTCTGGCAGAGGTGGCCTAAATTGCGGGTTTTTGATCACCATACCAACACAAAGAAATGTGTTGGGGTCTTACTTTAAAAACTGGAGAGGTTTCAAAATTCTCAAATACTGGATTTAGCAGAAACATGTAATTTAACAGTTTGATGTTAACAACATGTTAATGTAAATTTCATATTGAGTGCTGCCTCACTTGCACTTGGACTGAGACTAAAATGAAGGTGTTCTTTGGCCCTGTACCCTGCAAACTCAGTCCCCAGGTTGGGACCAAGCTCAGCATTTCCTTCCTGCAGAGTGAAGGGAGAAGCTGGCATGTACCTGGGTCCTAACATGGACCTGGGCAATGTCTTGGTCCCTCTAGATCCAGCAGAGCCTAATAAACACTGTGTGTAGCACAATAGACTTTTTCTTGCCTTGCAAAGGTCTGCGTGAGAGAAACTGGCCTTGAGGCCTGCTTCAGTGTGCTTAACATACCCAGAGAATTTAGGATTCATGCCTAATTAACTGTTTCCTGAAGACAGCTTCCATGGGACAGACTTTTGTAAGTACTAATGATCTACCTTGGAAATATGATTCTACAACTTTACTCATGTTCTTCATATAAGTAAAAGTACATAAATTATGAGCTTCAGAGTCTGCGTCCAGGCAGAGAGGTAACACTTGAGAGGGTTTGCAAACTCGTTCTGCTGGTGGCTGCATCATATTTCTATAAATGCTGGTTTCAGTGCTGATACTATCAACATAGGCCTATTGAAGCAACATTGTGTCTCCCCAAAAAAAAAAAAAGGAGAAGGAAAAAAAGCGCCTCCATTTGGAGCTGAAGTTTACTTTTCTTTCTTCTTCTAGGCTTACAGTTTTGTATTACTCATGTAATTCTGTGGTCACTTTTCAAGAACTCCTATGGGGAATTTTGCCTCCTCCTCTTCCCTGGAAAGAAGGCTATACAGGAATTTTCCAGCTATGTTCAAGTACTGAGCAAATATGAAATTTAAAAATGGAAAATCTGTCTTTTAAAAGATGAGAGCCAGATATCTTTGCACAGAGATGCAGGAAATGATGGATGAAGTTTGGTAGGTTGTTATGAACGTGAATGGTGCTGCTTCCTGATCAATTTGCTCGGTACTTAATTGTGGCTTAGCTTTAAATGAAGCTAAATGCCAGAGCTGTCAATCCAGCTCAGAAACGGTACAAAACCTGGGAATCTGGCTGCAAAACTCATGTTGCTCAATGCAACCTACATGCATGGTCTAAGGTAGCCCATCTTGCTTCTCCTACAACACACAGTCAGCCACTGGGGTGATGTATATGCTGCTGTCTACTGTAAGTGTTGGTGATACTTTCCATGTACAAAATGCCATCAGTGTGACAGATATTCACTGCCAACACATCAAAATGGAAAACCTGCTGCAGTTCAAATAGAAATATCCTGTGAGATTCTCAGCTATGTTGAATTAAGGAAGGACAAATAGATAAAATGATTTTTTCTAAGCTCAGTTAACTCCATGAGAACAGGGCACAGCTGTGAGTCCCTTAAAGGCAGTACATGTTGTCTGCCAAGTTAGAAGGCAATTATTCTTCATAAATCTGTCTTTTTAAATTCAAGCAGATCGATTGTCTCGTCCATCTTTTCCCTATGCAAACACCCGGAAAGGCTCTTTTAGCACCACCTACTATGTACCCCTCTTAACAGGAGAGCAACACCATGGAGGTGATGGAAGCCCTGTCAGCCCTGCATATTCCTTTACCATGGTGGATGTAAAGGTATGTTCATTTTGCTCATGTTTTTAATGCTTTAACCAAGAAGTCTCTGTGCTGGTTTTAAACATCTTCGCTTTAGATATCTTACCTCTATGCAAAGAAATAGAGCACTTCTAAAAATCTATTGTCTAGCTAATAGGCAGAAAAATTGTTTCAGGAAGAAAGGGTAGTTTCCTTACATATACTGTCATGGTTGCATCAGCATTCCAGAGCTGTGGCTGGTTAAAATTGGCTTGGTTACAAGACAGTTATCTTCTAATAGTCCTGTTTTGCCAAATCACCCTGGCTCTGAAAGCCAAAATGGCTCTGCCCTTCCTGGTGACCTGTAATCATGGATAGACATCCAGCAGATACAGTGAAGGCAAAAGCTGTTTGGTGCAGTTG
Source organism: Atrichornis clamosus (assembly GCA_013400975.1). Lineage (NCBI taxonomy): Eukaryota > Metazoa > Chordata > Aves > Passeriformes > Menuridae > Atrichornis > Atrichornis clamosus. The sequence goes on from WBMZ01004923.1 coordinate 208,520, forward strand.
TGAGCAAAGCCTATGTAAAAATACGTGCTCCTTGTGATCTGAGTAACATGCTGGTGATTGTCACTTTTTTTTTTTTTCAGACAGGGAGAATGCTTTTCAGTATTTGCAAAGTGCATTTTGAGATTGTTCTGTCTATAGCCATTACTGCTATGGTGTGTCTTCTCTGACTGACATTTGGTGGATTTCCTAAGGCCCTAAAACCCCAACAAATTCTAGGAGAAAGTGAGAGAATTAAGCATAAATTGTTCTCTCCCATGCTGCTGTGGCACAATGAAAGAAAGGTTGTTAATTTTTCTTTTTTTTAAATGTTGTTTTAAAGACCATATTGATGTATGTCCCTATTCCATTCTAATGAAACAAAACAAGCAAATGAGATGTGTGTCCTTATTAATCAGCTTCCAGACAGAGCCCAGCAGGACGAGTGAGGGGTGGGATGCAGTGTGGAAAAGACTCAGCAGCCAGTCCTGGGTCAGCTGCTTGGTGGCACTGGATATGACAGAGGCAGCCTGGGGACAGACCCTAACCATTGGCAGCTTAGATACTGGGGAAAAGTGTGTTCTTGGAATGAAGAAGTATGGGAAATTCTGCTGTCACTTAGGAAATTTCTGGTTTACTTCTGCTGGCATCATAGAACAGTCCTCTGGGGTCTTAGTCCCACCTCTGATCACAGTACGGCCAACTTCAAAATTAGGTGAGATTTTCCACAACCTCATTCCACTAAGTTTTGAAACTCCAGGAAGAAGAAGCCATTGCTTCCCTGGGCAACTTTTCCTGTACTTGACTATTCACCCTCATTATGAAAATGTCTTCCTTCATTCCCTTGCTGCTTCTCTGACCACTCTCCCTTGTCCTTTTGGGGTGTATATCTGTGAAGAGTCTGGCTTTGTCCTTCTCTGTAACCCACCATGCAATTAAGCAGTGGGAGGCATTGCTGCTTCCTTCAAAAATAGCAAATGAAGGAATTAGAACTGAGCCAATATATTTATAATAGCTTCTGGGAGACTGAAAGGCCACGTGAATCTCAATTTGTGAATCATTTCTGCTACAAAAGCAGAACAAATTCACAAAAGTGAACAGCTTGGCATTGGCACTTCCAGGACAGGAATTTAAGGGGGTTTTCTTTAACCTTGACTTTGAAGAGACCTAGAGATTGACAGGGGATGATGGAAGAGAAAAGGATTAAACAACTTGAAAGCTGAACTGAAACACTGCTCTTATTTTGACCCATTTGTGATTTGTTGTTGATATTTTGGCTCCACAAAAACAGAGAGAAAAGCTATGAGCATTACTTTCTCAGCTCCAGAGGAGACTGCAGCTCAGCTGGCTGGTGACTTCATGGGGACTTTGCTCCAAAAGTGGTGAAGTGTCACTGGGCTTAGACAAGAGGGCTTTCACTTTCTCCCAACATCTCCACTGCGATGCTGGCCAGTGGAGTTAAATTTTTAAACTGTGGAAATGTGGAAAACTGCAGCTAGGAATCCTCTGTTAAATCACAGAAAAACAGGGCTAGAAAGATTCACAAGGGCTCATTTAATTTTTTCTCCAGCCTCAAGGCAGGTTGTACTACTTTATCATCTCTATCCACCACATGTCTGACTTGTCTGTAGCATGATGAAAATTTCAGTCCCAAAAACTGCTGTTCTTACCTGCAGGATTTTTTTTTCCCATGCATGCTTTGACTTTTACTTGCTTTAATTCAAGCTCATTGCTCTTGTTTGTTGTAGATATCCATTTATGACAACATTTTACATAGACGGAGAACTATGTTTCCCTTCAGGCCCCACATACTTAGGCTAAACCCCTATTCTGCCAGCCTCTGCTCCCAGGGTGTTTTCCACCCCTGCTTGGCAGCTGGGCTCTCTGCAAGCTCCACTCCTCGAGTCACAGCACATTACTCTGTCTGGTGTGGAAGGGTCATTTCCCTGTGTATGGGCTTTGCTCCTCCTATGTCCACACCAGAACATCTGTGTTCTTCACAACAACTTGACACTGTTGATCCATGTTCACTCTGCAATCCACAACCACCCTCTCATCTCTTTTTTTGGCAGAGCTGCTGCAGCTGAACCCAGGCTGTGTTTGCACAGCTGATTGTTCCTGCCTACCTCACACATGTCTCTACTGAACTGCATCCTTTACCCAGGCCTTTTCCCCATCTTGTCATCATTGCTTTGAATTGTAATCCTGCCCTCAGCTCCCACTTGCTTTGCTTTATCCATAAGCTGATAGCCATACTCTCCATTTCCCCATCATCTGTACCCTCAGCAGATGCTCTTCTTTTCAATTGGCCCTAATGTTTTTGGACACAAGGGAAATATGTGATGCTTTAGCTGCCATCCTCTTAAGAGCTCTAAAGAGCTGAGTCTCGTAGAAATGGATTTTGTTCCCCTTGAAGCTGGAACCCTACAGCAGAGCTGGATGCATTTTTGACTGATACAGTAATCCTTGCTTCCTCTCTCCAGTTGCTTCATGTCGTGTCAAACAGCTCCTGCACTTGCAAATGAAGGAGAGGATATCTGCTTATAATTCATACCTCCTCTTATGCACATTTCAAGTTCAAGGAATGGCAGTAGCATATGGGAGAGTCTTTTGCTTCAAAAGATGCCAATGCTCTTGAAAAATGAAGCCTGTAGAAAATCATAACTCATCACTATGAAAAGAGCATTTGTTTGATAGTGTGCTGTGGCTGTACCCAGTAACTTCGTACTGGTAATGAATAATGCCATAATAGGGAGCTTGTGAAAAAATGAGCTGACACAGGACAGACCCCTCTGCCAATTCACATATATCTACCACGGAGGTATGACTGAAATGCCTGGTCCCATGCCACTGGGAGTCTCGCTGAATCAGGACATTGAGCAATAAGGCAGCTCCTGTGAAGTAGTGATAATCTTCCTGTTGGTCTGTGAGTAGCCTGTCACTTCTGAATTCTCAGGTGATCTGTTGCTGTTACTAAGAAAAATAAAATCCTGCCTCTCTGTGGGTGTGCTCTTTTACCAGAAAACAAGGAGTAAAGCCAGGTGTGGTCTGGGGGAGTCCTGTGTGGAGCTTTGTGGAGCCCGCTGAGATGCTGAGGGCACTGGGGTTGCATGATGTCTGCCATAAAGCAGTCACCCAACACTGGCTCCTCCAGCACTCAATTAAAACATGCCCAGTATACGGCCTGACACGTGTCTGCACATAAACTATAAAAATCCCACGTCTCCCTACCTGAGAATGGTGACTTAAATGGGCAGTCCCAAGGATTCAACATCTAATAACACAGTAATGACTGGCCTAAAACTTGGGAAGATGAAAGAAAACTTTTGTGTTTGCTTGCAAGTAACTCAGGGCCCAGGGTTAATGTTTTTAAACTTGCCATGCAAAATATGGACAAGAAATATAACCAGTTAGGAAACTGAAGGTCTGTGTCTGCACGTAACAGATGAATTCCAGCATCTGGAGCTTTGAAAAAAGCCTAAATGTGATATGGTCTGCAAACAAATTGGGATTTTATAGAACCAGTAGTAATACAGTAGACATGGCAGTGGAGGCAGGGTGGGAGGGAAGCAGGTTAAACTAGCATTATAACAAAATGTTTCAGAAAATATCACTCCCTGTTTGCACCTGAAGAGTGAATGCTAACCTGAAACAATTGTACTCCTTTCTTTTATGCTTTCTCTACTAAAAGGTGCTATTTTAGATTTCTACTCATGTCATCGATTAATTTGCAGGGACTGCTCCCTCTCCCTGGGCTGAATCCACCCTGGGAGAAGCTGTCTAGAAGACTGGGCAGTTCTGTCGAGTCTGAATTTGATCCACTATGCTCAGTTGTCCTACTAATGCATCTGTCTTGGGTCTAAGTGCTCTCCTGGTTTGAACTATAATTATCCTAAAACTAGATTTTTCTAAATTTCATTCCCTTATAGCTTTTTATAGTTCTGTGAATTAATTATTCAGAGCTGAGGAAGTTCTCAGCAGTGCTTTTCCATAGCTTTTATGGACACAGATGCATTTCCCTCATGTAGAGCCAAGCATGCACTAGAACTTCAGATGGGGACAAGGGAAAGACTTTGTCCAAGTGTTGAGCACACTGAGTTCAGCATGTCCTCCTCTGACACCATCTTCTTGAATCTTTTGAGGCATAGATAATCTCTGAGCCTAAAAGTGTCTGTATTCCCTGCCTGGTATTTGTAGGCTTTAAAGTCTCCCTTTACCTGTTACAGGTTGATGCCACCTGTAGCACTGTGGGGCAGGTGGGCTGCTGTGAGCACGAGGACCAGTGTGGCTGCAGAGCTGAGCACTGCCAAAACCACCTCCGTTTTGGCTGGGATGGGGGTGAAGTGCAGCAGGGGTGCAGTGGAGACTGAAGGAGACAGACTTCTAGCCTGGAACCAGAGGCTGGGGAGAAGTCAGCAATCTCATTTCGCTGCTGAGCGAGTGGATGTGTGCTTGGGGATGGCCAGGCTCTTGGGGACATGTGAGAGGGGTGTCTCTGGGATGCAGGCTAGGGAGGATGTGTCCAAATAAAGCATAAAGTTTTGTTTGAATTTCACTTGAGCTGGAAGTTAGGAGGAATATTTGGATGGCATGGCGGCACCAACTTACAGAACTATGAGGCTGCTACTGGCACAGCTCCTCTGGCTTCATCAGCTGGGGCCTGAGCAGTCTCCAAAGCAGGTGTGTGGGGAGACATTGGGGTGTCGCTCCTGCCCTCACCAGGCTCACCCCATCTACCCAGGGACGTACAGCCCCTTCTTTTACTGAACCCTCTCCCTTGGAGGCTGCTCACGGTGGGGATTTCCATCACAGAGCAGTGGTGAAGGGAAAGGTCTGTGCTGCAGCTGCTCTGAGCAGGACCCTGGTTTCCCTGCATTTGGCTCTGCAGAGGCAGTACAGCGGCAGCAAACGAGATTGAGCCTCTTGTGCCTCCCACATCCTCCTTTGGGTAAGTGCAGAGTGTGTACTTTAATTAGTGATGATACATGAGGGAGACAGGAGATGAAGCAACATTCAAATTAAGTATCTGCAAGAGCTGGTGAGAAGGTAAATACGAGCTCCCAGTTTGGGGGTTTTTTTTTTAGTCCCTTCTTTTGCAGCAACAGTTTGAGTTTTAATTTAAAAAGCAAACAAATCGTTGTTGCAGCACTTTTTTCCCCAAAACCCACCTTTGAGGTCCACCTTCACAGGCCTCTGAGCTTTGTGGCACTGCGAAGTCCAGGGTGGTTAGCAGGGCTGCCACTGCAGACGGGGGCCAGGTCCTTCCCAGGCACAGCACTACCTCAGGCAAAGCGCTGTCGCTCCACGCTGCAAACCCACGCTGAGGGCGGTGGACTGACAGCGGCACGACTCCAGCAACCCTCCTGCAGCGGGTCACCCTTTGACAGAAGCAAACCACAGTAGGTTTGGAATCTTTCCTCTGCAGTGGAGGCTTCAAGTGACCAGCCTGACTCCTCTCTCCCTTTGCGCTGCTGGGGAAGCTGTGGGGACGCCTCTGCCCGCACCCCTGCATGCACTTCGGCTCCCAAGATCAGGAATCACTGCTCACAGTTGTGTACGTGGTACCACTGCTCGTCCTGGGACATCTGAACAGCTCATACTCCACACTGAGCATCCTCTTTCCTCCTGTCAAGGGCGGGGGCTTCAGACTGAAAGTGGGTGGGATGCGGAACACAAATATCACACATGTGCCGCAAAGATAAATGAAGGTTTATTGAAGAAAAAATTAACCTTACATTTAAAGTTTTTTTGTTTCTTAAGTGCTTAACTTCCTCTGTGTCCTATATGACAAATTTTTCTTTGCTTTTGTAAATAATACAGTATCTAATTATTGGACAAAGCACTCTTCATAGCAAAATAAGTTTTTTAAAGCATTTTGAACTGATAAGTACCAAATATTCACACCCCCTTCACTGTGATTTCTCCTTAATAATAATTTTGGTGTTTCAGTATGAGTCAGGCAACAATAGAGGAATTGCTGAAAAAATTTTGCTAAAACCCACTCTGACACAACAATTATGAGTCAAAGGAAACACAACAGAATTTTACTGGTTCAGGACTGGCTTGGTTGGATGTGTATTTTCAGAAACCAAACTTAACATCTGGAATTGTCTACAGTTTGGCTATTAATAGGATGTCTGTGTTTTTATTTCAATGCCACCACTGGGAGATAAGGCCTGCCCTGGGGAAGGGGTCGCTGCCAGTGGCCAGTGATGCCTGGCAGAGAGAACTCCACTAAAACAGGAGATTTCCTGCAGTGATGACTCAAAAGAAACAGCCTTTTTTCCAATGGAAAAATGCACTATGTGAAAGAAAAACATAAAGAGCAGAGGCCAGGAGAGGAAAATACTGGAAAACCCCAAAGTTCCAGAGTCCCTACTTTTCCTTTCTGCCCTTGCTAGTGTAACTTGTTTACCTACCTTTTTGTTGCCAAAAATTAAATTTTATGTGCCATTAAAGGCTGTTTGTTTCTGACAGGAGCCTAAAGCAAAGCAGTTGTGTCGCTCTCAGGAGTTCATATGTGGAAGGGCAGAAACCTGCTCTTTGCATGGTTGAAGCCAAACTGTACATTTATTAATCCATGCTGAAACTCTTATGTAAAAGGTGACCCAGTCCAGCACCTTTAGGAATTCATCTGGTTTAGGAACTCATTGGGTGCTCTTTATTATTTCTCAGACTCTATCAGCATGAAGGATTGTCTCTAAAACCTCTGTCAGACAATAAATGTTGCTCAGAAACTCCCAGCATGGAGAAAATAACTGAATTTCTCTTACTTCTGGATATCATTGTATATAAAACATGACACCTAGAATCATAATAATATAAAAAATCTGGTGGTATTTGCATGGCAATCTGAGCTCAGAGGAGCTGCTGTGGCTCCAGTAAGCTGTGCCTTTGAATGCTGTCAGGCAGATCAGCTGAGCGTGGCCACACCTTGCCAGAACACCAATAGGATGCTGATAATAAGTGTCACACATTGCCCAGGATCCTGCTAGAGAGCTCTTTTATTGGATTATTGTCTGTTTGGACAGGGGAAAATATCCTCTGCTTGAAACAAATTGCCTCATGGTTTGTGTTGTGTTAAAAGGTGATCAAACATCCATGAAAACTGTGAGCCGTTTTAGTTGCAAAGTTGCTGCTTCTCTCTCATTTGGTTTTATATTATTAAAAAAAAAAAAAAAAAAAAAAAGCAAGCATGTTCTGGTAGTGCTGTGGCAGGGGTAGTGCAGGATGCTTGGCAAGACTAGAAGGCAGCCTGCCCTGGGGAGAAGTCCTGCCGTTTCAGCAGGAGCCCTCCACACGCGGCTGTGCTATCCCACTGGGTGAGCAGCCCCAGGCGGGGATCTGCTCCCCCCCGTGCCTGCCACAAGCAGGCCACTGTGGCTTTGTGGGATCATACGCTGGGCTCTCCAGCTGATGGGAAACATACACGGATTTTTCAGGCCAGTGAGTGAAATATGGTTGTCTGCATGCTTTAAATTGTGTTTTTGACTTTTAAAAGTCAAAGCTTGAGGCAGGAGAATTGGGATATCCCTGCAACAGCATGGAGGGTCTAAATGTGTAATCAATACCCTCATTTACTTATTAGTGTGCATTTGTCAAACGCTCAACAGTGTGATTAGCCTATTTAAGTATTTTCTTCAGGCATAAACCAACCTTTCCAAAATTACTAACTTTTTTCTCATTGAAAGTGTTGTTAATTAATACTTTTAGTGTCCTCCCCTGTGATTTGCTTTCTCTTAATTACCAACAGGAGCAATACAAGACTGCTTCTCTGCCAGTGCCAAAATTAAACTGACTTCCTCCAAACTGTGCTGAATGATCCACATGGCTGTGCCTTCAGGTACTGCGCAGGAGATCTCAATCCCATGGGAAATGCTGCTTTATGAGGCACTCTGTTTTCACAGATTTACAGAATAGTTTGGGTTGGAAGGGACTTTTAAAAGTCATCTAGTCAAACCCCCTGCAAAGAGCAGGAACATTTTCAACTAGATTGGGTTGCTCAGAGCCCCATTCAATGTGGCCTTGAAAGTTTCTAGGGGTGGGGCATCCACCACCTCTCTGGTGGATGTGCCAGTGTCTCACCAGCCTCACTGTAAAACATTTCTTCCTTATATCTAGTCTGAACATGCCCTCTTTTAGTTTAAAACCATTACTCAAATCCTATTGCAACAGGCCGTGCTAAAAAGTCTGTCCCCATCTTTCTAAAAGCCAACTTTAAGTATGGAAGTTAATTTCAATAGTAAGTACTTCAGGGTGGTTTTATGCAAGTGGGAGCAGCATGAGGACATGGTTGTCCCAGCAGTAACACATGAGCCCTGGATGAGAAGTGCAAACATGATGCAAAGACCCTTAACCCCAGTGTGCTGGGAAAGCAGCATCCTGATGCTGGTGTGTGGAATCCCCTGGCTCTTGAAGGCATCCCAGAGCATGCAGTCTGGAAGAGCACTACAGCAGCATCTGGTCGGCTCCAACATCTCAGAAAGCACTGTTGGATTTCTTTCTTTTTCTCTTTTGTTCAGCCATATGAAAAAAAGCAATCTCAGCAAAACTGAAAGTTGCTGTGGGGAAATACCAGGCTTAGTATATTATTTTTCATTGCCCTGATTGAACAAAAATACTTTTAACTTTTTTGCTTTCTAAACACCAAGCTAGACCACTGATTTTCATTTAGACACACCAACACTTTTTTCATACTTTTTTCTGACTTTTGCATTCTCCTGTCATGTTTCAGAATAGAAACAAGTAACAGCATTGGTATTTTCTGCTGCACTGAAACACTTGAGTCTTCTCACTCTATTCTCCCTCTCTCAGTATAAATGTGCCATGTTGAACCACAAAACCACTCTGTTACATGTCATAGAAATGAATTTTTCAATGGCTACTTTGCTCTGTGGGAACTCATCCATTTCAAGGGCTCTCTGTTATTTTCTGCTCAGACCAATTAGAGATGTCATTTTGTGTTTTGAAATTGCTGCTACTGCCAGCATGAGGAAATAGCCTGGGTGGGCATGCCAAGCCCAGGTGGGAATGCCACCGGATCATGGGCAAACACCCAAGGCCCTGCTGCTCTGCCCTGATGGTGGGTATCCTTGTGCAGAAACCCTGCAGGAGAACAGGGTTGTTGGTAGATGCAACTGGACATAATCATGTGCAGGATACAAAGTGTAGGAAATTCCAATTTTTTTGCTAATAGATACAGCTAAACTGCCCCTGGCCTGAAACCTTGTTTGATGATGAATCCCAGCAAATATTGTAGCAAATTCCAGACTGAAAAACTACAGTAAAACACTAAAGAGAGAATTCAGGCTTTTAAAACTTTTCTTATTTAGCAAAATCTTTCCCTTTTTGCTTAAGAAACTTGAATATAAAAATCTTATCTGAAACACCTAACTTTAGTGTCTGACATAGCAACTGCAGCCTGGGAGGCAAAATCAGGTCCTTTTTAGGTTTCCATGTAATAAATGGGTAGACAACAGTAAATTAAACTAAAATGTGTCAGTTTAATTCATAAATTCTTCACCTCTGTTAAGCCTAATTTTTTAATATTTCCACCCTCAGTCTTTCTATTATGGGAGAGAAAAACCACGCAGCCAATTTTCCTTTATGTTGCTTTAATTGTTGCTCTCTTAGGCTTTGAAAAGGATACCAAGTGTTCTCATATATGTAAATGTGCCTGATGGCTTTGGCTGTTCCTTTACGAAGGCCCCACAGGCACTGGGGTATTCCTGGGGCAACTTTAATACAAATGTAGGTAGAGAGTGCATTTTTGTATTTGTCCAGCTGTGCAGGCTCACATCTGCTGTTCTCAGGCTTGCTGCCAATCATCACAGCCCTTACCATTTATTTTTTCTCACAGGCAAAGAAAGCACCCAAGACAATCTCCTGCTAAGAGAAAGAAGAGCAATCATGCAAAGGTGGATTATTTACACTATTTTGTTACCTTTTTTTTCATCTATCTGATGTTACTGGCACAATGGCAGGCATAGCAAGTAGGCTAGAAATGAAAAAGCATGCAAAAATTACATTAAATATTGTGTTGTAGCTAAATTCTCTGAATACTCATTTGGTCCTGCTTTATGTTCTATTATTCAAACTAGACAAAGAGACTTAGGAGATACCTAGCAGATTCCCCCCTCCTGCCTCTCCCCATCCTACAAGGTCATTTAAAACAGGCCAAGGAAGTACAGTAGAAGATGCAGGGAACAATCCTGCTTTGGCAGGAAAATGCATTGTAAAAATCTACCTGCTCTTTTTCACTCCCAGTTTCTGTGATCCAGATGGCTGGCATATTTTTTGGTAGTACATTAAATACTATCTCTGCCTGTTCAGGCAATGTTGCTTGCCCATACTGAAGGCAAGAACCATACATGCAGCTGGCATTTCTCAAATTATGTTTGCTTGGTAAGTCTGACTTGGAAATACAAAGGAGCACAAAGAGTGGTTAAACTGATGCAGGCAAAGATTCAAGCCCCAGCATCTGGTAGAAAAAATAGGAGGCTTTATGGATGAGCATCTGAAAGTTTATCACTGTAATTCAAAATTTATAAAAAAAAAATTCTGATAAACGATTTTCCCTCTTATCTCCCCAAGCACCTGCCAACCAGCTTGGTATATAACACTGGTAAATAACACTGGCTCATATCTCCGTTAGTGTTCTCATTCAAATTTCTCTAAAATGATTCCTCATTGAGGGATTTCCAAAAACAAGATTAAAAGAACATTTTAAAAAATAATTACGTTGTCTTTTGAAACGTTGCTTTCTTCTTCATCAAATGCACATTGTGAGGAAGCTCAGTGATGGCGGGGGTGCCACGAGTGCTCCTCCAACCTCTCCTGCAAGGTTGTTCTGCAAATGGCCTGGCCAGGCAGGAGCTCCTTCCCAGGCAAAAATGCTGCCAGCGGCTTCCCCCCGGGAAGTGCCACAGGCCTCCAGGATGACCGTGTGGGGATGACCGGGATGACCATGTCCCCGGCTCACAGACAGAAGACATGCTTTTGCTGTCACTGTTCGCAGTGGAGGCAAGTCCTTGCTCTTCTGGGAGAGGTAGATCAGAGCCAGTCTGACCCACCACAGTCTTCCTGCCAGACACCTGGCCTGACCACGTCCGCAGCAAGCAGCCACCTTCAGGGACACCACCAGCGCTCTGCATCCCAGCAGCCATGACAGGTATCAGAAGACCAATGCGGAAAGAGTGGGTTGAATCCTTAGTTCTTGATAGCAGTTTCTTCCTTTTCTTTTTGGTGCTGGGCTGTCCAGGTCATGTTGATAAACAGTTCAAAAAAGGTAAATACCACTTTAATCTCTTCCTCCAGTTAATCATGGCAAACCACAGGAAGGCAGATGATAGTAATTCAAGATTAACAATAGCTTTATGAAGCTCACATCATTACAGAAGAAATTTAAAGAGTAGCAGCAAGCCTCACACCTCAAATACTTTAGTTTCCATCTAATCCCTTGATGATTAAACCCCAGACAACAAAAGGAATTTCACACATTATTTTCAAATTCAGCATAGTTGGAATGATGCAGATGAATCTAATTTAATCCCTCTTTGTTTCTCACTCCTGACTGTAGAAACAGAATAAAAAGCAGAAAGAAAAATCAAACAAAAGGTGAGATGCCAGAGCAGCTGTGGATTTAAGTTTGCGAAGGTACACGTTAGGTCATCATGGGATTATTACAGGTAGGTTTAGCAAACATACACTATCAAAAGAAGAACTTCAAATAAGCCAGATACACACTGTGGGACCAATTTTGCTAATGCCTTCATAGAACCACAGAAACATTTAGGTTGGAAAAGACCTCTAAGATCATCAAGTTCAACAATTAACCTTGACAACGGTGCCAAGTCCACCACTAAACCATGTCGCTAAGTACCACATCTACACGTCTTTTAAATACCTCCAGGGACGGTGACTCGACCACTCTACCCAGAGTAGCCTGTTCCAAGGCTTGACAATGCTATCTGTGAATAAATTTTTCATAATATACAGTCTAAACCTTCCCTGGCACAACATGAGGCAGTTTCCTCTTGCCCTACCACTTGTTATCTGGGAGAAGAGATCGATCTCCACCTGGCTACAACCTCCTTTCAGGTAGTTGCAGGAAGTGATAGGGTCCTCGGTGAGCCTTCTTTTCTCCAGGCCAAACTCCCCCAGCTCCCTCAGCTGCTCCTCATAAGACATGTTTTCTAGACCCTTCACCAGCTCCATTGCCCTCTGGGGAGGGGAGCAGCAGCCCTCACAAACTCATTGCAGGAATGAATCTACAGCCTCTTTTCATTTCAGATTGTTTGTGAGCAGTTGTCAGCTTTCTAAGGCCATCTTTCTTCATTTCCCACAGCATTTGTGTAACTCAGGAATTGCTCATTAGCAAGCATTAGGACTCTAAATCACCTGACACCTTGGTGCTCTTTCTCTGGTTGACTGTCTATCTGGATTGCACCACCTTGTATGCTGGAAGGGTGCAATACTTGAAGAAAGAAGTTGGGTATAAATGATAGCAACACCTCATTTGGTTCTTGTGTGTTCCCCAAGAATTGTTGAATACAGAATTATTTTCAGTATTTATGCAATTTCTGATGGGATAATACACAGAATACTAGAGGGCTCAAGAGAACAGCAGCCACAGACACTTCTCAAGTAAGTACCCACTCACCACAGACGGTCCCTGAACCTCCCAACACAGGCAGTTCCTGACAGACACATTCAGTGCTGTGCTGAGCAGGGAACAGAGCAGCACAAAGAGGCCCACCTGAGGATCATCCCAAACAAAGCAGGGTGCTCACCACTGCCAATCCCCAGCGAACCTGGGCATCCTGGAGAGCAGCCACTGCAGCCTCACAAAAGGCTGCAGGTCTCACCTCAGAGCCTGTCCACCACAGGACACGGGGGAGTGCCACACAGAGGAAAACCTGCTGCTGCTGCTGGGGCTACTGGGTGACAACCACGTGAAAAAGGAAAGCAGGGTTGAGTGCCATAAGCCGTTTTCTCTCTCCAGACGTCAGCCCCGAGGGCTGTAAATCTTGGAGGAGGCCTCAAGTAGGTACTTGCTCTGTTGCCACCCATTCCTGGGCGGAGTGGTGTCGTTACCTGTGCCACCGCCCTCCCTGGCAGAGTAGCTGGAGAGGCACGGCAGGAACCACAGACTCATCCTCGCGTTCAGCCGTGCTTACGTCGGCCATGCTTGCACAGGGAAGGGTTTGCTGGGAAATCAAGGGGATTATTCACGTGTAATCATCTCCTGCGAGGAAAACCCAGCTTCAAGCAGGTGAAGTTGGCAGCGATGGTGGTTGCATAGAGTTTTCCATTATATGTTCCCGGTTGACTTGCTTCTAGTTTAAACTGTTCAGGTTCTTTAGTTTCCAAGTTTGTTCTTTGCCTTGGACTGACATCTTTGTTATATTCTTTTTAAGCTGGCAAAATGGTTCAACTATTTTTGAAAGGCCTTGGAGAAAGTGGTTATTGTTAAGTAATATTTTAATCTCTGTAACATTTTCTTCTCTTTGCATCAATGTATCCAGTGTCAATGTATTCAAGCTGGAGTACATGTGAAAGGTTTGGGGGTTTTTTTTCTTTTCATTTTTCCCTGTCCTTATGAAAATCTGTTGCACTTAGTGCAAAGATAACTGCTGCTTTGGTGGTGGTGAAGTTTTTCTGTTTATTCCCCCCACCAAGTTTTGTCGCTTAAATCTTTTAGTACCTTTTTCGTGGTGTGGCCTTGATTTCAGCTCTATTCAGTTCTTATCTCACGACAGCACTGAATGTGCTCAAGGAGTCTCCTATAAGGGGAGGCAGAGTGAAAACTGCCAATAAGGCACAGTGGCAACTACATTAAATTCTCCAAATATTTTTGACTTGAAAATGTGCTGGGCAGGAGATGGGAGGGTGGGGAAGAATATCCTAACAGGAAGATTCACTTCTTTGTGCTGCATGCCGTATTTCTGAGCAATGCTTCCAATCACCTCCCTCAGGAAGCAGATTAAAATCAATCCCTAAATCCCCTCCATTTTGTGGTGGGCTACGCGGAGAGGCTCTGCAAGTTCGTATCTTGCACAGAACAGTGAGTGAAGGGTGAGCGCCTGTCTCCGGCGAGTGGGACAGCACCCGTTCACAGACTCAGCCGACGGCACCGAGTTCACCTGTGCCGCTCTCTGCCCTGGTGAGGGTCACCGCCAGCACGGGAGGGGGGCACTGTGGGTGGCAGGGGATTGTCCCGTCGCCCTGCTCAGAGGGAAGCGTGGGGTGCACGTGCTGGGAGGCGGCTGCGCTCGCTTCCAGCGGCCGCTCCAAGTGGCCACGGCTGCCGCCGTCCTCCCTCCGTCTCCGCGCACCAGCACTGGACACCTCCAGCCGCTCTGGAGATCCGCAGGGCCTGTGGAGACATGGAGCCGCGGGATGGAGTCCTGCCCCGGCGTTTCCTTAGTTTTGGGGGTAAAAACCAAAAGAAAAAACCAAAACGCAAAAAAACCCCCAACATCAAAAATCAGAACTTTTTCCGCCCCCCGGCTCATGCCCGCGCCCGCGGTGCCGGTGGGGCCGGCAGCGAGTGCCGGCCGG
>WBMZ01004925.1:0-107728 GCA_013400975.1 Atrichornis clamosus
TTCCCTTTCCTTTCTTTTTCTTCCTCCCACTGGTCTTGTCACTCTTCCTGTTTTGCTTTAAAATAGAATTTCTGCAGAAGTTTCCAAATGATAATCATCTGGGGAAATACTTGTGTTCTCTGGAAGCCAGTATCATTAAATACCTGTGGATTTACTTCAAAGGAGAGGAAAGTTTAAATGCAGAAACACTGGCAAATTAGCTCATTTTTAATTTTCATCTGCCTATTTTAGATTTGTAGCTACAGACAAACCTTAGTAGGACAAACTTTGGCTTAGGGAGACACCATTATTTGCTATGAGACAAGGGTCAGAAACAAGCTCTGGAAACCATTTGTCAATAAAACCCTGATAAAACTAGGAAACTATTCATGTGGTTTGTATTCCCACTAAGTCTTGTAAAGCACTATTTATCATGGTGACAGCCACCGAATAAATCCTACAATTATAAAGGGACACTGCTAAACAGTTTTGACACTACAATGTTGGGTTGGAGCATCAAACACTCGACTGGCCCATGTTCTGGGAAGACACTAGAGATATCTCATAACCACTTAGTGAAGGACAGCATGTGGACTCATGTAAATGAACTTTACCACACAAAAGTGATGTAAAGAGCAAAGTAACCAATGATGCCTGCCACCTGTCGAGCATGAAAGAATACCTTGAAATTAAAGGAGGGTGAGAAGAGGAATCAGATGTAAAGGATACTTTCTCTGAAGATGGTTTGCAGTGGATTGTTGTCCCCAGAGAACAATAGATACATCTTACCCAGGCAGTGATCCTGCACATAAACAACAGTTGCAATGTTAACACCATGTATGCTATTTCTGATATGTTTAAAACATTAGACAGTTGGTCATGGGAAGAAGAGAGCCAACACTACTTATGGCTTTGAGACAGTGAGAGCTGTGTCTGAGGCCTGGAAAGGTGACAGCAAGTCTTGACATGGGCAGTTAAGGAACCTGGTGGGTAAAAGACTTTGACCCTCTGGTTCTCTCTGGTTTTTTCCTTCTTGAAAAGCTTTGGGCATACTCAGGCTATCTTATCTTTTGGGTTAGAGAAAGGCCTGGTTTGTCAGCCCAAAGGTCATGAGATTGCTTGATTTTCCATGAAGATTTTCACCAAAAGATCCTGTGCCAGCTGCAATAGCACTTTCAAGGCTAGTCTGTTCAAGGCTCTGCAGAGGCAAACTGCACAGTTCTCTGGCTGGTTCTTTTCCCAGGCCAGGAGAGCAGCCAGCACAGACCCCTTCTATCAAAGGTGCAAAGAGGGAAACTGGACAGGCTGGTACCGAGTTTTGTTTTAAGTAATTAACTCTTAGAAGGAATGGAAGCCATCAGTTTCCTGTTCTGTTGCTGCTGGAGGAGTAAGCTCAGCTTCTCCTCTTGCTCATCTTTTGCTCCTTTGTTTTCCCTCTTCCTACATCTCAGTCAGAGTCCTGAGTGCACTAATAGGCTTGAATTGCCCTCACCTTTCCTCTTGTTCCAATAGTCCCTCTTGTCTCCTATTTCAATAATATGTTCCCCATGATATCCTCTGAAACCAGGTTTATGAATATAAGTACAGCAAATGAGTCAGAAAGAAATGGAACTAACAAGCCATGCATCTATCATCACCCCCTCCCTTGATTTGTCTCTGGCATTATATCCCACAAACTTGACCATTGTTTGCTCTTTCAACTTGCACGTTATTAAGGCCGGGAACTCTATCTTTGCATGCATTTTGACAGCACACCATTCAGTGGGGACCTAATTTCTGCTTGGGGCATTGCTATAATATTAATTACAGTAACTGAGAGTCTCAGGTGTGCTTTGGCTGGAGTTGAACCATAACAAAAAGCAAGCCTCTGGACTATAAGCAAGGCAGAAGCTTACTCAGCCCTGCCAATGGTTTCTGACTTTTGCCAAACTCAGAATAGCAATTTTTTTAACCTGAAACAGTACAGCAGATTCCTTGTAGGAAACCCTATAAGTTCTATCCCAAGGTTTTCCCTAGTGAGTTGGGCACAGAGCTGAGAAATGCTCTAGGAACCCCTCCTTACATCCCTCCTGGTATACCTAGATGAAAGCCATCTGTTAACAACCCCCTAACACCACATCCCACTTGACCCACTTGCAGTCAGAATTTTGTTCTATCCATGGTTTCACCCTCCAGGCTGAGTACCTGAGCAAGACCACTTTGTGCCCAGTTAGCTTCTGCAGTGAGCTTTTAACTCCAAACGGGGATCTGGTGATTCCTTTGTATTGTCACTACACAACCAGGTATGACTGGAATTTCTGCTGGTTTTAAGAGCCTTGCCTCCAAGGCAATTAGACAGCCTCCTATCAGCTTTTAGGAAAATAAATTCTTTTGTCCATAGATGTGCATATATTTTGTGAGGAGTGGTGCATCTATTGCTCTACTAGGCAGTTATCTCAAGCCTGCGCCTGGTAAGATAAGATTCTTTAGGTGCCACTTACCTCTGTACACAGGCACCAGTCACTTGTATCCATGGGCATGGCAGAACTGCCTGAGCAGCGAGCGGCAGCTGCTTCCCAGTGTAATGACAGGGAGGCATTTTACGATTTGTGTAATTGTCACAATCACTGGCTTCTCTTGGTCTCCAGTTTTGAGACTGGAGCTGTCAAGCTGCTTTAACACAGCAGAACGTACCAAGACAGAGAGCTAAGGTGATGGGAATGCACAAACTGGTAACAGGTTCATTAACTCACTTTCTGTAAATCTGGGAATAGGGCTCTGGACTAACCTTGAATTCAGTATACCTGGTTTATTCCCATTTTCTGCCATTGTCCCAGTTCATGTGCCTGGGCAAGAGGTTTTACTTCTCTGTTTTAGCTCCTACCATGTTTGTTCTGTAAATAACCTTCTCAGCTTTTCAAGGCATTTTCTATGCCTTGGTGCTGTGGCAAGGCCCCATTTGTCTTGTGTAAGTTCACTGTAATGAACTAAAGTTATTTCACGGACTACACTTGCAGTCCTAGCTGTCAAATTTATTTGGTTCTCACAAGTTAGTGCAGAGACAAACATAGACAAGATAGGCTGAGAACTGAGCTAAAAGGATTAGCAAAGGTGGGTCACAGACACCTTTCTGCCCCTGCCCATTACCCTGTGCAGAGGCTGCTGTTAGCCCACAGACACAATATCATAGGCATTTAAGGTTCAGTGCCTTGGTAAAAGATGAAGAAATTGTGGGAGAACACCAGGATATTTAGCACTGTCAGATCAAGAATTGGTTCTAAAAGTGAATTTTAATTCATTTGGGGTGGAAGGGCACATCTTGAAAAGTAGCATCTGTCTACTGGTGAGGGATCTTCCTCTGCTAGATCATTTCTTTGTGTGGAGGAGATTTTTCCACACCTACTAATTCACCAGCCAGACTGGGACTGGAAAGGATTGGCAAATTACAAGCAAGGTGGCAGGAGTTTTGTTTCTACTCCAGATTCTGGTCAACAGTCTCAAGTTTCTCCTGCATTAAATATTTTGAAGCCTCAGACACCAGCTGGGAGTTGGACAGAGGAAGAAAGCAGACACACAAAAATTAATGAGATGCTGAGCTAAGAAGTTGATGTCCCCTGCCTAGGTAAGGGAAAGAGACCAACTCTTGCCATCACTCCGGGATTTTTTAGTGTAGTACAGCCTTTGGGATTTATAATTCAGGCTGCTTGGGATAATGTTGTTCTGTCTTTTGCTATAACGATCTCCCAGTGTGATAGAGTTACAAAGAGGGCAGTACATAATGTCGTACACATTCATGTTTTCCAGGCCAGTTAAACAGGCTTTCATTTGTTTTAGAAGGAATCTATTCAAACTTTGGCAGAGCAAGTCAATAATTGTGAGTTTCCTTTCTTCCTCCCACTTGGAATCCAGTCTGGATCACGCACAGAGATGATGTGGGGGGGAGGAGTAAAAGAGACCTCCAAGAAGTTAAATGCCTCCCACCATTAATTGAAGCAAAACGATCCCATTGCATGCACTGCCCTCCACAGCAACTGCATTAATGCAGCACTTCACTCTGTAACAACAAAACAGAGAGGCCATCGCTCACCCTGCTGCGGTCCCAGCTCTGGCTCTTCTCCGAGCTGTTTTTTTATCCATCCTACCCAGACAGACTCTCAGGCTGTGGCCCCTGGAGCCATCTGTTCCAAGGCCTGATCCAGATTTCTGGCCCTACTGTGCCTCCTGCTACTGACATCTGCTCTATCTCCAGCATGTTCTGGGAGTCACTGGCATTCAGCTGTGCCTTCCATAAGACACTGGTTTGTTCTGCACTTGCTCCAGCAGCTAACTGGAACTCTGCTCCATTAGCAGCCACCAGCTTCTAGCACTGTATAAGTGAAATGAGCCGAAGCCCGAAGAAATTAGGCAGGCTGCACGTAAAACAGTGCCTACATTTATATAAACTTGTCAGTGGCCTCCAGGTAGTGAATGGAGATGGAGGATACAATCCTCGGAGTGCAGACTCAAGGAGATGTGGAAAGATTTTGTAGAACTCTCAAAAGTCAACATTGGCTCCCCAAACTCTAAACGAACTCTAGCAATAAAAGAGGTGGGCCAGAATCTTTCATCCACTGCCCAGTAAGATGAGCATTCCCATGTGCAGAGTTCATCATATGAGCCTTGTCTTTAGAGGATTTTGTGAATATGGTGGGGAGTTCTGAATAAAAACCTGATAAAATCTTCTAGGATAAACCATAATTCATGGCCTAATCCTTTTCCTCATTTTAGTCACCGAATATTCACACTTCAACTTAGTGACAAGTTGAAAAAAAGAAGTACACTCACCTAGAATGTACAAAGGCAAAGTAAACTGCTGTTACCCATTTAACTCTGAAAGACTAACTATTAAAGTTTAGCATCACTGACCAAAAACCTCACCCTCAATGTTGGGGAAGAAAAGAAGAAAAAGAGGAAGTCCAGCAACTAACAAAATTATGGTGCACCAATCCTCTCCTAAATTTGATCTCTTGCAGGTTGGATCCTCAATCCATCTCCTTTGTTTATCCCTCAAGTGTAAACCTCTTCAGCTCACATTGCTCTGCTTCAAGAGCTAATTCCATGTGAGTCATGGTTCTGGAATGCCAATAAACATGGCTGTAACCATGCCTCAGTTTGTTGCTGCAGATCATTTTGGCACAAAATTAGGCCTGTTCTTATCTTTGTTTCTGCAACCCTTCTCAAAAAAAAAGGAGCTTCAGGTGTGGCTGTGGCCTTTAGGTGCAAAAACAGGAGAAAAATTTTAAACAGACAGAAACAATTAATACATACCAATCTACAGAGAGAGGTGGGCATCCTCATTTCTGAAGCCCTTGGAAGTGGGGAAATCCCTGCTGCCCTCTACTAGGACTACTCTTCCTTTCTGCTGAGTCAGGCAAAATATTGCTATTTGCTAACTGTGATAGCATCAGAAGAGTGAGGCCCCAGCAGGACTGCTGTTAGGTAGGAGTCTGTTTCCCAAAATCTCTTCCAATGACGTTTGTATGCTTAAACTTGTTGCTCATAAATTACTTATGGAAATAAAGGGTGAATACCTAATAATCCTGTTTCCTCCCCCTCTCCCACCCTCCCTTCCTTTCTCCCTTCCTCTCTTTCTACCTTCCTCCCTCTTCCCCCCCTGCCTTGTTCTTTTTCTCTTTCAAGTACAATTTTCTTTTTGCATTTATATCTCAAGAATAAGTTGTCAAAAAGTCCTTCAAGTGAAGTGAAATCACAATCAGGACCATGGCAAAACCTTTCCCTAAAAGGATTGTCCCTGTCTGCCAGTTAAGGCAGTCCCTGGGGCCTGGAATGCAGTGCAGTAACTGAGATATCTATTTATAAGCTAGTTGAGAGATAGTTATGTTTATTTAATCATTTGTATGATATTTTACTAGCAAATCAGTCTGTTGGATATTGCCCTAGTATGAATAATTTTGATCCAAAAATACAAAGCAGAAAATGACAGGCAGTGCAACATTCAGTCGAAATTGGTTCTGCGCAGATCCCTCTGGAAGTCACTCTGCTTTATATCTCAGCGAAAAAAGCAGGGCTCTGTGGGCTGCAGGTTTCTCGGCCTGAGCCGCAGGGCGCTGCCCCTCAGAACACTGGTGTTGCACTGACCCTCTGCCCAGGGGCCTGCGGCCGGGAGCACGGCAGCGGGGAGGCAGGATGTGCCCGCACCGCAGCCCGGCACAGAGGGCATTCTGACCCTTCGCCCCGGCCGCTCTGCTCTTGAGAAATACTTTGTAATGAACGAGTCTTTATCTTGAAATTGCTTCAGAGTGAGTGACACTGGCTGGGAGCCAGCACACGTTCTGGACTGCTGGAAGGTGTTACTTTGTGAACATCTCTTTTCTTTCTTTTTAATGACACCAACCTCTTGTTTCTAACTGAAGTAACACGCAGTCCCAAGGCCAGTTTTTAAGCCTGAGGCCCTAAACTTGCATTTATTCACCAGCATTTAGCCACTCACTAGCGAGTAACATTCACAATTGCTTCCCAAAGAGGTTCAGGTACATATCAGTGTTGCTTCCCGACAGGTTTACAATGACAGATGAGTGTAGGAGGTCAGCTGCAGGGCAGCGCCATCCCATCAAAATAAAGAAGGACATAGACTTTTCTTTGTGTGTTTTCTAGGAGAAGAGAATTTCTTCATCCAAGATTTCTACAAGAAGTTGTCACAGTTTCATTGCAAACTCTGTGACAAGATTTAGGTAAAGTAAATAGATTGCATTTGGTTTACAGCACATGATGAAGGAGTATGTATTCAGGCCAGGGGAAGATCCCATTAAATCTACTTATACTGGGTTTATGCTTACGCAGTACAGTGCTTTTACACTGTTCTCCAGGGTATTGTGCTGGGATTGTCATGATGAGGACAGTGCCCTTTAACATCCTGTGCTGACAGAACCCCATTTCCAACAATTTGGGTGGACTGCAGAAGGCAAATTAAACAAGCCTCAAAGACATATTAAAATTTTAAAGAAAATTATTTTTTCATCCTTCTGTTGTGAAAGTTAAAGCAAATGCAATGCAAAGAGCATTATCTTTCACACAGAACTAGTCTAGTGGGAAAAGCCTCTTATAAATAACTGCAAATATATAACTGTGTATTATGTATATATATATATAATATTTATTTTTATGCATGTGCATGAACATATTTATATATGGATCTATAGGTATATGTACTGAGAAGGCCCTGGATTTCTGTCCAACATAAAGAAAACCATTCTTTTTTGAATGTTCCCTGGAAATCTGTCCCCAAAGTGGAACATTCCTTACAGAGTAGCTTGTTACCTACCTTGGCTTCATCAACAGTAACTACTATCTCTCATCATTGACAGCAACAGCCTGAAGGGGTCTATAATTTACTGACAAGAAAAAGTTTAACTACCTTAACAGCTGTCACTTGCAGATCAGTGAGCACAGGAACCCAAGATAAGGTCCATATCTTGGGATGATAAAAGATAAGGTCTGACTACAAGGTCATGCTGTGTCTGAGAGCTCCTTGACTCAAGTGCTTTGCCCAGATGAGATCAGGATGCTTTGATCCAGAGCCAGGTCCTGCTGTGCCAGCAGCACAGCCTGAGAGCCCAGCACCAGGGCCCTGGTCCTGGATCCAGAGGCCCCTTCCAGCACTGACCTGCACCAGCAGCAGCCAGATGAGGACCGAGAGGTTTCTATATTGTTCAAGGTGGAGTTCAAGGCTGCTTTAGGTTGATCTGGCTCATGTGTGAAATTCCTCTTGGTAGATATCCCAAGTGACTCAAGAAATGTGATCCTTTGGTATCCTACCACCTGTCGTGTGATGTGTGGAGCAACTGTAATCCTACATTCATCGTCAGAGGAATATTTTCAGGCATCCAGGCTTTGATCTGTACTTGGATTATGCAGATGTTTCAAAATGAACTTAATGTAATGGTGAGTGTTGAAGAACATCTCTTTTTGTTTAGTCCTGGAATGTGTTGGGCTTCTTGGAGCCTTCTCAGGAAAGGACCCACACCAGATCAAAGATTCTTATAGCACACAAGGATCAATTGATCCAGGAACTGTTGAAAATTAGCAGCTGTGGTTAAAATAAAGAGTGAAAATATTTTTCTTAACCTTATTTAAAATTTTTGGGGGCAATTATCCCAAAATACATTGATAAAAATTAAAGCCCTTTAGGGGCTGTCAGTTCTGTTGGGATCCATCTTAGCCACATGTTGTTCTTGGATATCTGATCAGGATGTGCTGGTATGTTGGAGGCAGAATGGAGCTAAACTGATTTACCAGCTCACAGAAAGACCACCCCTGTTGCCTCTGACAGCTGTAATGAACTTCAGTGGAGACACCCATGGATTTCTTCAGGTTAAAGAGGAGATAGAATGAACCCACTATATACTCAGGCAGCATGGGGTGGGAAGGGAGGCATCCTTCCAGCATGCAGATCCTAGATCCCTCCCTCGTGCCCGAATCTCTCTGCATTTCTGAATGTACAAAAGACAGACTGTAGATTCCATGGGCAGAAGGCCCAGAAGATATTTACGTAGCTGTGGCACTACTTCCGGTTCTGCCCCCAGTTTTACTGCAGCACAGACATTGACATCCAGCCCTCCTCCTGCCTCTCCTGTACCCCGTGTCCAGAGAGGAAGGGTAGAAGTGGACAGCTGGTGTGCTCAGCAGCCTGATGGGAGTGGTGGGATGGAGAAGGAGGGAGATGTAGCTGCCCTTGTCTGGCAACTTCATGAAGGATGCTGTTTCCAGTCTGCATGACTCATCTGGGGACTTCACTTAACTGGTAAAGGTGTGTTCCTGCTCCAGATGAGGGTCTGTGCCAAAACTGGCAATCTGTGCTGTCCAAATGAAATTGCTGATGTAAAGAGGACTCAGGAGCAGCCCAGGCACTACTGTAACCAGCTGGCACTGCAGGGTACCCTCTGTCCAGGCTGGACACTCCTGGGGACTCTCCTTTTAGCTTGTGTTTGTGAGTTACCTATTGCAATGGCCAAGTAGCCCAAAAGTGTGCTCTGTAAGGCAATTCTGCTGTGACCAATAACAGGACAGAGAAAACCATGCAGAGACAAGAAAAAGTTGACTCCATGGAGCTCTCATGGCTGATGCCTTCCCTTTGCTGTTCTGTAGGTCTTGAACAAGGCTACAGAGAAGGGATGTCCCCAAAAAACAAAGCCAGGGTTATCACTCACAGCTCAACCCTTCAAACCTTGCATTCTTGTTTGCAGGAAATATGGGTGTTTAAAAACAAATAATATTTTACATTTCCTTAAATGTTGTTTTTTCATTATTTTAGGGGAAGCTACTATTAGGACATAATGTGAAAATAAACCAGTGGGTTTTACTACAACTTGTGGTCATGAAATCACAGGGAGAGAGGTCACTTTTGCTGCCCCACTTCCCATTTCAGGACAATAGTAATACCAAGCTGGAGTAGACACCATGGAGCATTACATCAGGATTGTGTTTTATAGCCCAGAATATCTCCAGTTACAATTATTTGGATCCAGGCTGGCTCACATTTTTGATCAAATTTCTGGCACACACTATCCCTAATCTCTCCCCTCTCTTGAGGCAAATCTTGCTCATACAAAGTGAATGCCCTTCTTCACTAGGTCTAGCTAGCCTGGAGAGAGATGAAAGGTAGAAATGCTTAGGGAACAGGCTAGTGCAGGGAGAAGGCTATTGCATCCAGCCTTCCCATGGCAGTGTCCCCCAGTGCTCCTCCAGGGCAGGGCCCTCACCCACACCCCGTGGTTGTAGAGCTGCAGCGTGTCTCCACTTCTGCTCCCTGAAGAGTTGGGGAATATGCTCCAGGATGTCCCAGGCACACGGAGAGAGGGCTGGTGAAAAGACACCCAACTCAGTTGTGTAATCCTGGTGCTGAGCAAGCCTGCAGTGAAGACAGACAGGTGAGGGGAGATAACATTGCTGGGCAAAGTGGGAGCCTGACCTTCAACACAGAGAATGCCTTGTTCTGGACTGATATTTAGCACACTGGCCCTTTCAGGCCCTTGTGAGGGCTGGCTTGTTGCAGTGGCCCTCACAACACAGGAGCTGCAGCAGGCAGGTGTCCCCAGGGATGCTGAGCACGCAGGCAAAGGTAGGGAGTTGGGCTAAGAGTGTCTGAGATTGGGCTAAGAGTGGCTCACAGATTTTTTCAACACACAGACAGGATATGCAGTGGGTAACTGGGCCCAGGTCCAGGAGAGGGAGAGGGTTAGGGATGCCTCGTGTTTCTGTATTTGTGGGAAATGAATTTATGTGTGCAAAATTCCATCATGCTCACTTAACTTATTTATGAGAATATCACACAGATTCAGTTCTGAAGGCATCCAGAGCACTGCTTGCCTTTATTCATGGTAACATGAAGTTTCATTCCAACCTTTGATGCACTTCCCCACTCCCTCATTATTTAAAGTGTGGTTTTGCTCTAAAGACTGCCTGTATAAAATTGGCATCTGCTTCCTTAACAGATATATTCCATGTGTGAAATCAGAATACCGGTCTAGTGACTTCAATGGCAAGAATTTTTTTCACATACTCCTTTTTTGTGTTGATGGTGGAGAGGCTGAATTGCACTCCTGAATCTCAGGCAGCAGCAGTACTGCTCTTCCCTTTTGACCCTAAGCTTTTAGCCAAATGAGGAATGGTGGACTATTTCCTTTGAAAGGGAAAGTGGCAATGAAGAAAGTCCTTTTTTTGGTACACATCTGTTAATGCACTAAGCATATGCACTGGTCACAAATCACAGGAAAAAATCAGACAAAAGGGGATAATCTCTTGTTTTACACTTCTAACGCAGTCAGACATCCTTTCTTTCTTGCATAGCTTTTTATATTGCACTATTGGGATGGGGTTTTTTGAGGGCTTCTTTTACATCTTCTCTGCTAGCTCCCCTTGGCTGCATGGCCTCTTTTTCAAACACATAAGCCTTTGTAAAGGAGAGGCAGTAAAAACTCTCCCCCCTTCTATGCCTCATGTGTACTTTCATCTGGGGTAGTGACACATACTTGCGTTTGATGTGGAGGTTCCTGTAGGTTTAATTATATGGTTTCGTGTGGAATGTAATCGTTTCTTCAGCTATCAAGTGGTGGTCACTGTGTCTGGCCAAAGACAGTATTAAACTTCATTAATTCCTGCTCAGTCAGACTCTGTGCTCATTCATCACTCTGCAATCCTGTGGAAGACAAAGACGGTCCCCGGTGTGGAGGGATGGGGTACAGTGGCACACACCACACAGGGGTAATGCAGCATAGCCGGTTTCAGGCTGTTTGGGGCTGGGCATGAGACACGAGGAGGGGAACCTCAGCTTGACTTTTGGATCTAAAGTAAATCTTTTTGCTTAACAAATCAGAAAATCATGGTCGTCTGAGAGAGAACTTTGCCAAAAAAAACAGAATAATGGTATTAAATAATTCAGAGATCTTCCAATATTTCACTGGAGAAATGTAGCCCAGATTTTGTGGAATTGGAGGAAGCTGATTGCTTTCTCAGGAAAGGTTCACTGGGGGTAGATAGGCTTAAGGAAAGGTATGCTGGCTACCCACACTGGTGGGTCAGTGGACTTTGGGGCATCAGGGCACCAGGGATGGTTCAGATTTGCAGACTGGTCACATAAGTAGTGAAACATCTATTTGGCCCTCATTTGCAGTTAAACAAACAGAAAACATATGAAAAATACAAGAAATTTTCTCTATGTAAAGACTCAAAGACCTGAGAGTTACAAACCCGCGCTCAGCTCCATTCCTACTTCCCTGTCTGTTGTAGGAGAGTATCCAGTGGAACCCTGGAACCTCCATGTAGGTCACCTTCTCCCCATAAACCTGGTAGTAAAATAGATGCCCTCACCCCAAGCTGCCCTGTGCCCCTCTGAGCCATTAACAGCCCCCTTACAGGGTCTGGGGCTTAGAGCAGATGGGGCTCTGACTAATACCCTCTACACTAAGTCCCCTCTTACAGTCCCTTCCACTTTATGACAGAGTTTATTACTGCAGCTGTGCACTGGCCTCATGGTTTCAATGATTTTTCCGTAATACTCTCAATCCCTTCCCTGCTCATTGCTCTGACTGATTGGTTCCTTACTCTCATATTAAATTATGTTATATTTTTCTGCAGCAAACTGCATTATACTGTATTACAAGCTGGTATTTACCATCTGCTGGTCCAATCTCACTAACAAGCCAAAGTCTTCTGAATAAAAGGCATTTTAGTTTGTACTGCCTCCAATGCCAGTATTCTCTACAGGCCTGAAACACACAATTATTTCATGGGGTATTCTGCAAATAGATACAAGCAGATGCCAAGGGATCCTACAGAATATATCTGTGGCAATATATTTGCAGGATTTGGCCTTTCCAAGGCAGACAGGCAAGACAAGCAGGTATTGCAACCTTTTTGTGGCTCTCTTATAGTAGTTAAAATCTCCTTTCACAAATGCACTTTCCTTCCTTCTTGTAATCTGGTTTTTGATGTTGCCTTCAGTTTGATCAGTTCTATAAACCAATTACCACAGGCTTTCCCCAGGGGGCTGTTAATTGCTGACTGCCTCAGAGCCACTGGACCATTACGCTGGCTGTAGTTACTGAGATTTCTAAAAGATACTCAATACCACTGTACACCAAATTGCTACATCTGAACCTAATGGAATCCTGAGAGCCCTAAATATCCCAAACCCAGAAGCACACAGTTCTCCTCCTGCTTCCCTCTGCAATGCTTGGGAGAGAAATAAGCCTCACAGGCAGGTTCCTCACGTGGAGAGAGATAACATCTTTCAGTGCTTGATTGCTCCACTGAGTCTGTTTTAGCTTTGCTATTCTTGTTGATCTGAATTTGAAATATAAATGGGTCTAAGAAGATAAACTTCTACTTCAGTCTTTAACAGTGGCAGTGGGAGGGAAGGAAGGATTGTGATGATGCTCAGAAATGGACCCAAGAGTTTGAAAGCATCTTCTTATCCCCTGATGGAATGAGGCTGCTGTGAAGTGGGTCTTTGGGAGTAAATTAAGAAAAGATAAAGGCAGCCCCAGGCCAGGAGGATGTTGAGAAGGTCAAAGTGGAGCAGGTACTGCAGGCTTTGTCATGAATTCACATGCAAAAATTTAACAGCAAGACACCTCAGTTTACAAGGGGCTAGCAGAAGCCAGCAGCCAAGGGAATACAGTGTCTGAGACTTGGTGCAGACTATTCCTTCATGTGAACAAATGTGCATTTTCTCCCGTACATGGGAATGTGTAACCCTTGAGCCTCACTCTGCAGCTCCCTTACCAAAAGGGGTGCCTCTCATCGTGGCTGTGCACAGAAACATCTGTGTGAGCCCCTGACTTGGCTGCGTTCTCCTCGCCCTGACTTCCACGCTGCTCTACACCCCTTGATGGTACCTGCAGTGTGGATTTTTAAGTGACTTGAAGTGTTATTAAAACAGGACTTGTAAGGAAAGAAACAGCTCCTGCAGTGTGAGGAATACAGTGTCAGCAAAAGAAAACTATCAGCAGAATAACTGCATGTGTCAAATGATTTCTTATAAATATGTCTGTGCCACAAGACAAAGCACTAGCATGTTCATCTGATATATGTCAATTAGTTTAGAGCTTTTTCATTTTAGTCTCATGTTTCCACTGGTTCACTAAAAGATATAAACTTACATTTGAATATAAAAATATACCACTACATGTAATATTAACAAATATTCAAATATTTTACTATTATAATATCACATTATAAGATGTTGTTATTGTGTGTAATATAATTATAAATATGTAAATAAAAGCATGGGCATGTTTTGAATCATTCTGCATGCTTCTGTTCAAGAACATGGGCTCAGCCTTCCCCCTTCAGCTGTACAGAACATGAACAAATAAGCACATGATTTTTCTTCTCACTTGATTCCCAATACCCGATTGTGAGCAACCCAAGGGATAAGGAAATGGGGGAGAAGAGCCTGATTAGAAACCTGGGGACATGAAGGTGAGAGGGTCTCTAGAGGCTTTTGCAATGCCTTGGAAAGTTTGCAAAGGAGTTGTAGTTTCATGTTAGTTCCCTTAATCATCTGCAGGCCGGGAAATTACAGGGAAATATTAGGAAGTGCGGTGACACCAAGTGTGCTAATGTCTACAGGAATGTGCAGTCAGCTTTAACGTCAGGAGTAACGAGCTCCACAGGGCTTGGGAAATTGATTCCTAAGCCTGTCTCCTGGGGAGGGTAACCTATGGAAACATCACAAGTCAAATATCCTCTGTCCAAGTTCTTTCAGATGCTTCACACAAAAAGGGTTTGATGTTTGATATCAAATTTGCTTATTAGTTGGTATTTGACATTGCATGGGGTTCTGATACAGCAGAGTGATACAGCAACATCCTGAAATCACAAGGCAAACACAATATAGCAGTTGGGACATACAGTGGGGTTGCAATACAAACATGATTCCCATTACTGGTTGAGGACAGCTCAGACTCATTACTCTCTTCAGGGTCCATTTTTTTGGCTTTTAGACTCTGTGTGGAGCTGAACCACAAATAGGTTTCCTCCATGTTGGTCTGGCTGGCTCAGGAAGACAGGACTCCCTGTGAATTATTTTAGGAAAGGCCATTTTCACAAGCAGTTGACCCACTCAACAGATACAGCTGCTTATCTAAAAGTGAGGCCACACTCTGGTCCTCTTTGTGTTAAGTTCAGCTTCCTGTACTACAACTGTGGTCACTTCCTATGTGGTTTTCTGAGCTTCATGAACACATCATCCTTGCCTATCTTCTTGGAGCCTTCTTCCATGGCAGAGTTTCATTAATTGGCCACAGAAGTCCCCCAGGCCTCAGAGCAGGCAGTGGTTCTACCCACAAAGAGGCAAGTGAGTTCATACATAGAGCATTCCTTTAGCAAAGGACAGAATCCACACTTGTGTGTTTTAGAGACCGGATCCCACCACCTGCACCTAAGTTTTTGTTGATATTAACCAAATAACATAGGCTAAACTCTTAGTTTTGGTGGCAATCAGAGGCACCAGCCCATAACCCAGCCTGACCATGTGTCCTGGGCTCTGCTCTGCCTGCCAAGCGGCCGTGTTAAATCAGCAGACTCTTCTGTAAACTGTGCTGTGCGTGGCGCAGCTTGAGTCCCTGCCATCAAAATAATAGTGTCCAGCATTTTTTTTATGGGTGGTCATCTTTCTGGGTTTTGTGAGCCATTTTCCCCGTCTGGAGACCATACATGGCTAAGAATTATGTATATTTATTTTTGATGGCCTATTCGCTAACTCTACAAGATTGTGCATGCAACAGAGGGCATCCAGAGCTCCTTTATCCCAGAACAGGGGAGGAGCAGAGGAAAAGATTGAAGATTAAACAAGTGAGACCAATATTAAGAATCATTTTTTATGGCATTCTTTAGAGTGAATACACTTTTACAACATATTTTTCTCCTAAATGATGTGTTCAGGCAGAGACCCAATGTTGTAAAAAGACACATAATTGGCACTCCAACAGGTCTGAGTTATTGCCTGGTTGGTGTAATTTTACACCTGTCACTGCCCATATATTTAGAGAGAGTGAAAAAGCCAGAGCTGGGGTTGTTTCCCTGCTGGTTGCCCGCAGGCCGTGCTGACATGCTCGCTGAGTTTATAGCATGCCTTTGCAAAGTGCGGTGCCTGCAGAGGCCAAACCGAAGAGCTCATCTAAGACACAGCTCGGTGGGGCCCAGCAAGCGGCCTCTGCCTGCAGCACCGCAGGAGCTGCGCAGCTTTGCAGGTGTGGCCCAGCTTTCCCTGCCTGACCAGTGCCAATGGCCATCCCATCGTGCCCCTCCCTGTGCAGCTGCTGGGCAGCACCCTGAGATAGCTGCCTTCTAAGGGCACCTTTATTAGGTTCTGTGTTGGCTTTGTTTTGTTTTGGGTTTTTTTGGGGTTTTCTTTGTTTTGTTTTGCCTGGGATTTTCTGAAAGTACCTAGCCTGTGACCTCAGCTGTTTTTCTTGAGCTTAAAATATACAAATATAATAGAAACCCAAAAGAACTGCCAGCTGAGAGTGCCCAGACATCAGTAGCATTTATCTAGAAGAACAACAGCACAATTCCAATCCCCCTTAATTCTCCTTCTGGTGGCTGGGAATAAAAGGCTGGTCAGGATCAGTTAAAAGCTTGTCTCTGTCCCTGTCATCAGCTTTAGGGTCAAAGAGAATTGCAGCTTGCCCCAGGCTGGTAGGCTACTCTGCCCAGAGGCAGAAGTCCCCCCCCCGGGAGAGAGTGAGTGCTTGGCCACAGTGCTCCACGACTGTACTGCAGGTGTCTCAGCCTGGGGGGGCAGAGACAGGGGAAGCAAAACAGCTGGAACTCAGCTCATGAGCCCAGCTGTGCTAATCCCCTCTGCAGAAATGCTTGTCCAGGTACCTCCTGGCCCTAGGCACTGCATCTTAATCTTTCTCCTTCATTTGACCAGAGAGATTACTGCTTTTTGATTCTTCTTTTTCTAGTTATTCAGGGAGTCAGAAACAAAGCAGTTTTCCGCAGAGCTCCGGCAATGATTTTCCTCAAAACCTTTTGCGTGGTGGAGCTGACCCCAGCAACTGTTGTTGCAAATGCAGCAAAAGGTGGCAGGTCCAGCACAGGCAGAGCAGCCTTTCCCCCATGCCAGGCTGCTCGGAGTCCATCCAGCCCTCCTGTATTTCACAGGCAGATTGTGGTCCCTCTCCTCTGACGGAGCTCTGGTTTTCACGGCAGAGAGATTTTGAGCTCCAACACAACCAGCACAAATTATCAGCTCTTTACTTATAAAATTCATTCAACTGAAGTTGGCCAAGCAGCATTATTATGTTGGAAAATCAGGGTGTCATCCACTTTTAATAGTTTTACAATGCTGAAGAAAGGCTGGCCTGTCTGGCCGTAGGATTGATACAGCTCTGAATACAGGCTGTTCAGTCAGACGCAATCAATTTGATTTAAACATCATGGTATTTTGTACAATTACTTACTTTGGATACTTTTTCCTCTCAATTCCTGTGAGTCATTAATTATATTAGTTTTACAATTTCCAGTTGTTGTTTTTTTTTCCTGTAGTGCTGAGAGCAAGCAAATTGTGTCTTGTGAAGTGACATTTGCATTTCTTGCATGTCCAGATGGTAAGACTCCAAGGACACCCGAAATGGCAGGAACCTCATGACACAGTCAGGCTATCAGCAGGTCCCCTGAGGCCAGAGGGGGACAATGTGAGAAGCAATATTGCACATACCCTCTTTTGTCCCTTCTCAGCTTGAACATTTTAATTTCCTGTAGCCGTAAGTCACACAGGGAAAGGTCTCACCCTCCCCTGGCTGATCATCATTGCCTTAGTGTTATATTCACACCTGGAATAAATATTGAAGACAGAGACCTGTTTTTTAGGTTTTTATCTGTAAATTCTAGCCTAGAAAATTAGGAAGACCTGCAAGCCCAAACTACTCAAAGTCAAGAGAGGGCCCTCGAGAGGGAAAGGTTTTCCAGAACAAGCTTTCTCATTGTGAAAGGCTAAAATAATTGCTGTCCTGAGATTTATAGTGCAAAGGCCTTGAGTCTTATAGAGCACCTGGAATATGCAGCATTAACTCAGAAACAAAGCTGCATGCTGTTGATAAAGCATATCTCTGCAGAATAGGTAGTATCAGGGTATCTGCGTGTACTTTACACACCAAGAGATTACCCTGAATGTGCTACTAACATGTGTAAGTGTATTTGCTGTTGTTGGCATAATTCACAAGCACAAAATGAATGCGGCTACAACAAAGCCCTCTGGCTGCTCCATCAATTACTCCTCATTTTCCAGCTGTGACTTGTATCTGCTTATATCTTCCCAGAAAAAATGAATGATGAGAGATGAGAATAATTTAATTTATGGCTTCACCTCAAAGTAAGTCTTAGGTTGCAAGTATTTAATCTTCAACATTGCAAACAAAGCTCTGTAAGGTTCTTTACCAAACAGAAACCTCCTGTGAGAGATCCCTGACCATCTTTACCCTCACCCAGGTGTGTCAGCAGTTCAAACATGCTTCTGGACTCAGTTGCTTCTCTTCTTTCTCTGTGACCTTGGGGCTCTCCCATCTCTCGAGTCCACAAACCAGTGCTGGGCAGTGTGTGCCTAATGTTTGGAGGGAAAGCTGCTGTCTGGTAGGAGATCAGACCAGCCTTGAGCCCTGCAGCCCTCTGTCCATGACATTTTACTTCCCTGTCCCACCGCACACTTCACTCCTCAATCCATGGCATGAATGAGGGATTCAGAATGAATAAAATGTGAGACCAAGGTTTGAGAGACCTGGAAGTGATTCCTGCTCTCTTCCTGGTCCACTTTAGATATGTGGACACTCTCTGAACCCGCAGTTTCTATTTGGGTGCTCTGTATTTCTCTAAATGTGTCCGCTTGGCCTCTGGTTTAGTGACTGGGCAAAGACTCTGACACCTTCAGGTATGGGAGGGTACTTGTAGCTCTGCTGCCCTAAGCCCCAAGGGCTGCCCTGAACGCCCTGTCCTTGAAAGTGAAAACCATTCTCCCTGTTGTCTGACCTCATGGGGTTGCTGGTTAATTTTTATTTTTTCAGGGACACCGAAGCGCTGAAGCAAGTACAGCCCAGGCTTTATTGAATGAGTTCCAAATGTGACAGAGTTGCAATAGGAAGCAGCAAGACACCATTCCCACCCAGAACCTTGCCATTTCTCTCACCTCTGTGGTCTCTGTTGTGCCTGTTTCCACAATGCCCGTGTTTGAACTTATTTCTGGTGTGCAGCCTTCACTTCTGTCATTCCTCTTCCAGGTGACCTCTCAATGTCCAAAGTACCCAGACAGTGTTTCAGACACCTCTGATAATGCCCTGCATTTTAGTTTTTCCTTTATGCCTGTTCTTTTCTGCTGCTAAATGAGGAATTTTTTTTCACCCATTACAGCCACATCATAGTCCTGGAGGGGGATGTGTGTGTGATGTATTGAGCTGTATATTGTCCTGTGCAACTGTCCCCACAGGAGACTGGTTTCCTGTCCTTTAACAGAAGACATATGATGAAAGCTTACCAGAAAGACCACCAGAACACAACAAGAGATAAAGTCCCTGCCATCAGAACCCCTAGACAAATGCTCCTTTTTCTGGCAGCTTGCACAGAGAAAATGCGGTCGTGGCCATTGGAGATGGAAAGGTTAAATGCGATGTACTGAATACAGTGCTGGGAGAGGCCAAGGGAGATTAGGCATTTTATGCCTTCTTTTTTTTTCCTGACAATCTCATGCAGCTTCTCAGCACCATTAGTAAATACCTCGTGCTACTGCAGGAGGATTTAACTTCCCAGAGCCTGCTTTTGGGACACGCTGCCTGCCCCTGGAGCCAGCCCATGGCTCAGGCTGACTGTCCCCAGCAGCACTC
This sequence comes from Atrichornis clamosus, assembly GCA_013400975.1. Classification (NCBI taxonomy): domain Eukaryota; kingdom Metazoa; phylum Chordata; class Aves; order Passeriformes; family Menuridae; genus Atrichornis; species Atrichornis clamosus. Next base: position 19,338 of record WBMZ01004925.1, read on the forward strand.
GGGACACCACAGGATAGGGCTCCCCAGCTTAGATCAGCAGGGACAGTCCAGTGCAGCGTGACAGCCCAAACATGAAGCTGGAGGAATGTATGCAAGGGAGAAAAGGCAAAACAGTGCTTCTCGGGATAACTCCTGACTGAGGCTCACTGGAAATGTAATCATGACCCAGGCACTGGTAGCTGGGACAAGTGTTTGGTCTCATCATTTTCTATCACCAAACGAAGGCATGGAGCTCTGCATAGAATGATATTAAGGGCTGACTGATTGCAGATTAAGAGCCTGAATAAAAGCTTAATGACGTCAATGGAAAGATTCTCATTGGCTTGAGTCAGCCCCCAAGACATTGCTTGACTGATGAAATGGATTTTTTTGTGTTTTAAATGCAATTGTGACAATGTAAAAGCCCCTGTTGGACAGAAATATCTCATGTAAACCGCATTAAAAAGAGGTCCGGAACAAAAGGCTGGATTTAGCTGCCCAAGATTGGCATTTCAGCACAGATGTATGTTTACGTGATGTTTCATCACAATGCACTTCACTTTGCATTGCAGAGGGAAAGCTCAGGTGTGCTCAGATCTCTCTCATCAATGAGATGTTCTTTATAAAGGTTTTTCTACACTTGTAAGGACGCGCCTGCATCTGGGGAGGTGTTTACCAGCCCAGAGTGACCCTTGTAGCCTGCGTGCTCACAGGAGCGTGTCCTGCTTGGCACACAGGCCTGGATTGCAGGAAAGACAACAGCCCTGTGCCCTCTTGCCTGTAACATATACTACCCATTAGGAGCACACACACACACATACATATAACTTTATATTACATGTTATTCTTTCTCTTCAAGCCAAGGAATTTTCATGAAGTGTATATTACATCTGGTATCGGATCAATTCAAGATTAGGATAAAAAGATTATTTATAGCTCCACACTGACATTTGTTTATTGTATAGATGACATCACCATGCCAGACATTGCTTTAACTCAATATTTCCCACTTTTATTGCATTTGTGATCCTGTGTATGGCCACAGAACAAATCATTAAGGAGGATTCCATGAAGGATAATGAGTACCATAATACTTCTAAGCCTCATATACACTCTTTAGCTGGACTCAATTTCTTTTCATCTGTCAAGCAAAGTTGCAAGAAACAGAAAATAGTGGACGTTGAATGACACATTTGCTTGTAATCTCAGATTTTCCAAATCCCCCTGGTGTACCTGTGTTCTCCTTTTCCTCACTAATGAATTCTGACACCGAAACAGATGTTGCCCTGTAAATTCTCTTACATTATTTTATTTCCCAGAAATGCTGCTGCTACAGATACATTCAGGAAGAGATAAATGCTCAAATGTGTGGACACTTTTGTCACATTTTTCCTCTACCCCTCCCTTGCTGTTTGCCAGATCACAGTGGACTCCATCCTGCATCACACAAGAGTGACGTGGGAATTACAAGATTTTAATATAAAACAGCAATCAAATTTCTATTATTTTCTACAAATAAAACATTCTGTTGAGTAATCTTTTAAGGTGGGGAGGAATATGTAACACTTTTTTTTTTAAATTTCTGTATTTTAGTTATATTTACAAATTTGGTAGTAAAGTATGGAGCTGGAACTGAGCCTGAGCCCAGTCACAGATGCTAAACTGGGAAAAAAGCTTTGCACTGCCATGCTATCTAGTCCCTTCTGAGCCCTCCAGCAGTGCCTGCCCAGTTGTGGTCCCCAAACCCACCAGAGACCACCCAGAATGGCACTGCCACCTCACTGGCTGCTGCTGACCCAGCCATTCCCCTCCATGTTGATTTGCCATTGCCCAAGAGCCAGCCAGCTCACCTGTTTTACTGTTGGGGCTGGAGCATTGTTTCACAGCACTTTAGAGTTTTCCTCATAAAATATCTCTTGAGTAGCTGTAGAAAGCAGTCTTTCTATCAGGGGACTTGCTCTAGTCAATTCTTCTTTCTGTGTGCAAAATTTTACAGAAGAGAGAGGTTTATTTTTGCAAAGTAGGAAATGGATTGCACAGGCTCTGAAATGTTTGTGTAAGAGACTTCACTAGCCCCGATCTCAGACTAATAGGTTACATTAAGTTGCCTCAGACTTCTTTGATATTCGGCATGAAATGCACAAATATTGTGCCATGAAATCATTTCATGCCTCGGTACAGCAGATCTAACAGTGGAGTCAGAGGCTGCACAAACTGTATGAGGGTGGCCCTGTGGTTGCCATTCGGTCTGTCCACATTTCTGAGGAAACACCTGTTTGCCAAATGGGAACATAGTGATCTTTTTTTCTCGAATAACCCCTGTTCTTCTCCTCACTCATCACTTTTCTTTTAATTTTCTTTCTGCCACTCTCTAAATTTTCAGAACTTCCACATTTTTATAATGTCTTGAAAGCTTAGGGTAACAAGGGGAAAAATTAAAAAGTGGGCAAAAGTGCTACTCTGTGGCCACCACTTAGTCTATTGTGTTTGGCAGAAAATAAGAAACTAAAAGCTAAACTACCAGAAAGATGAAAGACTGAAAATATTCCACAGATTGTGAAAAATGCAATAAAAAAGTTCACCTCAGACTTTGCAAAATGAAAATATTTTTTATTCCATTCTGGTTAGATTTTTTCCATTCTGACTTCTTATTGTAGCAACTAAAACTCACGGATACTCAGGCCAGAACTGTCCCTCCAGGTGTGGGCTGCAAGAGAAAGATACACAAGGATTCGTCTGGGTTTCGCTGGAAGTTTGTCACCTGGGTGGAGAGACACAGCTGTTTGTCTCTGTTTCCCATGGGGAAGGCCTTGGTAGCCGCACATAGTGGTTTCCCAGGAAAATGCACAAATTCAGAGGGAATTCTTGGAGCTGTCCTGCCCTTTACCTCATAGCCAGCTCTGAATGCATGCCCTTTTCCTCTCCTCTGGTTCACCTGACCACAGTGAACATGAATACCAGGGACCTGCACTGGCGATGGCCTTCCCTTGATCCCATCACTGTGGCACCACAGGGAAGCACTGAGTGAAAACTCCCTGTCACCTCGGGCTGTTGTACCTGTGGGATTCTCGAATGACAGGAGGTCAAGGCTCTGCACTGCCTTTGGGAGCCTTGTTTGTATTTTAATTTGAATGTGCAGAGTCGTGTAGCCGTGGTGAGCAGATCCTGCTGCCTGCAGGGACAGCTCTCCTGTGTGAGCTGCGTCTCCCTGGGACTGACTGTCTCCTTCCAGGACCTCTTGCCTGTCCAAACCAGCAAGGCTGAGGATGCAGCGTGTGAGGAGAGGCGTGCAGAGGGCTCAGCTCAGCACTGCTGTGCCGCACGTTGTGCACTGTGTGTGTCACACAGCCAGGGGAGCACCTTCCAGAGCTTCTGCACCGCTTCGCAGAGGCACCGCTGGGCTGTCGGAGGTGCCCCTGCTGCTGGCAGTCCCTGACACCCCAGGGACCCTCGTCTGCACCCAGGACAGGGTGCCTGCATCACGCAGTGGGGCGACAAGCAGCACAGCCTGGTGCTGGTATCTCCATCGTAAATAGGTAGCACAGAGAGGATCTTTCCCCAGGGGTGGTCTGCCTATAAGCACTGCAAATCCAAGCTCTAAAGCCCTCACTTCCCGAAAACCATTAGAGTTTTCCCTGAGTAAAGGATTGCCATAAAAACTGAGCAAGTGCTTCAGGATCTGCCCTCCTGGCATCTTCTCATTTTGTCTACACAAGCTCAGGGGACAGGGACACCTCCAGAGCCCAGTTTTTGCTGCGTTTGGCTGCTAGCTGTTAGCTTTCCAGCCTAAGATCGATTTGGCTTAGGGACACATCACATGTAGCTTTACATCAGAAATGGTAGTCTGCCAATTAACAGACCAGAAAAAAACCCAAACAATAGCTTCAAGTTGCCTCAAGCCAGCTTGTGGGTAAAATATTAAATAGAGTACATTTTTCAGAGTATATAGAGAGAATTAAGTCTGTGACTGGATTGTGGCTCCAGACAACCTGAGGGGAGCTTTGAAAGGCTCATTAGCTCGCAATGCTGAGATCAAAACTTTGCATTCATTGGGCTGTTGGAGCCCCAGGAGCAATTCCTGGGCTTTCACAATTTAGACTCAGCCCCATAACTCCTGTACTCACTTACTTTGAGAAAGAGAGAAGATGGAAATTGCTGTTGTGAGGCTCATCAGTGGCTCGTGACAGCCTGTCTTCTCCCCCTGATTAACAGGGTAGTCATGCACACAAGATACTCTCGGGGGATCCAGGAGATTTGGGTTCAGTTGTCAGCTTTGCTATGGATTCTGTGGAGTTTGGCTTCTCTTGTTTGCAAAGTGGGGATTAATAACAATTCCCTTTCTCTGCCTTGTCATTTCTCTTGTGTTACTGAATGCAATGTCTTCAAAGTAAAAAAGAAACTCCTCTGGCAAAAGAGGTTGTCAGATCTTGATGCCACTTGGAACTAAGAAACACTTGTGATATAATTCAGCAGGCACTGAACCCAATGTCAATTAGACAAGAAAAAGCAGCGTGGGATTCAGTGCAGGACAAGTACAGAATGCAAAACCAAGTAATAATAATAATTTATACGCATGGGAAGTCACACAAACATGGAAAACAGAGGTGCTCCAACAATCCCTTATCACTTCCCTGGACTCTAAAACCTTCACCATTCCCTACAGATATTTGTGTACGCTGCTCTCAAAGATGTCCAGTCCCTCCATCATCACCACATTTCCATGCCCTGCTTATGAAAATGGCAAAACACAGCATTCAGTGCCTGGCTAAAGTGAATCTGCTTTCCCTTCCCCACAAAGCCTCCTATTCACTGCAGGAGGAAAATAACTATTTCTGATGATTCCATGCTGAGTGCCATTTATTTCCTTGCTAATGATTTTTTTTTTAAATTGAGAGTATTAAAATTAACTACTAAAGACAAAGCCTTGCCTTGCTTTCCCTAATATGGAACTAACTAGTTGTTCACCTGGTTGCAGCAAATACTGATACAAAAAACAGGCAATAAATGTAAGTCTTTTGCCAACAGCTGCAACATCGCTGAGCAGTGAAGCGTGGCATTCTTTGGCCTTTTTTCTTTCTACCACTGTTTCTATCAAATGGATTCCCCTTCCTCTAGATGTCACTTGGTAGCTACTGCTTGATGTGTGCTGTGACTTTCTCGGTCGTGTCCTCTGGAAGGACCTGCGTGTGCCCCAGCCCACGCATTCTGTCAGCTGTATCAGCTTGTCCGATGAAAACGCTACTTCTCTGTAAGATTTCTGTGTCCCGAACATTGTAGGGCACTGTCACTTGCAAAGTCACCACAGCCCTGCCCCCTTGTTCCTGGTTTGCTCTTGCCTGTCTCTTGCCTCAGCCTTGCCTCTGTTTCATACTTAATTCACACAATATAGTTTCCACAACTTTTGTTTCCCTGTAGCTCCTGAAGCCACTGTTTCAGCCAGGATAATCACCACCCTAATTAGGATGTTCATCCTTGCACTCTTACTACGACTTCCTTGAGGAAATGCCAGCTCTCCTTGGCTTCTTGTCTTTCTTTCCTCCCCTGGCATCTGTCAGGCAGTCATTTTCTCCATTTATTTTATCATCAGATATCCAATCTCAGTTAGAGAAGTTCTGTGTATGTCCTGTGGGTGTACTTTTTCATTCCTATTCCCATAAATTAAAAAGAAAATCCAGACAAACAATTAAAAAATGTAAATCTTTTCCTTGTCTTCATGAAGGATTCCATACAGACCGGGGAAATTTTCAGCCTGAGTCTTAGGGATGAACAAATAAAAGAAAAATAAATATAAATTCAATAAATAATAAAATGTAGCTTTTCAAACCTTCTGGCAGAACTTAATAAATCTGAGTTACTTAGACACATATTTATCATATAACTATTTCTAGGAACATGGTATACACCAAGGAGGGTAAAATTTGCTTGCATTCTTGTGCAAACATATTATAAGGTGTGAGAAGAATGTCCTAGTCAACAACTGTGCTCTTATTTCAAAAGCTGGAATATATTATAATATAAATAAAGAAAAGCCAGTAAGTGAAGATATTTCAGTGGGGGAAAGTAAACAGCTAATCCAAAAGTTAGAGTATTCATTGCAGAAAACATTTTATTTTTTGAGGTTTCTTTTTCATTCCAGAATGAATATTGCAAACGAATCTTAATTGTGAAAACATACAAGATGGTTAAAACATCTTAAAACATCTTGTACTAACAAAAATGAAGACTTTGATTGAAATAAGCTTTTGGGAATAGGTTATAGCTTATAACACAAAGAAAGAGACTGATGATGTTCAAACAAAAAAATGTTCAATGTTATGAAAATTATATCTCTACTTTTTTTCTTCAGTTGATTTTATTAATTGAAGGCCAAAAGTATCCTCAAGACAGTTAACAACAGTCAATGTTTTGCAAGAAAAATTTTTCCATTGGAAGACTTCCAGCCAGGTCTCTATTCCAGTTCTGTAGAACACAGAATTGATTTTTCCTACTTGTTCTATTCTATTTGGTGCATTCAAATCTGCATTAAGCAGTCTGTTTATTGTGGGTGACGTGTTTTATTAATTAAAGAATAACTTCTTGTTTCCAGTTTTCCCAGTGCAATTTTGCAGTTCCTGTCCACAACCTGAGATCCAAATTTTGGTGCTCTCGTTCTTGCTCTCGTACTGTGGCATGATGTCCTTGGTGCTTGTAACTGCAAGACTGCTGGGGGGACAGCAGGCACAGGGACAGCTAATCTGGGCTATGAGAACATGGATCCTCATGCCTCAGTATACTACGTGGTGGCCAGTGGGTGTGCTCCAGCCTCCAGCCCCTCTTGCTGACTGCTCAAGGCAACAAGGTCCATCTGTAAATCCCAAGGTGGAATTCAGTCCCAAGAACCAAACACCTAAAAACAGAGGTCTCTGCGGGTGAGGGTGTGTGATATCCTTGCACTGTCAGTGGTGATCTGGTGAATGGAAGGGGTTGGAGAGTCTTTGGTGATCACACTTAGACATCTGGTTGAAAGGCCTTTCCACTCAGCTGATGTATTGGCCTGATCATTAAGGTCCATAATGGACCCTGGACACCCAGATCACCTGTGGACACAAATGTCCTGATCTGTGGTTTGAATCTTGCCTCTAGTTTCTTTATTAAGTGGTCAAATCCAGGAGTCATGGATCTGTTGTTTTACTGCAAACTTTCCCCTTGCACACCATGCAATGACCCAAACCTTTCCAAGAACCTAAAACAGGAGTAAAACCCCCTTTTTCAGTTACTTTATTGGATGTGTAAACCAAGACCAGAGCTGCAGAGCCACTATGGTGTGCTGGTTTGTCATAGTAATTCCTATAAAGATACAAATCTGGAGATTGAAGGAATTGAGGACTGGGGACTGGGGAACTGGGGATTGAAGACCTAAAGCTGACTCAAGGTAAGTCCCAGACCTTCAATGGTGTATGATATTTCCAGTCTTTTAAGGCTTAAGGATCATTTTCTCTGGTCATATCATTTCACCATTTCAGATAGACAGAAAGTAGTAGTACAACATAAAAGGGGACGTGGGCTGCCACATGCATGGAAGTACCATCAACCATTAAACAGAGGACACAGCAGTATCTGTGTAGCAGGAGCTGCAAGAGGACTGAAGAGTCTATTTCTTACTTCTTGTCCTCATTGGTTTGACTTTTTTTCCCCCTTACCTGGCAGTGCAATTACTGTGCTGTGCACCAGCAGTGAGAGGAAAATGGCAGCACCAAAAAATTCACATATGTACAAGACTCTGATTAGGGATTTTCCACTGGCTCTTCTGAGTTTTAAGTGGCACCGGCTTAGCACAGATTTGATGTTTCTCTAGTCTGAAGATGGACACAGGAAAACTCCTGAGCAATCTACAGCTGGAACTAGCAACAAGTAAGACAAGAGGAATCATTTCTTCCACTGCCATTGCTGAAAACATATGTGGACAGCCTGTCTCGGCAGCTTAGGAGTTCTTTAAGACAAATCAGTGCCAGTTGTAGGACTCTTGGCAAAAAAAAAGAGTCTCACTGCACATCTGTCTGGCTTAGCTACAGGCCTGATCAGGAAATCTGGTTGATCATCTCTTCAATGTCTTTCACACCACATGTGCCTCTCCTACTGTTGACAGCTGCAGAATAAACATGGGGTTCGAGGAGTAGAGCATGTGAGTGTTCCCTTGGGTAATAATTTGGTGCCAGTTAGAGGTTAATGTTCCCTTTAATGCTCCCCTAATAATGTTAAAATTTTTTCAATTAATAAATACCTTCATGAAGGAAATCTTAAAAGAAAATTGTCCTTTACTTATTTGGTTGCTCAGGAATTGCCAGAAAAAGGGATCCCAGGACAACCAGTGCAAGCTGGCTTAATGGCAGAGTAATCAAACTCAATGTTTGATTATTGGAACAAGCCTTTTTGTCCCACTAACTAAATGCCATTTAGCATAAAATTTGCAACTGTCTTAGCTGCTCATTCACCAGCAGCATCATTACTATTCTCATATCAATCAGTTGTAACAATGAATGAGGGACAAGTTGTTTTATCACTGCAGAAAGAATGATTATAGTGCATCTAAAATCTGAGGACTATACTGTGTAGATATGACTGCGTAATGCCTGACAGAGAAGGAGAGAAGACAGCTGATAGCTTTCTTGCACACACAACTTGCTGGACAATTCCCAAATGAGCTTTGCTTGTTCTCAGCCACATCCATGTTCCGTCCTCTGATGGAAATGCACAAGACTTTAGTCATTGCTATTCACTACACCCTTTTGACTCTATGTTTAACATCCAAGTACAGCATCAGTCAGAGTCTTCAAGACATACATCAGAAAGGAATCTACTCATCAGCCTCTTCCTGTGAATGCAAAACCAGGTAATTAGAACACTATACCCCCATGGCAGATGGTGCACAAAGAAGATTGGTAGGAAAATCTGCTTCAGTTACTGAAGAAGAGACAGATGACACTTCTGATACTGTGCATGTATCAGTCATCATCACTGAAGGAAATCAAGGAATAGGTTCACAGTGATGATGGAAACCTGATGTTCCCAAATGCAGTAAATCCAAATGGACTTGGAAGCAGCAGGGAATTGTACATTTTTTAATGATGTTACACTGTAAGACATAAAATAAATGCCACATTACTTTCCTGTAGAAGCTCTCATCTTTATTCTTGTGCCAATTTATGCTCATCCTGATCTTTCAGACATGCTTGGTTTTACTTTGTTGAGCTACTCAGTGGCCTATATTATTATTCAAGGTTTGTAAAGTGACATCTTTAGATATATTCCTGGGATTCCCTTTTTGGAAGGAAGAATGCTAAATATTCCTGATTTAGACAACAAAATGTTTAGAAGGGGAAATAGAGCACAGTTTCCATTCTGTATAAGAAAACAGATTGCTCTGCAAATCATGTTTGTACTTTCTTTGTACTTTTGTGAAGCAGCTTTGCCATCTCAGTAAAACAAGAAAAGCTGTTTTGCTAACAAGAGGTACCAGCTAGCACCTTTTTGCGCTAGACAAATCCTTCACTATGCAGAGGGAACAGGAAAAATGTACCTATCTTTTTGACCAATTCATCACTGGCTGTGTATCACTGCCCAGTGAGCAAAACTGTAAAGTGGAAAGTGTGTGTGCAGGGTAATGCCTACACACTAAGGCTTTCAAGGGGGTGTTATTTTGCACCAGTTAGATGTGGTCCCATGGCTGTCCAGTGTATGCCTGTAGTGCATTCCCATTTGTTTGAAGGGTTATACAGTTCACATCTTCCCAAACTTCTCTCTGGTCACCAAACATGACATGTGGAGACTTTTGCTTTGAAAGTCCCATCCTGGTCTGCACTAAGTTGCTAATGGAGACAGCTCAGGGGTCCCCCACTGTCCATTCACCTGGCAAAGCAGAGACACTCAGAGAGCTGAAGGGCACAGTGAAAACCCACCTTTATAACCCATCTGGCAACACTTCCACAACCTCACAGTTGTAATACTGATGGCAAAATTTTCCAGCTTTAATAGTGATGGTCTCCAGCTCCATGAAGGCCTACAAGCCAACTGTGACTGGACAGAACAAAAACGAAGGGTATTGTATGTTCTATATCCATGTAAGGACATTTGTCATGAGCTCTCCCCTTGCAGAAACCAAGGGATATCAGTGCAGACCCTGAGCAGAGCCAGCTGCCAGCCCCACCAGCACCCTGAGGCCTACCCATCCCCTGTGCTGTCAAGCCATGCCAGTTGAGACCAGACAGAGTAAGCACTTAGACGGTGACTGATTAAACAGAGGTGATGGAGTATCCTAGGAGGCTGCCAAAATGCCTCATGATTAATCAAAATCTTACAAAAATTCAGGGAATCTGAGTGCTGCAAAATCTCACTCTGTTTTTCATCTCCCAGGAAGGTAAACACATGAGCCTGCTCCACACCAAAAGTTAATCAGCTTGAGAGTCCCTGGAGCCAACAAACCTTGTAGCCATTCCCAAAGAAGACCCCTGTCTCTTTTGTAGGGCACTCTCTTCCTAGACCCTCCTAGAGCATGTCCCTCAGCCTGGCCCCTTGTCCCCTCTACTCCTGGCCATCACCCACCTCCATGAGCAGTGGTTCTGGGTGTCCCCTCCAAGGGCTCCTCTGGGAGGTGCGTGGAAAACCCCATTGCACAGGGGCAATAGATAACAAACACTCAGTTGCAGAGGGATGGGACTCTTGGAAGCACAGATGGTATCTCAGGCAGCGGAGAGCATCTCTTTGGTTACAGAAGTGAGAGTAGTTGAGTTAGGTCAATTTGCAATAGAATACTTCCGGTGAAATCCAGCTCTTTTCCTTCTGTGTTCCTTCCCTTCTCTCAAGTGAAGAAGCTTGAAATATTTCTCCCTCTGTTGCCTGAAATTCTCCCTGATGACTCTAAGTATCCTGGAACAGGGCAGCTGACTGCTCTGCTATTTATTCCAAGACACTAAGACCAGAGACTCAGCAGCCAGCATACCTCAAACACAGGGGAAGGGCAGACAGGAGCTGCCCTTAAATTAGGAACTTAAAAGTTGTAATTTTGGACAGGAGGATGAGCTGGCAATACTAGTTTTATTTGTGGTGGGATGGACTGAGAGAGAATGCAAAGTTAGGGCCTTTTGCCTGGGGTCTTCTTGCACCCCTGACCGTCCCCCAGAGTACTTCAGGAAGCCTGTGCCATGCTGAGCAGTTTTCTAATTTGTATCAACAGCTTCATTTTACATATACATGACTTGAAATTTGCTGACTCTGCATGTTTGCTTTTCCCCTGCCCAGCAACGTCAGTCACAGGATGCTGGAAGCAGCTGGGAAAGCAGCATGAACGCCAGCCACCACCCAGAGCCAAGAGCCTTGTGGGGCTCATTTCTGCCCACAGCTGGCTGAAATACCCCATGCTGCAGTGCAGAAAGACATGGAAAACTCTGGCACACATGGGCTGTGATTTCTGCTTACACAGACTCAAAAAGCGTGCACCAAGACAGAATATGGCATTTTTCTTTTAATAATTTAAGTTTACATGTCAATGCTTTGAAACTTAAAACAAACATTGTGGGAGGTAATTTTCTGCATGGCAAGACACATGATGTAAAAACTTTGGGCTTGGGCTTGTGAGTAAATGGCATATCCTGGTCTGTGAGACCAGAGACATTGACACATGCCTGCAAGCTGCTGCTCTGTCTGGGCTCAGAAATGTGAGGGGCAGACCTACATTGCTCTGTCATCACAGCCATATATGTCTTTTTGTTTTGATCTCCTGTATGCTCAGTTTCCCATGGCACCTTCTCAGCTACAGTGCCTGTGACCACACTGCTTGGGGTGCATCTTCTCCCCACAGAAACAGAAAAATTAAATAAAATGAAAAAATATATTTGTCAAAGTTTTGCTAATTGCTAGAGACAGACAGACAGGAAATTTGTATATTGGCCCTCACTGACACTGCAAATAATGTAAACTCCTTATTTCCTCCACAGCTGGCTGGAAGCTGGACCCTTTCTACACAATGAAGGGAAATGTAATTTTCTGTTTGTTGTATTGTTGGAAGTTTTAGTTTTTACAGCTGCTGTTTTACTCCCTCTACTTTTTATAATAGGCTCTTGTTTCTCCTCATATACAGGTTGCCTCCCTAAAAATAAACCTTTGGAGGTTCTGCATCACAGTCCCCAGCTCTCAGATCTGTGTTTGCAGCAGGCCTTCATCTGGAAAGAGCAGATGAGCCATCAGCCTGGGATGCACCTTACCTTGTGCCCCAGCCCTCCTCTCTCGCTTCCCAGCTCAGCCACCCCCGAGGGACTCCTCTGAAAGATGATTGAAAACAATAACATCAGTAATAACTGATCTGGATGCACCTCAAATATTTGCCCCATGATATGAATGCTTGTGGTCAACCCACGAAACATCCTCTGGACAAATGTTTTGAATTATCTGTTTCCAGGAACAAGCTCTGTTGGAACAAGCTCAGTGGTCTGGAGCAGCTTTCCCAAACATGTTTGCTACCTTGAGCCACGCAGGTGAAACCCTGCCCTGCGACCCTGGCTGGGAGGAGCACAGCCTCTGCTGACAGCCCACGGGATGGGCACCTTACAGGTCCTGATAGTCTCCCAGGTCCATTCCCATGTTCCCCTCAGGATGCAACAGCATCTTGTTATCAAACCTCTCTGTACGAGAAAATTCCCACACAGTGGAATTTGATCCTGCCCTCATAATGATCTCACTTATGTTCTGGTCTGCAGACAAGCAGCCCCAGTTAACAAAGTCCTTAGTGCCTTACAATACTAACCTTGGCTAATAAAACTGGGGGAACTATATAAACACAATAAGGCTGCTATGCAGACACAAAGGCAAGATTAACAAACATTGTCGTGCCCAGGCCAAGTCAGTAAAGTGGAACTAATAGGAAGCCAGGACAGCAGGCAGGTAATCATTAATCCGTGTGTGTGATACTGAGTTTAAGACCAGCTGTTACTTGATAGCCATGCAGATGCATGGGGTGTCCAGGAGGGCACCATATACTGTTATCTTACACCCTGCATGGAGAGCAGGAAGAGCTGCATTCTTTGTTATTAACCCAGTTTGAACTTTGAAAGCCGAGTCCCAAATATTTACAAGAAAATTACAGCTAAGACAAAGTTTTGGTGTTTGAAAGGTCCTTTAGTTCTGCAGGGAGGGACAAGCTTCCTATGGGGCTTGGGGCAAGTTCCTTCACCTCCTGGGACTTCACTTTCCCATATTCAGAGTACAGTTCTTCCCCAAATGTATTTCCTTTGCATGTCTTATTTCCAGAGCAAATTAGTACTGAAGTTTTGCAAGGAAAAAAACAAAAAGGGAGAACTAAGAAATACCAAAGCTTAAAAGTCTGAGAGTTTTCACTTATTTCAGAGGAACACATCTGGTCAGAGAAGTAGCAAGTATTTCCAAGTTCAAAAGAAGTCTTCTCGTAAATACTAGGATTGTGCTTTGTTACCCAGTCCATACAATTACTGTAGGAAAAGACACTGGTTTCTAGGAATCACAACTTCACAGCTGTAAACTTCACATGTGGAGAAACAAGGTCTTACATTCTGAGGGCTTTATCAGAGCTGTTTGCCCTGGGATTGGTTGGCTGGTAAAATAATCTCCTTTCCTCACCCCGGAGCAGTTACCAGAGTCTCCAGAGGACAAGGAACATGAGGGGTTCAGTTCTGTGGGTGACCCGTGGGAACATGGAACATGAGGGGTGCAGTGTTCCCACCACGAGGCAGCTGTGGGGAAAGCCCCAGCAAGGGCACCCACAGAACGATCCCACCAGCACACCCTCCATATACAAGTCACTGACAGAGCATAATACTTATTTCACCCATGTGAAAGTGTTTTAACTTACGAATAAAATATTGTTCTACCCTCTGCCCTGCTGCTCAGCATAACTCCAGCGTTAACTTTCATAGCTATAACAAACCTCCTAAGCAAACACTTTAAAGCTCTGCTTCCAAATCAGGCTGGATAAGGAGTGAGCAAGCTCAGGTTGGTGCAGTGACTAATTCATTGCCCCTTCCTCTGCCTCTGCTCTCCTGACCCTTGAGAGAGATAGGACTTAGTGTTTTCTCTTTACGACCCCCCCTGAACTAAGGGGATATTTGTCCCCTCATTTGCATGGACACTTTAATTTCTTGGACCCAGGACAAAACCTCTGTAATGCTTAAAGCTGTGGGGTTTGAGTGGAACTCTTTCCTGCAGGAGGAAAAAATGTAGCTGTGCTGTGGCTGCACGAGGTGTGCTGAACTGTGCCACCTGTGTGATAAACAGGGCTGAAGGAGTTGCTCTTGGAAGATGGCAATGGCTGGTCAGACTCCAAGGTGGGGATGATTGTCCCCATCACCTCTCCAAAGAGCACAGCTCTGTCAGCAAGCAGAGCTGGCAGGAGGGGAGGAAGGGAAGGGAGGTGATGGAAACTTCCCAGGGGAGGGTTATTAAAGAGCCTGAACAGGCTCTGGTACATCCTAGCACAAGTAAACTCAGTGAGGAGGGCCCTGCTTTGTCTCATGACTGCACCTTCAAAAACATCTCAAACATTTGTTTTTCTTTGTGCAGACTCACATGCCACCACCCAACACCAACAAATGGAAGCTCCTCACTTTTTAAGCACAGCCTTATGAGGAAATATTGTTACAATGAGCTGCAGCTCAAGCCTGACGTAAAGATAAAAATGATCACAGGAATAGCAAATGAGCGAGAGTGTGTGCAGAAAGTTGCAAGGAGAAGCAAGACAGGAAAAATTGCAATGGCTCCCAGTAGCCCCATTGGGAGAAGAGGCCTCCAGATACTGAGAAATTCAAGGCACCTCTTAGAAAGGACTTGTGGAGCTTGTGAAAGCTGTTTTATGACTCTTTAGATGGAGATGACCTTCCAAAATGAGCAGGTACATTTTTTATGAGGTACAGTGCATGGTGTGGCTGCTGTAGCAGTACCTTCGCCAGAAGCTGCTGCTGCGCCCTAACAGGGTCTGTCTGGTGGGGCAGAAGCTTTGCAAAGCTCACATGAAATGTGGGGTCAGTAACTCTGAGCCTTGGATATGTGTTTGCTCTGCTTGAACAGGCCAGACTCCAGAGAATGGATGCTCCAAAGCACACATCTATTGAAACACTTTGCCACTACTCATCCCAGACCACTAATCGTTTTGCACATCTTGGCCTTAAGTCCCAGTCTTCTCAGTAGAATCTAATGCCAAGGACACCAAGACTGGCTGAGAGAAGCAGCTGATGAGGGCATCACACAGATCCAAAGCCATGGATTTCTTTGAGTTAGGGCAGAAAATCAAATTACCTGTAATTTAGGCATGCAGACAGTAAAATTTTGCCTAGTTACTTGTCACTTGAGCCCATAGCCATGAATTAGACAAAAGCACACAAATCCTCAGGGAACAGAGCTACTAACTTCCACCAGCAAAAGAGCAGGGATCACCCCACTAACACCCATACACAATTCCTCAACCAAAATCTCCCTGAAAGGGAACCAGGCAATGTCATCCTCATGTAGGGAAAAAGAGTTTCACCATAGGCCCAAACTAGATTTCAAGTACGTAAACAGGAAGGTAAGGAATTCTTTGCCCATTTCACATCCTGTCTTCTCAAGACTTACAAGGTTTCCCCCACTCCTGTGTCATGCTGTCAGCCCTCCCAACATCCCTCGAAAAGTCCAGAAAAGGGAATTGTGTTGCACCAATCCTCCCAGACCTGTGTTGGAGAAGAGCTCCTCCTGTATTCCTCTCCAATGGACATCCAGGTGACCCTGGCAGGTCCAAGATTTCCTTTAGACCCTATTTTGCTCCAGCCTGATGTTGAGCTCCTGCTAAGGCTCTGTGAGCTACCGCTGGAGTCATGGCCTCAACCCTTCTCTGAGCCACTGCTCGCCAAGGCCATGTATCTCATCTGTCATCAGCATTTATCTCCTTTTCCATTTGCAAAGAGCAACTGGTTTGAAGGAAGGGGAAGCTGAACCTCCCGTGCCACCTGTGGGACCATCCATCATCTGTGGGAGTCATAGTCTCATATCTGCACAGGATCAGGGGGGTTGTCCTGTGTCTGGCCACCAACAGGCACTTTTCTGGAGACCTCCCTACGCCCCAGGCCTCTCATGGTTGCAGATTTGTCAGCTGGCACAAGCTGGCCCCAACACACTTCTTTCCCTAAATATTATGGTTTTCAGGGTGGTGGTTTTAGCTGTTATATTTGGCAGGTTTCCTTAATTGCCTTTAGCATCCACAACTTACTGATAGGAGGGAAAATTTGAGGACATTAGTGGATTATTCCAGCTCCCCTACTTTGTCTCCTACACACACACGCCACTTCCTTACTACCAAGCCCAGAAATAGGGTAGGTGGTAAGGACTGGTGCTCAGGACAGAGTATATCTGTATCTTCCTCCTTGCAGAACATTTTTAGGATCAGACTTTCTCTCTGTGGGTTTGTTTTTTTTTTTTATAACATTCACTAACTTCTTGGTAGGATGAGATGCGGGGTTGATCAAGAGCTTCAGATTTCCCTGATGGGAGACATAGATGGAGTTTTGTCCTCCTTCATACTGCAGGCTGGCATTTCAAAACTCCCTCTTAAATGCCGAGAAGGTCGCTATTGGTTCATCAGAGTTCAGATCCTGTGTGCTGTCCATCTGTAAGGACCTCGATGGACAGTTGCTCCCTGCCAATTTCTGAAAAACTTGCTCTTAGTTCTATAGCTACTTTTAAATGTTTCAGCCACACAAATACATGGTCAGAAGAAAGAGGAAATGGGAGATGGAGGGAGATGCGAACAGAAGGAGAGAGAACATTCCTCTCATCTTCCTAACACAGTTCTTTGATATGTGAATATGGGTGGTTAACTCAACATTAGGTTTTGGGCTGAAGGTTTACAGAAAAGACATGTAAAACCCTTCCTCTGTTCTCAGAAAAAGATGCATGAGCGGAAATAAAAACATAAATATTAAACTGAGATATAAGATGCTTACCAAGGCCACCCAGAGAGTTGGCTTTTGTTCTAGACCAATGTTCTGTTCTGTATTTGGGAATGCCTTTCACCATGAGATGCTTGGCCCTAGGAGATACCACGACCTACCACTGCTATGCCGATGGCAAAAAAAGACCTCCTGTGCTTCGTGTGCTGAGCTTTGCTGCACTTCCCTCACCAAATCTCCTCTAGAAACAGTCAGGGAGCTCCTCAGGGTGGAATACATAGGGCAGGAAGGCTCTTTGGCAGGTGTGTTTTCTGAACACAGTGGATAGACTTCATCTCACTCAACACAAGCTGCTGGAAAGTAACTGCTGAGCAACTAGTCCTTCCTATTCCTATTGCCACTAGAGCAAGGGAAGAAAAATGGAAGAAGTGCCCTGGGACTTCATGACCTGGGGCCTCCTGGAAGGTGAGATGAAACCTGCTCTGAGAAGAATAGATTTTGGTCGTTTGCTGTGAGCAGGAGCTCATTGCCAGCCCTTGTCTCTCAGTTTGTTCCACAAACCTGTACTTGCCTTTTGGGATCTCTCAGTGTAGCCAAAACCAATGTCATGGGGTTTACTCTGTAAATGGGTGTCTGTACACAAGGGCCAGTTATTCCTGATTCCCGGTAGTTCAAGACCAGCCGGTGCAGCTTTAGAGCAGCAGGATGCTGAGTCCCCTCCCAGCACCACTGTGCATGCTCTGCAGTTCAGCTGCAGGGACATTGAACTCCCCAGTTTCTGCTGCAGCCATCTCCCAAACACCATTGGAGGATCCAGGAGAGGCAGGAGCACTTCTTGTGCTGCATGCAATATATGCAAGTTACAGGATAATTTCTGTCTCCATGAACACGCAGTCTAAATTAAGACAGGATTTCAGTGAGAGATGTCATGAGAACTGGAGACAGGGAGAAAGGGAGCTGGGAAACAGGAACCTTGCTACAATGCTGACCTTTTAGCACAGTGCCCTTTTGTTTAAAGCAAACTTTCCTGTTTTCTGTAATGATCTTCCAGCACATCCCACTTCACTCCTGTTTTACTCTGTCAATATCTGGTGCTTATATAGCATCTCTAGATACGTAATTCATCAACTTTACATATGGTTTTAATAAGCAGTGGGTATCTGCACAGAGTGGTTGCAAAGAGCATCTGACATTGCATTGCAGAAGGATGCCTGGAACTGGGGTTGTTTTTTCAGATGAACATAGGCAGGACATGTTTGTAACTTTTTTTCTCCACTCCTCATCACATACATATTTTCAGGACTCAAAGTCTGGACAAGCAGAACATCACAATGTCAACTAAGGGAAGATGTAAATCTCCTTAAGTAATTTTTAATGAAAAAAAATATTGAGTTACTCTGAGTGCCATAGTTTCTGGGTGGCTGGTTTTAACTTTAGCAACCCACACTTAAAGGGAAATTTTACAGTCTTAATATATTCCAGATGCTCTCCTATTCCCAGATGAAAGCTCTGTCGTCGTTTACTGTTAATATTTTTGTCAGCAGTAGAATTTTATTGTAATACCCCATCTTATTTGTAGTCACTATTAGTCATGAGAGAAACTTCCTTTACAAGTAATCCTAGGGTCACTCCTTGAGTGTCCTGTCTCACTCTATTTAATTAAAAAACATTAACTGCTTTGTTGTGTCCAAGACCTGTCTATATAATGCATGTATACAATGACTTTTTACCTGATGAAAACCATTTGCTTCTAGTAGTTAGACTAAAAAAAATAAAGTTACACTCTACAATAACAATAGCTGGCTTTATAACAACTCTCTGGTGAAAGGAAAACAAGAGATTTGCTTTGAAAATAAACCTCCATGAACTTGGATCGACAACAAGGGACATGCAGGTTTGCTTCAAAAACAAGAAACATATTTCACGCTGTTAATCTTTGATCAGATGGTAGTTTCTCACAAGAAGAACAGTATTTAAATGCAGCAATTTTGATCCTTTGTAGTGACCGATGGTCTGATTACAGAGGGAAGGGGATTTGGGGAAGCAGTAGAGCAGATTATCAAAACACAAGTCTTCTGGATGGAAATCTGAAGACCTTCATTATTAAATGAATAGCAGCTAGAGTAAAAAAAATGTCACCACATGATGGGCTCCACATGATATTTAGTTAGTATGCAAGTTGGAAGCCGCTCTGTTACTTTTTTCTCACCACTGTCTCTGAAGATTAACCTGGATTTTGAAAAATCAAGTCTTGTTGCTCCTGCTCTCGCCTCACTACCTTCCCTGAAGGCTCTGAGAGGAGCCATGGAGATACACACTTCCCCAAGGCTATGGCCAGCTCCTGGGCCAGCAACTCAGCACCAGCAGCAGGGTTCTGCTCTTTGCAAAAAAAGTCTTGTGCCGTCTGTTGACACCTCAGGGTGCAATCAAAGCTTTTCTAAAGAGAAGTTACCTTTTAAATTTACAAGCATGGTGAGACCAAGATTCAAAGTGCAAGCTAAAATGTTATTAGGGAGATAATTATTATCCAGGGACATCACTCAGATTATAGCAATAATGAGATAAGGGTTTGTCATGTTTCTTCTGTCCTGTAGCTGCAGCTGTGGTTATATCTTCATGCAGTGGTGAGCAGAAAATCACTCAGTACAGCTGAGCTCTTCTCTGTGTGAAGCTCTTCACAAGAACAGAATGGAGATGAAAGGAAGAAGGGGATAGTCTTCAGCTACAGAGGATGTAATGAGTCCATATATCACAGAGACCTAAAGAGGTCACCACATAGTGGCACTGCTGGTAATGTCAGTGAACCACATCTAACTATGGCCAGTGCAGCTGTATCTGCTGGTGCTCGGCTGCTGAGTGAACTTCACAGACTCACGTCGGAAGGAAACAGACGTCACTAAGTGGACTGTACCTTATATATATATCCTCCTTTCACTTTGGCACCGTTACCATCATCCAAGGGTTGTTATCACATGTGAGCACAAAACCTCCTGCAATGCCTGCACTGACAGATCAATGATGACTTACAACACCAAACAGCCATGGCAGCAACTTATAAAACTCTGCCTTTTTCTGAAACTTGTGGTTAAGATGGTCATTGGAAAACTTCATCTCTGGCTACACTGAAATTGCACATCAGTGTTTACTGCTGACTTAAAATATAGAAGACTACTGAGCCATCCTCTGACACTGAACAGATGACATCACTGGATGTTATGTACTGTACCAACTTTGAACCCTTTATGGCTCAAGTTGCTCTGATATTTTTGGAGAGAGAAACCTTCTAGCCAGGTGAAACCTGTTATGATAATCTGTCTTTTCTTTGTTACTTTCTACGAGCCCCGTGTCTGTAAGCCCGAGGCTGATAGCCCCTGGTATGTGCTTGGCACTGCAGCTGGCACACATTGTGAGTTGCACTGTATCACGGGTGAGACAGAAGAAATATCAGATTTTGCTGGATTCAGGTTAAGTAATGGGCTGAATTGCACATGATCAGGGAATCACCTCATCACCTCATGGTACATTCATGGACCGTTACTCACCAACCCTATATACTACCATTCTCTTGTGGTCTCAATATTCTCTTATCCCCTTATGTTTCCCATTTTGAACTTTATTCTTTCTACTCTCCCTCCCACCCAAGCCCTGTAGACCACCACCCTCCAGAACACCCCCAAGCCCCTCACTTCCTACTTGCATTGTCCATACACAGGTTGGGGTGATTGTGTCTGTCAGCAAGCAAATAACTTTTGTAGCTTCTGCAGACATTCCTATTTGGCAACACATTGGTTGGTACCACAGCCTGAAATGGTTGCCAATAAGGCACAAACGTAGAACAACTCTTAATTCAATGGGACAATCAGGGGCACTCTATTTCCATCAGAGATGATGCATTTCCTTCTTAAGTATACTTTGCATCTGCCATTAAATACATAATTCGTGTCTTTTTACAGATGTTACTTACAGACAGTTTTAGTCTACGTTGGTTTTATTTCTAATCAATTCATAAAGCTCTGCTGCAGCTTGTTTAGACAAAGAAAATATTACTTCTGTACCTGCACATGAAAAGGGAAAGGACATAAAAAACTCAAAGCATTTTAATAAATTGAAGAATATGACAGAAAATAGAGCTTAGAGCAGTCTCTAGCACAATTTTTCTTAAACACAGACAACCTGCTTGGTAATTTGCTTTCAACCTTTTGTCAGTAATTTTTCTGTGAAAGTGGTTGAAATGATTAATGAAATTTTGTTTGCTGAAATAAAAATGTCCAGCCAGGTATTTGAAAACTAATATAAACATGGAATGATACTGCTTTACATCTTTTCCATCTTACCATTATACTTTTAAAATAAGACTTGAATACAAAATGAAAGAATTTGCTAACTACTTTTAATCTCTGTTCCTTCTACATGTTGTATGAAACACAAGAGTTCACTAAGAGCTCTTCAAGAGCCTCTCCTGTAATGCTTGCAATAAGCCAAATAACAATTGTTACTACTCTCAATTATCCACACAAAATGATTTCTTCACTCACTGTCAGCAGTGCAAAGTTCTTTTGTCTATCTTTGAGGGCATGTCTCTGGACAGGGTAAGAAGCACTCACTGCCATGAAAGCAATGATTTACCTGAGAGGTAATTTGAGCAACCCAAAGTGCTCAGACCCAGTGTTAGCCATGCAGCTCTGTTTCCTCTGCATGGCCTGCATGAGTGGCATTACAGGTCCAAGTACCTGGCCCATACTGCCCAGTTTTAGTTTTTGGATTTGGTGTTTTGGGACACCAAAATGTCCCCATGTTGCACACAGTGACAAAACAACTCCCTGCACACAGCATTCATTGAATCTTTGCAAGAAAACTTGTCATCAAATGCAGGAGGGGCGTATTAGCTCTTTATATACCAAGTCAGAAATTTTCTCACATGCATGCCTTTTCCCTACCTGTCTTTCTCCTCTAAAAACAATGGTCTGCAATATTATCATATTGTAACTAGCAAAGCCTCAAGCCCTGGTGATTCTCATTTCAGCTGTGAAAAATGTGATGAAAAATGGAACCCCCTTTTTCATTTTTTACTTGCTCTGCAATTAAAGTCTGTTAAAATGCTGTGATTTTCTC
The DNA here is from genome assembly GCA_013400975.1 of Atrichornis clamosus. Taxonomy (NCBI): domain Eukaryota; kingdom Metazoa; phylum Chordata; class Aves; order Passeriformes; family Menuridae; genus Atrichornis; species Atrichornis clamosus. Next base: position 41,348 of record WBMZ01004925.1, read on the forward strand.
CCTGTTGAACTCTAACACAGAAAATCAAGCTTAATTAGCAGCTGAGCAGCCATCTCATGACCCATGAATGAAATAGATGTTCTCTGGTGTGACAGGGAGGAAGAGCCTCTTTGGGACCCTCATCCTGCTCCAATCTGGCTGAGCTGGCACACAAGATTGGAAGGGTGATGGCTGGAGGAGAGGAAAGGAGTCTGATGGGCAGAGTGCAAGCACACCAGCTTCATTTCCTTTGGAAAGCAGGCTCATCAAAAGGTGTACAGGCCTTCTTTTTCTAGAACAATTTTCATGTATCTGCTAGAAGCCTAAAGAAAAACTTAAGCCTTCTTTGATTCTTGTACATTACCATTTGGGCACTTATGTGCATATTCAAGTAATTGGCATAAGTGATGGCTTGAACTGGACTTTAGGATACAAGCGTGGGATTGTGCTTTGCCAGGAGAGCAGCTGTGAAGGTCCCTCTGTTGGGAAATGGGCTCCATGAGTGCAGCCGTCAGCACACCAGGGTGGGGTCTGTGCCCAGGGGCCAGACCACCATCCTGCTCACGGAGATGTGAGAAATGCTGCTGCTCCTGCAGAAAACTGAGTGTGGTTTCCACTAATGCCAGGGTATGCACTCTGCTTGCAAAAGTTCCTGCCAGAGGAGCTAGCGAGAAGGGACCTTGTTGTACTTTTACATCAAAATTATTTTTATCTGTATGTGTGCAAGAAAAAGACAGAAACTTGCTGTTATTTTTAACCCAGCTCAACTTTTATCTGTACAGGGTGGGTACAGCACATGCAGCACAAACCCACAGGCCATGTAACAGGTAGATAATCAAGGCTGTGGGGCTGAGTTAGAGATGCAGAGAGGCGGTGCCGCTGCAGAAGGGGTGAGCAGGGACCCTTGGTGGGCTCAGAGCCAATGCTGCCTAAAGCAGCTGCAGAGACTTCACATCCAGCAGGGCTGGGGTGGGCACCCCGTCCATCCAGCTCTGCCTACCCACAGCCTTCAGAGCAATTGGTCTAGGTGGACTCTGCAGAGCTTCTCTCACTTCTTGCCTGTCCAGAAGACCTATTTCACTTCTGTGCCAGCCACAAAGTGGAGTTTCAGCACAAGCTCTTTAGTGAAATTCGTGGCATATAGTACACTCTCCCTGCCAAAGTGGAATGCAGATTTGGGAGGGCAGAACCTTATCATAAAACAAGCTATTGTTGTCTGTGTTTGAGCACAAGCAGATTAATGATGAATCAGCTTTTTATGAATGCCCCTTTTCATCCCTTCCTTATCTCTCACCTGTGTCTTACTTTTAAGAGAGGTGGTGTAACTTCCTTTGCAACTTCAGTTCCCATTGCCCACTTCTCATCTTGCCACTGGGGAGCACTCCCAGGAAGGGCAGCACATAAATAAATTCTTTCTTACAATTGCTCAGTGACATGTGCAGCCTATAAACAATCCAGCAATGTTGGATAAGGACTTAATTCAAGCTGGTGACCCTTAAGCATGAACAGAATACACTGAATAAAGACAGCTGGGTTATAGGTTTTGCTACTTTTGTAAAACATGCTTTATATTAAAATAAATGCATCAAATGTGAACTTAGATATGATCCAAAACAAAATCCGTGCAGAATTAAGTATGAATTGCCAGACACACAAAACTAACAGTCAGCTGCAACAATGGGTAAGTAAATCAATGTGCAATTGTCATTTCAGGTTTAAAATGTGCAATGTAATGAAATTAGATGCATTACAGAAGATCCCAAATCTGTTCCAAATTAATTGTTCTGAAATAGTTCAAAGTTTCTTTTTCTGAAAGACGAGTGTAATTAGCAATATGTTTCTGCAAATGGCATATGCAGTTCCTCAGAACTTGCATCATTATGGCTGTGTTAAAAAAGCCTGGATAATGCAGAGTAAGGATTTTTTTTTTGCAGTATGGAGCCCTATTAAAAGACAAACATTTATTTCTCCCTGAAGGTCATGGGAATTGTTTCCCATAGGGCTTTGCCCAGCAGTTTCTAGTTAAATGGCAGCCATTTTATTAAAATGTCTGTTTTGTGTCAAGGAAACTTAGCACATCTTTAACTGTCAGAAAAGACTATACAAACATGTGCTGTAGCAGAGCACACAATCCATATACATTTGGTATTAACATGCTCTGACTGCACTGATAAAGACAAGTTTATCAAGACCTGGAGTTACCACTGTCACCATTAAGGAGCTTTGCACTCGACCAGAGCTGAAGACCAGGAATACTGCAGGAATAATCTTATCTGTACCCTCACCTTAGGGTTAAGCTGTGGTAAATGCCACTGTGTTTACTATTAATGTCTTATTTTGAATAGTGTCTTTTATGGTAGGAAGATAGGGGGGACCTTTTCCTAATTGCAAAAACTCATCAAGCCAAGAGGCTGGAGTCAGACCTTGTGGAGTCCCTTCCCACATCAGTACAAAGTCACTTCTTCATCTTGGAAAGCCACTCAGCTACTCTGTCCTTCCCAAATTGAAACTTACACACTTCATCACCATTTCTGAGCTCCATCGTGAGATCCCAACTGGCATTATCTTCTCACATCCTTGCTCTATTTTATTCTCTCTTCCAGTATATACAATTATTTGAATTTTCTAAAAACACACACATGTTATTATATATTTAAGAGAAGGTAACATCAAAGAAACAGAGTTTATACTGAGGGCAGAAAGTCATGAGGTATTTCCTGGGGAAGTTCATGCTACAGTCTTCAAGCTGCTAGATATTGTTCTGAGGAGTTAAATCTTTGGTAACCTTAGTAGTTTATGCAAGTTTATGTAATATGTGATGTTCTTTAACCAGTGTTTAGTATGCAGTATGAGTTATTTGGCTGGGATTTGTATGGCAACAAACTGACAGGAGAGCAGAATACAGGCTGTAAAGTCATGGTACACAGAAGTTTCTTAAGTCCCCTCTTGAAAAGACAGAGTGCAGCACAGCAGAGACCCCCTTTGACATACCTGCCCCAAGGCACTGCTGAACCCACCTTTGGCAGCTTTTGCTGTCAGGCCAAAGATTGCTTCACTTTGAGTTGGTACAACAATTCAGTAATACCTAAGAACCAGTTAAGATGCTAACACAGTATAAATATTTACTGCTGTTACTTGGTTTGGGAGACAACTATTACATTTGCAGCTATGCATAGCTGGAACTGGAAGAAGATGTTCTGTGACTGCTGAGAGGTCCAAGAAATGGCAGAAGAGAAGGAAGGAAAGATGGGAGAGATCCTGGACTTTAGCAGAGGTCTGGAGAGAAGGAAGTCAATTTGTACAGACTGTCAAGAGCCATGGCCTGACCAAGAGGCACAGGATTGAGGAACTGGCAGCGAAAGGGAGGTCAGACTCAAAGCACAGAAAATACCATGGAGAAAAGAGACAGAGAAGCAGGAGTAGGTAGAAGGAAAACTGATGCAATACTGAAGCAAAGAGCACTCAATCATCGTCCTAGAAATGGCCAGGTTCCAGGTGCTTCCTTTATTATAGGATGAAGCCATTTGTGAGGAGGGGCATGCCAGAATGTACAGCCTGAGGTAGAGTGAGAGCATTTTAGCACCACAGAAGGGAGAGTTTTGTAATCCTGCAAGAAATTTCATATAAAAGGGCCATACAATTCTCCCTTTCTTTTTACTGCAAACAATAAGAGAACTGTCCAGTACATGTGTGCTCCTACCTAGCACACTTTGAGGGACACACAAGAAAACATGAAATGGTAAGCACCAGAAGGAGCCAGATGGATCCGCCTTGTTAGAGGGCAAAAAAAAAGGAGCCCTAAGAATAACATAGGGAAAAAGCAAAAGGAAGCAGAAATCCAAGAGGAGTTGGAGGTCAGATCCAACCTGGGATGCAGAAAGCTTGGGGAGCAAGCCAAGCAGAGCACTGGTACTGGCGATGTAGCCTAATGACTCATCACCAGTATGTCTGGGATATTACCATGAAACGAATTTCTTCTATGGGGTACTGATGAACTGGTGGTCTGGATCACTCTTGCAGCCCAGCACCTCCTGTGAAGTGATAGCCAGAAGCCGTGGACCCATGGACACAGAGAAAGGGACGTTAGGGAAGCTGACATTAGACAAAAGATGTTGAGAGAAAGGTTTCCCCAGGAGCAAGGTGACATTCTGCCCTATGGATTCAAAGTTTAGATCCATTCTGTTGTTCAACTCTAGAATATAAGTGGTCATTACTGGTTTTTGAACAAACATTTAATCCTCATATTTGAAAATCTCTTTACCAGAGCATTCCCACTAATTTTGGTACCAAATGAAATGTATTCCAAAGTATAGAAACTATCAAGTATATGTATTGTTATTTCTTCAGTATCAGGAATTCCCACTTTACCCCTTGTTTCCTGTCTCAAAGTTGCATTGTTCTAGGTGAAGAAGAAGTTATTTCAGGATTAGATGTAAGAAACATCTGAGATGATCCCTGATTCCGCCATAACCCAGCCCTGTTTCCACAGAAGTTCCTGCAGAGCTTACATGTCATCTTTTCATTTAACTGCTTAACAGCTTTTCTTTTTCTAGTAAGAGACATACATTTTACGCTGACATTTAATTTTCCTGGAGATATTTAGCTAATGCTCTTCATGGAGATTTTTGATTCTTGTAATTATCTAGGAAGATTTTCATCTGTAGTTATTATTTTTGTTTCATTTGGCCTCTACATTTGGGAAAGAGCCAAGGCAGGAAGTGACAAATTCATCAGCTTACGATGGGAAACACAGATTTCAGAGCTGCTCATATCTTGTTAGAAGTTCCTTTTCCCTTTGGCTATTTCATATTAACATCCTTTCACGGAATAGTTGCTCCATTCACATAATTAAAACGTACCATCAAAATATTTATTCATCAAAAACTGACTGGAATAAGTCTAATCTTGCCCATTATATACCTCACCATGTTTACACATCACCCAAGACAGCAGACCTTCATGGGACATGGGGGCATGACTGTGGATTAAACGTAACACAGTAATACAGCTTTACAAAAAGAATGAATCATTTGTCTAATTGCTATCCTGCTTATAAACTATTTTGCCTGGAAGACACTAAGTCATTCACAAATACCACCTTGTCTGTGTATGTTTCTAACATATTTCTGTAGGATCTTTCCTCCTTTGCCTGAGGCACAGTAGAAACAAGCAGCAGTCGCTCACTCTAGCTCCTTCCCCATGAAAAAAACTGTGTATTTCAGCATTAGAGAAAGGGAGGTTTTCAGTTTGCTTCCCTTAGTAGCAACTCTCAGAGTCTTGAATTGCTTACTGCAGTAGAAAAGTGAGTGAGAATAACAGCATTAAGTTATTAAGTTGTGCCTGGCAAAACAGAGACTCTCTGCCCTGAATGGAGACTCAGAACAGCAGTAAAAACATTGCAAAACAATATAAACACCAGTGTGATTAAAAAGTCTCCCTCTAAAGCAAACAAGTCAGAGCACACAGAAGGAGTGTCATATCTAATAGCTGCCCTGAGTTGCACAATATCTAACATCTCCTATTAGGAGCTCTCACCATCCCCCAGAACAGCCTCCACCAAGCAAAAGGCATTTTAGCCCCCAGTTCCTGGTCCCAAGGGGGCTTAGTGCCTCTGTGTGTGTCCTCTAACTCCTCCTGTGGCATTGCAACACTGACAGGGGAACCACAAGGCTGTGGGTGATCAGCAGCAAAGCCTGGAGTGAGCCTGACAGAAAGAAAGGGGAGATTAGGATGAGAGCTGCATTGAACCAGAGCCAACAGTCCAGCCATGGTACTTACACAGTAAATAATCGTGATGACAACTTTGCTCACCTTTCAGCACTTGCCCCTTTTAAACAATTCTCTAATATCTTGTGTCCTTACTATTAACAACGTATCATTGTGGGTGTTGACATTTAACCTGTTTGTCAACAGATCCATTTACATCTCATTTCGCTGGCACCCCATGCAAGAGGCAGTAAGTGAAGAGCATTTCAGCACGAGTGATGAAAGATGTCATGGCCGGTGCCCTTTTGCAGTGCCTGCACTGCCATGAAGTACAGCAACCATTAGTAACAGGGATTTGAGTGCAATGTCTACTTTCATCCAGCAAGGTCAAAAATTTATGGTTCTGACCTTTTCTCTCTCATCTGATGTTGGTGTGGGCTTGGGTCATGTTTGCAAGGAACAACATAAAATCAAATGGAGTTGATGTAGATTTAGTGTCAAATGATGCAGAGAAAGGACTCCACCTCGCCCTGATAAAAATTACTTCAATACCTTTAATAACAAGACCCATAAAGTTCCACAAACTTTACAGAAAATGTTGTAAGCTTGTTAAGCATTTCAAAGGTGCACAAAAGAGAACGTAATTATTCCAAGGAGATCTACATTTATTCTTATCATTCTATAGTTTCTCAGACGTGTTGCTCAAGGTCTCAAATACATGTTTCAAGAAAAGCAAGTCTTGTTATGGCATAAAGGTCTGTGTTGATTAAACCTGCCTAAGTTCTAAGTGCTGTGCTCTCAGCTATAAACCACTTTGATTTGATTTGGGTTGGTCACTTTGCACACGCAGGCTAGAGAGACACACAAGCCCTCGTGCCGCATTCCCCTGATCTGAGCAAGCTGGCCCGGTCAGACTGCTCTCTATGTTGACAAGCCTTGGAGGTTCAATGTACTTCTCATACGTTTCCCATATTCTAATTTTTAAGGCCAACCAGAGTTGAATGATTCGGCTGAGTCGCTGTTCAGCATCAGCGTGCTCTGATGTGCACAGCGGCCGTTCAGTCTCCAGCACTCTCACCCCGTCACCAGCAGCTGGGCACGCCAGGAGCAGGAGTGCTGCTCACACCAGCGATGGAGGGCAACTGCCTGACCGTGGGGGGAGAAGGGCATTTTGGGAACTGCTGGCTCCTCTCTCACAAAGCGTGACAGACAAGAGTCACAAAGTTCAGCCAACATCGATCCTGCTAGTGCTTAGGACTGGGGATTAGCCCAACCCATTGCAGACACAGCGGCTCAGTGAGAAACCATTTTCCAAATAACAAGTTGCTCTGCGGTCTCATTAACTGGAATGAGTTTTTTTTTCTTTTTTTTCCTCCTTCATTGTTTTTTTATTTTTCCTGCCAAGAGGGTCAGCATCAGTCCAACTGCTCAGATGCATACATCGCAGCTATGCAGGGATTCAAACACATATTGTCTGTGTTGCTGTAGTACAACTGGCATCGTGCATTTAATTTTGATACAGCTTGGTTTACTTTTAATTTTTTTTCTTGTTGATTTCATCAAGAGTGAAACTCCACTTTGACAAGGAAAGATTTAGAGCCGTTCTGGACACTCATAAAACATGCTGATATGAGAGATCTGCAGATATCCTGCAAATTTTTTGTGCTGGTGGTTTTTTGGCTTTGTATCTGTAGACGCTCCCCCCAGCTGCAGTACCACACATTGAAGTAAATGTAACCCTTCTTGAAGATAATCTTTCCCAACTTTTTGCTAGGATGCATAGCTTCATCAACTCCCTAAGTTCTAGATCTGAGTTTGATACTTTTGCCAGAAAATGTAATGTCTATTTGCATTCAACCTATCCATTTTAGTGTGCGTACAAGCTGTCCTCACTCAGCAAGCACTGTTGTTTAACAGTGTCTTCGGAAATATCAAGTCATACGTAAGCTATGAAGCAAATTGTTATTGTTATATAAATATTTTTAACACATTTGAGCACTGAGCAATTAATACAAACACATTTTGTTTCCTGTTATCTAAATCCATTGGTATCCCATGTTCCCTCTCCAGTTCTGGTAGCCTAACAGGAGATGCAATTTGTACCAGCCCACCCATGGCAAGCAAGCAAGAAATAAGTTAAATGTTGCATAACTTTTCTTTCTGCTTGTTACTGCTACAGTGAACTTTTTCCCTGCTGTGCAACTTCATGTCCAAATTTCCTCCCCAATAACACAGGATACTACAAGGACTAACTAAAAGAAATGCAGGGATAAACACAGAGACAGAGAGGGCAGATAAATAGGGGTTAGGAAGGATAACAAGACAATTAGGAATAGCTGTTACAATAAGGATTCTAACCCCAACAAGACCACGAGGAAAGAATATTATATCCAGTAATGTTCCTTGTCAAATTTAATGGATTATAAGTACCTCACCCTTTCCTTATACAGATACTTTACATTCACTTTGTAAAACCATGAGACAGATACACTAAACACCTACCACTGGCCAGCTGAGTGTCCTCGGTGCAGCTCGTGACCTGCCTTGCATTCCACTGTGGTCCACTGTGTCCATACTCAGCCCTTCCTCTCTGGCCAAGAATGCAGAGGCCTGGAAACCCTGCTAACCATGGGGCACATTCAGCTTTGCAGGTGCTTCCCAGGATCGGCACAATGGCATGCTGGTTTTGTTACTACAGGTGCCCAACACTTTTCCAGGCAGGCTACTTCCTCTGTGAAAATAGCATTTTGTGCCACTCAGTTTTCACAGTGCTGGCTTTTTATGGAACACATTAACTCTAAGAAACTATAAGAAACCAGAATCTTTTAAGTTTTGCCATTCCTAAAGTACCACTAAATTGAGCTCCATGCTTTTTATCCTTGAGGTCTCCCCCCGACTGCTGAGCCCCTCAGGCTTAGGGGACACCCATGCCTGGGGCACCGTGTGAGGTTTAGTCTGGCATGGGAGCTACACCCCAGCAGTGGAATGAGCCTGTGAGCCTGCAGTGGACTATACTTACTCAAATGCCTGGCTTTCAGCAAAAATAAGGATCAATTTTGGCTACTTTTTTTTTGTGAATATCTTTTCCATGTAAAAAATTCAGTTTTTACATTATTATTTAGTTCTTTACCTGCTAGTTGGATATCAGCAATCACCAGTACAGTAGCTGCAGGGCATTATCTCTCATATCAGAACGTGACACAATGCTCAGAGATACAATCTTTAAAGTACAGGTTATCCCACTGAATATTTTATGCTTTTTGTTTTGCTTTTTTGCTTAGCAATTAAAAAGTGCCCTCTGTTTGTGTTTAGACAGAATTTTTGTAGTAGTACACTCTACCAAAAAAGGCAAGAAAAGAGCTTTCATGCCAGTCAAGGGTTCTCTTTTTAATTTTCTGTCAATGACAAGGTCACAAAATAGGAGTATTTCAGAGGAGGGCATTCTGGAGTTTGATTAATCAGGAATGAAACAAAATCTACAAGTGACAACTTGTAGATTTTGATTAATCAGGAATGAAACAAAATCTACAAGTGACAACTTGCTTTTGCAACAGAGATTACCTCAAAGCCAGGAAACATTACACAGTAAACCTCTCCTTGTTCGCATTTCAAAACAGTTGCTAAAATACTGCTTCTCCGAACTTGAAAATACCCAGTGCATGTCTTCCTCTCCTGCCATCCTCAGCACGGCTTCAACAACGGATCGGCCTCCCTGACCTCTCAGACCTGAGCTGCTGTGCATGTTTGTCAGTGGTTTCTCCCCCTTCCATTGTTGGTCTGGAAAGGAAAGGTGGAAGAGCTGGGAGAAGCCAGCTCCATCCCACTCCCCCCATCACCACCAGCAGAGCCCCCAGAGCAGACTGTTTTCTTGTCAACGCATGACTAATATAACCACAGGCACTTGAAGTGCATGGGAATTTTTCCAGCCAGTGTTCAGAACAACCTTTCTTCTGGGGAGGGTCTTATGACATATCTTCTATTTTTTTCCTTCCAGTGAAGAGCTTGCTGGCACTGTCAGTGCAGTACGATGAGCCCAAAACTTGGCACCACAGAAAAGTGACTCTTCTTGAATCCTTCATATACCTTGAATTTCACGCTACATAGGCTACATTGGTAACAGTGACAGTCCACGCATTTCTGCATTTTCTCAGGCATGTTCTCTAGTTCAGCTTGGCCAAAAATGGCAGAACTGATTATTTCATGGTTGCTGCACAAGGACTCACAAGACAGCCAGAAGCCTTGCTACGCTGTGCAATACATGCCACAGCATAATGCCAGCAGCATGTGGTGGCTTCTCACAAGGTTGGAAAGAGCCATTTTAACTCTTGCATGTGCTGACACTGCATTTTCAGGTTCTCCTCTGGTTAGCCAGGAGCCTGCAAATCCCTGAGCAGGGTTAACCAGCTCCCTGCTGGGACCCTCATTAGGAGCAGCTGAGGCATTGCTGTTTCTTCCATGCCTCATTTTACATCTGTTTCTATGTTTCTGAGAAGCCTTGCCAAGAACCCCTCAATTTATTTAGCTCTCACATCTGATTTGATTTGAAGCTTCTCAGCCCCTCACTCTTGGATCTGGCCAGATCACTGGAGCAGAAGTCACAAGATTTCTTAAAAAGAAAACAGCAATAAAGAAGCTGATTAGACAAAACTGTTGAAAATCTTCCAGAATTAATTTACAGACTAGATGTGATAGCTTCCCAGAATGGCAGCCTACCAACTGCAGTGCCCCTATCACTCCCACAAAGGTGGGACAGATTAGGCACTGAATTCTTGACAGCTGATACACTGGAGCATTTTTATTTATAAGAAATACTGAAATTTGCTAGGCTTTGACCATTCCTTTGAACTTTGGAAGTTCATATTGCCTTGTCAAGTTTGCAACTTGGTGAATAGCTATGTGCTGCTCAAGATCTACATGACCCCAGCAGCCATACCTTTTATTTATAAATGTGGCCCATGTGTGTTTCAACTACACAAGGTTTGGTAAACAGAGAATTCAATTACACTTCAGCATGAGAAGAGACACAGTACCGGGCCAGACCAGGTGGTTTGAAGATCTTTTGCATGTTGCAATTCCAATGCTGTCTCACTGAAAACTTGATTAAAATCCTATCCCAACCACAAAAACTGAACAGCTAAATAATTACTAACATTGTCTCAAATGAGTTCTAAATAAAGGACAGTGTGGCTGTCTTCAAGGTTGATATTTTAGGTATGAAACTCAGTTTCATGTTGGAGATCGTCTGCTCTGTGGGGCCAAACGGGCTGGCACAAAGCCTTGCCAGCCCAGTGGGAATTCAGTTCTGCAAAAAACCTCTGAATGATGCTATTAGCACCAGCCCAGGGCTGATGTCTGTGAGCAAGGAGCATCACGGGCTTGTCCATAAGATAAACATGTCAGCGAGCCTTACAGAAACACTGCAAAGTCTCCACAGGATAGAGTGCGACAGTGTGTGGCTACAGACCCAACTACTGGTGGTTAAAGACATCAGCCAAAATCAGGTCTTCATATTTTTGAAATAAGGGGTTTTTTTATTTAAGCTTCGAGGCCTAATTCCTGCAGACTTACTTTCTAACTAGGTCCACAATGTCCAGTCCACATTAAGGAAAAAACCCCCAGTGTTTGATGAGTAAGGATAAAATTTCTTGCGACTGACTGTCCAAGTTTTTACTGAACTTAAAAAAATTACAGTCAGTAATTGTTCAGGTTGTAAACTGAACATTTGGTTCAGTTTGTAAGTGGATTCCTGGGATTAAAATACAGATTTCGGACCAAATTTGCAATAGAAGAGATTGTTTTGACTTGTTTCCTACAGAGGTCAAAGAAGGGTGGTCATTTTTTTAACAAATCTAAATATGTATCGAGTGATGGTTAAAATAGGAAAACACTCCAGGAGCTCTGACCTCTCTACATAGGTGCAAATCTGTAATTCAGCTGAATTCATACCAGAGCTATATTAACCTGAGTGCAGGTCAGCAGGTGGCCGGCGGGACACAAGGGCCGAGCGGGGCAGGAGAAGAGACTTGTTAAACCCTGAGCTTGCAACCGGAGCTGCGCCCGCGGCTCTTCAAAGCCTGCGGGGCCGGGGGCGGGCGGGGCTCCGCGCTGGCACCGCCGCCCGCTAAATCAGGGCCCTGTGCATTGATTTATTTTAGAAAGTCCAGGACACAGTTACTGGGCAGCCTAAATATAGCTCTACCAAAATGGAAAAACTATCTAGGTTCAGCCGAGCGCAATCACCAAAGGTCCTGACGCCTCGGAAGTCGGGACACGCTGTGCGACGTGCGACACGCGGCTCTTTGTGGGGGCAGCGCAGGGACGGCAGACCCGAGCAGGAGCCGGGTCTCCACCGGGAACACCGGGAATACAGCAGCGGGTAGACGTTAAGAGTCTGCAAGCAAGCTGGCTTCTACCAGGCCAAGGAAAAGCAACGCCATAAAGGCCAAAAAGAAAAAAAAAATCTGTAGAGAAAGCAAGTGCTAATTACATGTTTCTAGAACTCTCATTCTCTAAAAACTTACTCTGAAGCACGACGTGGAGGAAATATGGTTTTAACTTTTGTAAGCAGTTCTTGGCCAAATGTCTTCTTTTCCCTCCCCCTTCACTACTTCTCTACAAATCCCCTTCCTTACTCACACACAAACAAGGCTGTTGCCATAGAAGTCTTCTTGACTTGGTTAAAAAGCGATTCAAGAGGATCACCCGGTGGCTGAATGGGCTTATGCTGAGAGTAAGGCAGGAGAAAGCAGGCTCTCTGGTGGCTGGGGCTGGGGGAGATTCCCGACTCTCCTGTTACAGCTTGCCAATCTTGGTCTCTGCTTTTGCTCAGAAAGTGAAGCTGAACAGGAAATTATTGTGCTGTGTGACACAGAGAAGTACATTATGCAGTATTAGGAAGATTATGTTTATGAAATGTTATTTTTCCACTTTAACAGTTAAAACCTTTGGACTTGTTTTCTTAACATCATTTTCATTTTCTGCAATTATTTATGCTTTAATGCTCTCCTCTACAGGAGAAGATGCCCTCCTCTTGCACTAATGCATAACCTCGGTGTCTCCATAGCAGCCCTGGGCCGAGGGAAGGGAAAGCAAGTCCTGACACATGCCAAGCATGTGGGGAACCATCCCCTTGTGCCTCTTCACTCCTGAACCAATGCCAGAGTGGCGAGCTGGGGGCACGAGACGCTTTGTGCACCCAGTGCAAGGAGCAGGTGGAGGCTTGTAAAACAAGGGGCTAAGTGGGCCCTTCCTCTAGCGGGTGCAAATGTGCTCTCACCTCCTTTATCTTTCAGAAACGGTCTGTAGCCAAGTGCTGATATTACAAGGGGCGCTGTGACAGTGAGAGTGCAGTGTAAAACAGTTCATCTATTTCCAAGAGTAAGGCTAAAATACAATATACACTGCTCAGCACATTGTAAACATTAACAATCTTCTTTGTAGCCTCTCTGATGGGGCCCCTCCAGCTACCCATGTGCTGCAGCAGCGGTTTGGCATTGCCATTGCAAATGTAGGCCCTCCCGAGAACATCCCCCGAGCTAAGGGTCACTCTTGCTTCAGAGAACTTGCACTCCTCACGTGCGTGTTAGAAGCTGCCTGGCCCTTGAGGTGCCCCAGCAGTGAGCTTGGGGCTTGGCCCAAGTGAGCTTGAGCTTGCCCCACTGCCCTTTGCTGCTGCGTGACACTGGCCCAGGCGTGTGCCACCGGAAGGCCGTGTTCCTGCTGCTGCAGGCAGCTGTGGGCTGCCCCATGGTTCCTCTGTGCTAGGCGCAAGCTCCCTCATGGGGTCCCAAATGTCCCCTTGCCAACAGAGTGACAAGGGATAGGATTCAACATCCTGCATTTAGTGGGGAGTGAAGGACAGAGAAATCGGTGGGGTCTGCCTGCAGGAAGAAGGGAGGGATGACACAGAGGAGGGAGCCATGTCTATTGAGGTGGATGGGACGTCTGGAGAAGGCGGAGGACTCCCACATCCTCACCAGCTCCCCTGGGTGCTGGCAAATGGCTGCTGAGCTCCAGCTGTGGGGCCTGAGGCCTGACCCTGCCCTGGGCTGGGCAGGCTGTGGGACCCAAGGTGCTGGGCTACCCTATGAGGAACAGGAGAAACCCACCTCTTGATTAGCTGTTGGCTAAGTAGGCTGCTGTGGCCTGGGTGCGACTGAGGTCCTGTAGGAGATGGAGCATCTGGCTGTGCAACCAGAGCCTCTGCTGCTGTGCAGGACGTGACACAAGGCAGCACAGGAGGCTTGCACAGGGGTGGGTACTGGCCTCTCCTAGCCCAGGGGCTACATTTGGTAGCTTCAATATTTAGTTGACATATTTTTGTGTTATTTTAAAACACACCCTGAAGTTCAACACAAACCACTGTCACAGGACTGAAGCTGAAAGGCAAGATAGGGCTCATAGTGTACCGTGCGTGCATGTGGATCTAGTTATTGGGGGAGCATTAACTAAATAATCTCTCTCTGCTGAGGCTTATAGAACTCCCAAGACATTGTCTGAGAGAACTATCTGACATTTTTAGAGTGTTAAGGCTATGAATTTTTCATATTTTTTTAAAAACTAAACATGTGGAATGCATACAATATATTTTTCCATCCTAATTAGCATTTTCTTTGGCTAAACTGTGCCTGGCCCGTGTAGTTCTAAGAGACCCCCTGATTCCAGAGGCCAGGAGGGCCCCAAGGAAAACAGATATACAAAGACAATGCAATTATGCAGGATTTTAAGCAGCTTCCACTTAACCAGTGAGTGGTGTAATACTAGTCTAAAAGCTTCAACCAGCCTTTGAAGTAAAAAAGACAGAGAGAGGAAGAGGGAGAAGAAAAAGCCCAGAACACACTTTGCAGACTGGAGCTGCATAAAAACTTCTGATCAAACACTTTGATTAGTTGAGTGCTGTGATTTGAGCTGAAGGAAAGCTGAACCTCAGTTTGAAAGCTGTTTCCTTCCCAGAGGCGAACTCAAAAGATCACCTATCTGCTTGGTATTTAATTTGCAATATTGATGTGCCAAGCTGCCTCCTACACCCAGTAAATCAAGGAGCAAGGAGCAGAAGATAACTGCCAGCCCATACAGACACTGACTCGCTTCATTTATTACCCAAGGAAGTGTGTCCATTTTGCAAATAGAAGTGGCATTTTCCTTGCTTGGTGGCACTAAGTATCTTATTACAACAGGACTGTCAGGGTCAGAGGCTTACTGACAGCTCAGAATAAAAGTGCCCAGTGCCCCATGGTTCTAACTCAGTGAAAGCCAGACTGATGCAGATGTGGACACTCACATCTCTTTAAAGGGCAGAATATACTGCAGTGGTGCCAGAAATTCTCAGGTGCTATTTCTCTGGGAAACAATGTGTCTGAAAGGGAAAAAAAAGAATTTTGACATGCTGCTCATGCCAAATGTGAAGTGCTTTGCTGCCTTCTAGAAGCAAGCAAGGTAACCCTGAGGAGGTGCACCTTCCCAGGCCTGCTGGGACGCAGCTGGGCTGTCAAACCCAGCCTTTGCCTCTGTTAAGACAGGCCAGAAGCTCAAAAGACAAAAAGCAAGAGATACCTGTTCTATCACCCACAGCAGCACTTCTCCACTAGCAGCTTTCAAACAGCTAATCAAAAAAAAGCAAGCACAGACTGGTCTAACGCTCAAAACATGCCACTGCCTTTGTGTGTCACTGCCATCCATCCCCACATGCTGCAAAGCCTGCTGTGGTTTTTTCACTGGGGAAACTATTGCCGTGAAGCTGAGCAGGGCATTGTGAGAGGAGGTAGCCCCGTAGTGCAGCACTGCCTTTCTCAGGCCAGAAGCTTTGCACTAGATTTCAAAATACTCAGGACTGAGGCTTTTGGGCTCTGCTCTGTCTGGACTCTTCTTGACCTCTTTGCAGTTTTATTTTACTTTGTTTTGCTTCATTTAGATGTGGCAGCTAGTTCTCTAAGTGACCCCATGTGCAAAGTTAGTTTGTTTTCCTTTTGTGTATCTTTGAATGCTACAACCATAGTTTTACAGGGACTGTAGTTATTTTATGCAAAATGATCTATTTTTGATTAATACATAATGCAGTGTAGGGGTGGACAGGTCAGCTAAAACTTCCATGGAGAAGTGGACAGACAGGATGAGGCTCAGAGGAGCACAGGAATAGGATGGCCAGAGATGTGGCACAGGCACAGGCACTGGTGATCCCACAGCTATAAACATCTCTCCCTTCAAGAAAATTCAAGTAGAGTTCAATAAAGTTAAATAAAAGTGAATCTGGACAAACCTGGTTTTAGGTAAAACGAGAAAAAGAAACAGCTCCAAACACATGTAAAAGGCATTACATATAGCAAATTCCAGAGAAACGTGGAGCTACAGACCTGTGCAGAAAGAGAAAGGTGTAAAAAAAACAAGTTAGAAAACTTATGAAAATTAGTCCAAGTCGATCCTAGATCAATGAAGAAAATACCATCAACCTGAACATCATGACCCTCTTTGCAAAACACTCTGGATGTTCCTGATTCCCTGCAGTGCTCCCAGCCCCACCAAACTGAGACCATCCACTTCGGGGCATAGAGGAGCAGCCTGACATGAGGGAAAGGGGTAGAAATCAGGTGTGTGTGAAACAATTTTAACTACACTGTTATCCTTTCTTTCTCTGTAACAATTAGATCTAGACTAGAAGGGATTCTTAAATTACTGTTGAGGCTTCCAATAGTATATGGTGAGCTTCTCGTTCACCTGAAAACACAATTTTCAACATAAATATTTCTGGATTTAAATGTAGTAACATGAAGATGATAGAGAGGCCATGGATAGGAAAGAGGCTACTGATCTCTGATCTTCTGTGGGTTTGCTCTGGCTGTCACGATTCCCATGACTGAGATGTGGTATGGGGTGACTTCTAGAGGTCAGACGAGGCACGGCCAGGAGCTGCACAGCACAGCGTGTTCCTGGGTGAGGGGCAGCTATTTCAGCAGAGGGTGGTTGCAGTGGCAAGATTTCACTCACCACAAGGAAATTGCTGTCTTTCCCAGGAAAGGGAACACGAATTTCCCACTGAGGAAACAAGAATCCTGGGATAGAAGAACTGCAACACACATGATTAGTGTAAAAATACTGAAAATCAGGCCAGAAAATGCTATAGCCAAATTGATTTGGAAGGGCCAAGCTGGATTCATGAGAAGGAGGCTAGCAAAGGACAGTATGTGTATAATTTGTAACTTAACCCGGGCTGCCGTGATATGGAGACACCAGCTGCCATACCCTTCACGGATGCATAGAAGACATTTAACATGATTTAACAGGACTTTTTGGGTCAAGCGATCTTGAAGTTTGTTTTTCACAAGACCTTTGCTGACAGTGTTTTCTTTATGGACCTTCCCCTGTCAAAGTGTTGCCAAAACTCAGCAGGATGCAATTTCTTCTTCATTTTCCCTGGGAAGTGAAAACCACTGCAGTTTTGTGGGGCTAATCATACTAGTAGGTATCAAGTCTTTAACAGTCTTCAATCAACTCCTTCTTTTTTTCCCCTATAAATGAGGGAAGGGATGTTTGCAGTTTCTGAGTTAAGGCACTTGGGAAACAGCAGCTGCAAAAAACCAGAGGCTTGGAAGGCATCACACACTACCAGTTCTGTAATCACAGCTTTATGAACTCCAGGAGCTGCAATGTGCTTTGGAAATGTAGTTTTTGGATGGACATATCTGGATGCCAGATCCAAGTCAGCCTAACCAGCTCAGTGTAATTAAACTTACAGACATCATCCAGCTTTAGATCAATTGAAGGACAGGACTGTGGCAACTCCTCAGATGGGCCAACATTTTCAAAGGCCAGTGACAACTTTTCAATACCAGATTTTTAGTCTAATGCTCAGACCTATTCCACCTGCTTTACAGATACACAGAAACTCTGGTCTTTGCTTCAAAGACCTAATTTGCTATACACATGGATCTCATTCAGGCAAGGCTGTTGCTGGAATTAACAGTCTACTAATCATGTTAGCTTTTACTTTTCAGCATATGCTGATGCCCTATTTCTGTAGCCAAGTTATCTATAACATGATGGATAATTTTGTCTGCTTCTAATTTTCAAGTAATACTGGGAAAATTTTAATCAGAAGACATTATTCTGTTGTTTTGTTCTTGGCATTGCTTTCATGGTTCAAAAATATTCCTCATGCCCAGCTTTCAAACTCTTAATCGGGATTGGTTTGGGTATACCCAAAATTTCCTGTCCCCATCATTATGTGTCGAACTCACTCTAGAGATAGGCTGGTTTTCCATTAATTGCTGCAGAGCCTGAACCTCCTGTGCTGCCAGCCCAGCCCCAGGGCTGCTTTCAAAGTGCCCAGCCTGGTGCCTTGGACAGGGGCCAGCAGGGAGAAGAGAGGCTGCCGCTGGGGAATATCCTCCTTGAATCTTTCTGCAGAGCAGTCTCAGCTCTGTAGGACCCGCTACAGTGCCCTCCCACAGCTGCTGCGTCGGGGAGGGCAGGCGCTGGGGCTCTCCTGTGCTGGCACCCAGAGCAGCTGGGAGGGTGCAGCACCCTGTGGCACGGTCACATGCTCACCAGAGTTGGGCCTTGTGCTGTCAGACAAAAGCGCTGGGGAAGGTTTTGGTGGTACATTCCCTCTCCCATCCCAGCAAGACTAGTCACAGAGCAGGGAGAGTTCATTATGTTCCATGTTTGTTGATCTAAGCAAGACAGAATGAACTAAGACTGATTTTATTTGGCTGGAAAGGGCTGAACAGCAGCTAATATTAAACACCACTCATGTGAAGTAGGGACATTGGTACTGAAAGAATTATAATGGCTTAATGTGAACAGTAATAAAGTATTCATGAATAATACATTTTAAATTATTACCTAGATATTGGCTAGCTGGAGCTCCAACTTTAACCCATATTTCTCTGGCAGTATTTAACCTTGTCACTAATTTAGGGAATTAGAGGCAGTAGCTGGAGGGGAAATATGGGCAGACTTCAAATACAATCCTTATCCCATTCACTTACTGTTTGCCTTTTTCTCGTATAAAGGAGAGCAACAGATGAAATGAAGTCTGTGATTGAAGTCCATAAGATGAAGCCTACACCGAGTCTGTGGCCTCTCCACACATTGAGATGTGCCTTCCACCAGCACAGGACATGCAGTGTCCATAGGAGCTCATCAGAAGTGCAGGAGCTGTTTACCTGTAATGCTGCAAGTACCGACAGCAGGTCCCCACTACTTCCACGTGCTGTTGATATGGCAAATAACTGCAATGTGTCTGACGGAGCAGACAGCAAATTCAGCCCATCTCCTTTTCATTGTGAGAGTTTAGATTAAGATTCATATAGAAAACATCCCAGAAGCCAGAATTTTCCAAGCAATGGATGGAGGAGGTAGATAATGCTGTAACACATATGCTTGCAAAGGGACACTTGCACTGGACTCCTCTTTCCCCATTGACTGCACAAGCAGCTGGATCCATTTCTAACACCCTGCACACCTTGCAGGTACCTCATGCACGGCTGCTTCTTGCGGCACTGCACCTCCAGCAAGTGCTTTAGCAACACAGGGCACAGCTACACAAACAGATATTTCTTAATGGAGGTGTGGATTTACAGTGTCAGTGTAGCTGCTAGTGGCAACTTCTTAGAGGTAACCTCTTGCCTTGGAGCAAATTTCCCTTTATGGTTAGGGAACTTTTCCCTTACCACAGGCTGTGAATGGGATCTTGCTGTGGAAAACGTGATGTACTTGCACATCCCCACGGTCACTTGTTTGTATAGCTGTACCTTTAGAAATAAGAGCTGCAACAAGAGTAGGGCTTGAAAAGAGCCCTGCTGCTGCCCAAACAATGCTTTCAAAGGACTTTCAAACACAGTGTCATGTGGGATTTGTAATGTGTTTTGCCGTACAAACCGCTGTGGCATCCGTTTCAGCCTGAGTCTGAAGCAGAGTTTGTAGTTAAAAAACACCATGCAGCTGTAATACAATAAGAAAACTGTTCCTCTGACTAAAACTGGCCACAGTCCTAGGGTCTTTTCTCTGCTTTCTCAGTCACACCCTTCCCTGAAATCTCCTCCTGGGTCATGCAACTGACTTCAAGTCCAGGGCCTTTAGCGGTTAGCCTATACCAGCAAAACGATTCTCCAGACCAAAACATTTACAGTTTGATATCTAGATAAAGAGTGACTCACTTTTGACTCATGAGCAATGCCTGACCTTACTGATGTGCCCTCAGCCGGTTTTCAGAAACTGAGCTGTCAGGGGAAATACTCATCCTCAAATTGCCAAGCACCACAGACGTCACGTGGCAGTCACCAGGAGGCCGAATGCGCCCCCACAGATCCGTCCTCCGCCGCTGTACCCCAGACGGCTGCGGCCCGTCCGGCGCTGAAACACCTGCGGCCTTTCTGCCGTGCTTGGGTGTCACACACAGCTGACAGCTGTTGCCTTTCTTGCAGCAGTTGTACCCACACCCCGGCACAGACACCCCTCTCCTGCCAAGCAACGCTGTGCAGGACTGTGCATTAATTCGGAATTGGGGTAGGGCCGAACAAAAGGGTCATTTTGTGCAGAATGTACCTGTCTTCATCAGAATATTTTGCAAGTAAGGGAATGCATGGAAATACATATTAGCTGTAACCCAATTTGAGATTTTGATTTTTGAATATGAACCTTAAAAATTAAAAAGTCCTTTTTTTTTTTTGTTTTAATAAGAAAACCTCAAAGTCTGCAGCTAAATATTCCCACATTTCTTGAAATTTGCACCAAACTGAAATTCCTCTCCAAGACAGGCACTTTCACAGAAACAAAAGCACTAACAAAGCTGGATCATTAACATTGTGCAAAGCCCAATTTCAAGTGAATATATTGGAAATGTTCATACTTTCAATATCTTTTTCTTCTTTACCAGTAGGCGTAAACCATGTAA
Organism: Atrichornis clamosus; assembly: GCA_013400975.1. Classification (NCBI taxonomy): domain Eukaryota; kingdom Metazoa; phylum Chordata; class Aves; order Passeriformes; family Menuridae; genus Atrichornis; species Atrichornis clamosus. Next base: position 61,923 of record WBMZ01004925.1, read on the forward strand.
CTTAGGGAAAGAAGATAGTACAACATGGAAAAAATTTAGTAGTTCTCCTGAGTGCTAAGCTATCTCTCTTTAGCAAGCTGCGTATCTGGTTTTGTCACCAACACAGACACCACCCCACCTTGCAGTCCACAAGAGTGCCTATGTGCTAGTCTAGCTCTGCAAGACCAGCATCCACTTCAAGTGATGAAAATCCACAGGAACAGGTGTCTCTAAGCCAAGCATTCCAGTAAGCGAAATTTATTGTTTTAATATTCCTTTTTTCCATTTCTTAGTCACGGGATCTTCCATCACTAAATCAACATGTCCCAGACTGCTGCAGGAAGACAGAAAACAGGACAAGTGCAGGTTTTCAAAAATTAAAATGTTAACAAAGAGGTCCTCTGCATTATTGAGTTTTACTACAGCACCATGATGACTCAAGAGAGGTACTCTGTGAGGCCAGCAGAAGTAGGTAGCAAAAAAAGCTTGGTTTTGGTGTCAATATAACAAGAATGGGTGAAAATCATCCTGATCTCTACATTAAAGATGGAAATCTGAGGTCTTACACAGAGCAAGATCTGAGGCAATCTGATCCCTCCACTGCAGTGTCTTTATCAACACACTGGTCACAGCGAAGGTCAGAAGGGTTTGAGAATGAACATTTGCTTTGTGCTTTGCCCCTTTCTTTGTTCCCAAGGCCAGAAGGATAACATCGATTATCACCGTGTCCACTGGCAGTTTCTCACTTCTAGAGAAGACAAAACTGGGTTCAGCAACACCCCATCTTATAGATGGCCCAAATGTACTTCCCAAGGGAGAGGACAGAAATAGCACCTTCATCCTTCTCACATCACCTGTCCCTGTGGGAACCACTAGATCTGGCCCTCTCTGTAAGTGGCCCATCCAGCTCCTACAAAATACCTGGAAGTGCTTTATTCCTAGTAATGCTGAAGGAGAGTAGTGTCTTATGGTATGTAGTGAACAGAAATAGGGTAAAAGTATGATCCAGAGGATTTACAATCTAATTAAAGGGTTTAATTCTTTACATACACTGTAAAACTGAAAATCTAGGCTAGGTCCATTTGAAAACAAAGCAAACCAGATAAATGTGAGCTGTTTCACACTAGACTATGGGTATATTTATGTGAAAGACTGAATAAATAAATTAGTGGTTTCTTTTCTTATAATGTAAATACTCCCAAGAACACTGGAGATCCCAGCGAAGTCATCTGGACGGCGTTATAATGCAGTGCAGATGTGAAAGTGCTTGAAGGGAAAGAGGGAGTGCCCAAGCCTTTCCCAAGACTCTCCTAACACCCTTATGACAGTGATCTGCCTCAGTGTTGTTGTTGGCATGGCTCACTCAGCAGCCGTCACATCCCAGCTTCATAATTGAAGCTACAGGCCCAATTCATTAAAAGAAGATTTACTGGTGTTAGGAGGGTTTTGTTGTAGATCTTGTTTTCATAAATGGGGCTCTATAGTGTATGTGATTTACAGAGGAAAGAAAAAACTGAATTATGGGGAGAAGTGCATGTGAGCAAGGTTCTTGGAGTGAGAATAGTTTAGTATGGGAATCAGACACAGATCTGGAGGAGAAGGAATTCAATCTGCCTCTTACCTGCTGACATCCCAGGAGGTGTCTCAGCGAGATGCAACCACGCTGGGGTTGTTGTGGTGCTCTGTACACCGCTCTGCTCCTGCTGCTGTCCTGTGTGCTCCAGCAGCTCCTGGGGGGTGGCGAGGAATGGCCCCAGCTCCCACTGCTCACTGCCTGCTGGATGTAGATCCTCTGTCTTGAAGAACCACTCAGATAAATGCTGAGACCATGCAGATGTCTTCTACACTTTGAGTAACTTTCCAGCCAGACTTGCAAGTACAGCCCAGCAAGGTTAGCAAGGGGAGCTGCACTTCTAGTGTGAGTGGCTGTGGGAGCCATAGAGCAGGAGATGTGTGAGACACCTCTGGGTATGGCACAATAAATAAAAGCTTAGCAAACAGAGACCTACTCACTGGGAGCATGTCATGTCTTATCCCAAAATGGGTGTCTACAAAACAGACTCCTCAATTGCCCCCCTCTTTTAATTAACTACAAAGGGAGCCAAGGGGCTTACTGCTCCCAGTCGAGGTAAAGTCGCTCCACGGGTCCTGATTTAAGCCGCATTGCAACCTTCGAGTCCTGGATGCTCATGAGGCAGAATACAAGCAGCATGGCTATGTACAGTGCTGTCTGTACTGGCAGAAGCAACACAACGGCTGCATCCAGACGGGGAAATCCTGAGGACAGACCCAAACTCTTCTTATTCTTTTCTCCTTTCACCCTTCCCTAAAAACAGTTTATGCTTATCATCCTTTATGTCTAGAGTGCAAAACAATTGGGTAAAACTTCCTGTTCTTTTCCTGAACCCTTTATATTTGTTATTAAAAGAAAAGCTAAATAATTTTATTTTAAAAATGTGGAAGCTTCTAATTTTTATGAGATTAGTCTCTCAAAATTCATAAAAAGCTATACTGTAATTAGCAGAGCCAATGAGTAATGTACAACTTAGTATCAGACCTGTTGGAGCAGGTCAAAATCCACGACAGCCAGGAGTTAACAGACCTGTAGCAGTGAGCAAGGGAAATTTTTCTATGTTTTGAGTATGATGTTATAAGTGTTTTGCTCTTGCAGTGTCTGATATGCTGCAGTGACCTACAAGTGACACACAGCTCTTCCAGAGGGTGTCCCATATACAACCAAGCAATTTCTCTGGCCAGATCTTGTATATACATACCATTTTCTGGAAACGTTCTTTCACGTCTTTGCAAGTGATTCACTTAGGGGTATCATATAGGCCAAAAAAGTTTGTTGGCTTTTTAATAAAAAGGAAGTGTGAAGTGAAGCATTTAGTGCCTTTAAGTTGTTCATACTTGTCCAGCAATCAGGAGCTGTTTTCCAGAGGCCCTGCAGGTGTCCGAGTGCACATTGAAATTGACAGCACCTATTGTTTGTGCCAAGCAGTAGATTTTGAAGGAACATTTGGAAACGTTCACAGAAAAGGGAGATTTTGGACTTGTGCAATGGGAGTGATCTTACACAAAAGCTAAAGCTAAGTTCTACTTGCCAAGTGGGAGAACAAGGTGCAAAACCATCCTTATGAGCCATGAATACATTCAACTCAGTGTTCAAACAGTGCATGTTAGATGTAGGCAGCTCTTAAATTGCTTGTGATGAGGGAGTTATCCACTGAGTAATTCTGATTAAGAAAAAATACTGTAAATACTCATAACCTGCTTGTGGTCAATTAAAAAAAAAAAAAAAGGTAAACTATCCGAATGCAATCTTTATTCCAAGAAGTTTATTCAGTTTATTCTGTTCTAATCACGTGGCAACAATCAGGTATATCTAGTCAAACTCCACTGGCAAGCCATCAGCAATAGGACACCAGGAAAACCAGCCTTGATGTTTCAAATCCATGTGTGTCATTTGCACACCAAGAACTGTGTAGTAGAGGGGAAGATCCTGAATTTCAGATGCAAGCTGACTGACAACAAACAGTTAACTTGGACAAATTCCAAAGCAGTTGTTCCAGGGTTCCACAGATGATGACTGAAAACTGTAGTTTTAGATCAATCATATTTCATAACCCGATTTCAGGGCTGGGCTTTTTTCATGTTGGAACTGTAAAACTAGAAAGAGGTTAAGAAGTCTGCCTAATAACTGGCATTCCAGCATGTCAGAGTCATAATATGGCACATAAATCTTCTATTAGATGAGCAATTTGAAAGTTACAAGATGAGGACTCAAAAGTTTGGCAATACCAGAAATAAGGTCATTATGCTTTGAATGACAGAGCCATGTTACCTTCTGTGGGAGTCATCACTGTACTGTGATGAAAACATACAGTCTGTGCGATTAAAATTTCCATGAATGAAGATCCCATCTGTACTCACCAATATAAATCATGACAGCCAGATATCGCCAGAAAATTGATCGTTCTGTTAAGTGTGTCTGTCCTGATTTTTCAGGATTTTTAAGCATGGCACTTCATCTGCCCAAAGCACAGCTACCACTGGCTTTCAGGGGTACCACCCACCCCTTCAGAGACTGCTTGAATGAAGTGCCCTGCCTCACCTGGGACAGAGGGACAAGGACAGTCCATCTTTCTGGGGTGATGTTGTCCTTCCTATCCTTGACCTTCCTTGCTGCACTATGCACTCCCCTTCTGTTTGTGCTCAGAGACGTGGACTCTGTGAGGTTCTAAAATCACAGTACTTTGAAAATGCTCTGGTCTTTCAAAGGCTGTTCTTTTTCTCTATGCTCTGCACTATGGTCAGTTCTTTTGTCACTTTGCAAGCCCTTTCCAGAGAGTGGAAGAACTGTCCCTCATCCCCTCCCCCATACAAGAAAGGGCACTCAATAATTCCAGGCCACAAAAAAAAAGCATTTTTCATCCTTAACTTGGATCTCAAAAGTAGCTTAAGCTGGATGTTTGTCATGATAAATTTCCTGCTGAAATGTTTTTAAAAGTTTGTCAAAATCACAAACAAGGAAGGTTAGGGTTTTATAATAGGGAAAACTGTTCAACCCAAGTAATGAGTGGACTTGCTGGATCTCTCCAAAATATCACTTTAAGTAAGACCTAAAAGAGTTTCGACAGATAGGGTTCAAAGCTAATAAGCTAAGGACTGTGTTTTATAAAGACCTGGAAGGACTGCGGAGATTCCACTACTTCTTTCTCTAGATATTCACTGAGATTAGACTGACACCAAGAGTTGTACTGAACTAAATCCACAGCCAAAAAGTGATAGTGTCTCTTGGTTAATGTGAGCAGCCAGTCTCTTCAGATGGAATCACTAGATTTCTGTTCTATGCTAGCAATCTGTAGGACTACTTCATGAACCATAACCAACCACTTATTACATCAAGGTGACAACAAATACTCATATAAATCACCTTTATTCTTCCTACAGATGGCTTCTTCAAAAATGTTACTGTTTATTTGCAGAAAGCCCTGTTCGGAAGAGAAAGAAGAAGCATTACATTGACACTGTCTGTATGAGCATTGCCTCTCTTTACCTATTTTTCTGAGGGCTACAATATGGGAATTAAACAGTAACTTCAGAAAGGTTTGGATTTAGATACCTAATGTAAGATAGATATGCCTGAATATTTATCATGTCAAATTATGTTTCAGGATTTTGGCTTTATGCTCATGTCTATTCTTTTGAATTCACTGATAGGTGTTTTCCCTAAAGCCTCTTGCACTGCAGGAAAGAAGAGCCCCCTAAAGCTGGTTTGTGTAGATTTTTAAAACTGGCTTACATGTTAAAAAACAGAGACAGCTGCAGTGAAGGGCACTAGGCTTTTGATCCTTAAAAAAAAAAAAAAAAAAAAAGAACCTGAGTTTAAAGAACATTCATTTTCTGCAAATAAATCTGTGCAGAAAAACAGCGTAAGAAAAATCTGTGCCCTTTAGAGACCCAGGAAAGCAGCTGGCCTGGCTCCACAGGAAGCCGCCTGCAGGTGCTGGGAACTGGCCAGAGGGTGAGATTCTCAGCTGCCGGACTCAGACCTGGCCTTTACCACAGTGGGAGCAGAAAGACGTGCCTGAGGAAGTGGTAGTTGTCCCTGGAGAGGTTTCATCCCCTCCTGGCTCCAAGTACTTGAGGGCGACTGCTTGGCTCTTTCCATCACATGCAGATTTCTATCTGTCTGGATGTCATGTTTGTCTGTTTCTTGTAGAAAAAAAGACTTAATTTGAGAAGTATTTGTTTGGCTTGTGGCTGTCAGGCATTTCCCTCCAGGGCAGCCTGTGCTCTGACTTTGGTAAGTTCAGTAAAAAGTCTGGAGACCTGCAGAGAAGAGACTGATCTATTACTCATTTGAAAAAAGAGGGGCTTTTAAAAGCAAGATTTGTAACCTTTTCTATTGCCTTCTTTTTTCTTCTCCTTCACTTTTTTCTTTTTTTTCTTTTTTTTTTTCATTTTGTCCAGCTGTCATGACTGTGGATTTTCTCTGTCTTCAGTATCTTTCATATGAATATCCTGCCTTATCAAAGGCAGTTTTAGAAGCTGAGGGGAGAAGAGGAGACAAAAGGAGTGCGATTGCCATGTGTTTCTTCCCACCCAGGCAGATCTGAATTGCTTGGCCTTCATCTCCCTAGTCTGTAACACCAAAGGGATCGTGGTAGGTAAAAAATTTTGTGCTGTACTGTGTGATTTGCAAAGGACTGGCAATTCCAAGGACTTTGTAACGAGCTGAGGCTGACACAGTGCAGATAATGTGATGGCATTGCCTGCATTTTGTGTCACTACAGAGGAGGAGGTGAAGCAAGGCATTTGAACATCTCCCAGGAAAGAGAAGATGGGTAGACAGCTGGAAAAACAAACGTTTTAAGAAAAACAGATGAGAAACAACAGAGAACACATTCATAAATATGTAGTGCTAGTACAACGTTTTCCTACCTTCAGATCTCAAAATGCTTCACCACTTTATAAGATGGGAAGCACACAAACCCCATTGCCATGTTCACCAAATCTGTTTACATCAGAATCAAGAGTGAAAAATTACCTCCATGCTACTGCACTCTTGGAACATTCCTCTTTCTTTCTCCCAGGTCATCTTGTGACATGTTTCAATATAAATATCCCTGCCCCCATAACAGAGGTTCACTGAGTACAAAGGTTTGAGAAAATCTAAGATAAACTTGGGATTGAGATGGATTTCGGGGGGAAATGGCATTAATTCGGCAACAGCTCTTTCAAACTTTGAGAAAATATCTGTAAATGATGGGTGAGGTTGATGAGCATCTGAACAATTAATTGTTCCATTCAGTGGGTGTTGCCAGTCATCCTGGGACCCAGCTCCCCATGCCAGAAATGCCAAGACACAGCTTTCCTCCTCCAGCATCAAGCTAACATGCCTAATCCCTTCCCAGCTATTCTTTGGCCATCTCCACCCAATCAACAGTGAAGAACAAAGGCAACCTCCACAGACTTTTCCCCCCTTCAAGTTATTTTCCATACAAGTGTGAAACGTCGAATTTGCCTATGCTGGGTCTGAAACCACAGGATTGGGACAGGACAATCCATTTGTGGTATCAAAGTCAAATGGGATTATGAGTTACGTGTTTGGGATGGGGATATAGGATGGTTGGCATGAAAAGAGCTAAGGAGCTCTGTCTGCTAGGGTTTGGCAAGTGGGAAGAAACTGCGGTTAATGCAATTTTGAAAACAGTATCTTATTTCTCTGCTTCCATGAGAACCATCACTGGAATAAACCTCATGTCTTTTGAAATATTCATTAAAAATAAAATATTCTTCCTTGCCAGAAGAGTCCAGAAGCCTGGAGTATCAAAGTCCAACCTCATAATTTGGGTTTGTACCAGGCAGAGCAGAGTGTGCCTGCCATACATTGACTTTTATCCCTTTTTATTAAATTTTTGGGGTGTGTCTAGGTCTTTCCTTCTAAAAGTATCCTATTTTATATTAGAAAAATTTATATTCAGTAAGACTAGGAGAAAGTGTGTCTTTATAGGCTGAATCTGTGTAAACTGATGACTGATTACTGGCATTCCAGTTTAAAAAGAATAAAGAATTAAAAAACCAAGGTGTTGTCCAGAGTTCAAGGTGTGAATGAGATCAAGCCAGCCATGACACCAAGAGCAGGGAGGGATGGCTACAGGAGGAAAGTAGGATGCTCTGAAGGGGTTTACTGAAGAGGCAAATGTTGATTATGTTGTTTTGGCCCAAGCAAAAGTAGAGGTTCAGAGCCAAGAGCACATGTCAGTGAAGAAGACACAGAAGTTTTCAAAAATCATTGGTAGTTGGTGCATGTGGTGACACTGCTGAGCAATTTCATATGTGTTTTCTGATCACTTCCTAATCCTGGGAAATCACCTTACAGTAGTTGTGGGTCCCCCTTCCTTTGGGGATATCTGTTGAAACAGAACCCATGTGTCTCAGGGATGCTGGCAGGACAAACTGATGGTAGTAGATGGATTGGCCACCTAGAAGCACAGCACTAGGCCAGGTGCTGTAATGGGTGTCTCTGCAGACCTGACGAGAGCTGCTGAGGCAGGTGCATGATCCCAGGTAGAATTATCCTTAGGAGAGTCAAAGTGGAAGTGGTTTCAGCACAGACATAATTAGCACATGGTGTGATTCTTGAGGTGGTGCTGTGCACAGCCAGGAGCTGGACTTCAGTGATCCTTGTGGGTCCCTTACAGCTCAGGGTATTCATTCTATGATTCTATGACAAGTCTCATAGGTAAATCCAAGGAAGCATGAGCTCTATTGAAAGGTTTTCTGAATTTTTTTGTCTCTTTCCCGGTCTGCCAAACATGCTTCTAACAACATGTCACAGCCAGACCAACAAGCCAACGCACCTGATATACCTGGCTTCCCTACACTCATTTCCCACACCAGCTATTTCTACCCCTTGTCCAGGCTCCAGTTCAACAGGACGTGGAGCCCACCAGCTCCATCCTATCCCACCTGCCTGCCACTCCTCCCACCCTATCTCTGAATGCTCCCGCTAAATTCTATTGCCTGTGTGCGTTTCAGCTGGCCCCGCAGCCCGTGTCCCCTCGGTGAGGGGTGTCCGGCGGGACACGGCCGCTCCCCGCCGCTCCCTGAGGGCCGCGGCAGCGCCCCCGGCGCCACGTCCCGGCCCGCAGGTGGCGCTGCTGCAGCGGCCGCGCCGGGCCCGCGGCCGGGCTGAGGCGGGAGCCCGCCGGTCCCCTTTTCCCTCGCACGAGAACACCAATAAAAACAAAACAAAAGCGAAGTCATTTTTCGCTGACGAACATTCTTCTGCGGAAAAGAAACAAACAAACAGCGAGACGCGGTGGCAGCCTTCCCCCAGAGGACACAGCGCTGGCACCAAACGGCAGCGCCGGGTGTGGGAAACCCGGGCTTTCCCTCGCGGGTTGTGGCCTAGGGCCGGGACGCGCCTGAGGAGGGGTCGGGGCAGCGGCGCAGCCCCGTGACAAAGATGACCCGAAGTTAAGACAAACACACATCATAGCCGTAACTTTTATCTCTGCTAATGTCTTCATCCTGGAGGATGAAGAGTCGTTGAGGAGGACGTGAGGAAAGTCAGCCGCTGCCTTCCCAGGAGTTTCTGCCGAAGAGCACAGTCCCCGCCGGCCGTCAGAGGGACAGCGCTAGGGAACGGCCTGCAAAGGGGACACACCCGCGTGGGTTTGTGGCTGACAGGAGACCAGGGCTCAGCTGCAGCCATTTGAAACAAGCCACTCTCCTGAAAACAGCCTGGTTTTTCACTGCCCTGCCTGCACATCACTGAGCTTTTTTCCCCTTTCTCTGCTCGATCTCTTTGCTTCACTACCCCACAGCTATTATGAACTCCTTTACTTATTTATATGGTTCAAATGTACCGACACTTCTTTAAAAAATCCTCAGGGCAGAGTTTTAGGAAATTGGTCAGAAATCTTAGAAACTGAGTCATTGGGGATGGGTTGAACTTTGCTATTTTGCTCCCAGCTGCCTGCTGTGTGTTTGTCAGATAGGAATTGAACTGAGAAAGGGTCTTGGAGTTCAAACGCCTTCCCCGCTGCAGCGAGGTGGAGCATGGCACAGGATGCAGCTTATCACAGATAACAGCTGTGTGTATCAGGGGTCTCCGCTTCCCTCTCCCATGCTGCTTGCTCGGCTCCCTGCCTCTGTGTGAGAGAGGCTGGTGTAGGGTATGCTTTTCAGACCCTTTAACAGCTCTTCAGCCAGCTAAAGTCAGTGTCACAGGGCACGTCCTGCTGATTCAGCAGCAGAGGGCAGTTCCTATCTCAGGAGGAAGGAGAATAAAAAAGAAATAAATCTGCTTTGCCTCAGGAGCCATTGCACCTTTCAACCCTGTCTGGGTGAAATGTGGGCTTACATTACAAAACGGTACTGCTTCACTCATATAGCTAAAGCAGTGTAATTTCTAAGCCGTTAACTAAACTGTACAGATATAAATGCAGTCCCCAACATTTACCGACCACTGAACTTCAACTGGAATAGATAATCTGCTCCATAGAGCTGTGTACACACCAGGACGTGGTGGTTTGAAAGGCTGAGGGTAGGGGGAATATTCAGGTACTCAGATCAAAACCACGAAAAGTTGGTTTTGGGGTGGGGGAAAAGGGGCTTTTCAAAGACCATTTCAGAAGATTTGAAATCAATCCACAATTGTCTCATTATTCCCACTCCTCCCACATACTCTTTCTAAATCTTATCAAAAACATTATCCCAGGATTATTAAAACATCAACGCCATAGCCAATAATATTTTGATAATAAACTGCAATAAAAGGCACAATGTTCTCAATGACCATCTTCTCATTTCAAGAGTTGACAACATTCCTGAATTTTGTTTTTAACAAAAGGATGATTTTTGCATAAGGAATGTTTCTGTTTAAAATCTGTCTCAGGAGCTTGGTGGCATGTACTGACTCACCAGGAGTTTGACTGTCCTGACTCACCTCCCTGCAGTGACTGTGACTCTTGAGGTCAGGGGAAAGGGTCCTGTATTTTTGGCATGGTGCTGTTATTCTTCAGGGGACTGTTGGCTGAAGTGTCAGATTTGTATGAGAGCTGTGTAGGGTAAGAAGGATGTTGCAGGAACATGGAGGTGTGTCTGCACTGAGAGGGAAAAGGAGCTGAAGAGTAATGCAGAAGGAAAAACATGTTTTGTGGTTACTTTTCAGCCTCAGGCACTCAAGAGGAGGCTGAGAAGGGAAGGAAATAAGAAAAGCAGTGTATCATGAACTGAAGAGAGCAGTGAGATTTTACAGCAGCCAAAGATCTCCTCCACAGTGTTTGTACTCCTTTCATGTGGTGTTATCACAGCTCTTTGCAAGAGTTTATTATCATGTTCTCCCAGACAGCAAGCAGACAGCCATCCTGTAACCCACATCCTGAGTTTTACAGCCCTCCTTGTCCTGTGCCATCTGGGGTATTTATAGTGTGACCCACCACTGGGAGAGCAGAGGACTTCCTTTATACTCTAAACATTATGCTACAATAATAATGAGAAAATGGGACAAATGACAAGTTTTCCTGCCCACAAAATGTCATAACCCTGCCACTTCAAATGACGTGAGCCAGCCAGGTCACCACGCTCATGGCTCAGTGGGTTTCAGGTTACTGGCTGTTGTTGCTGCTATGCTAAAACCGAGGCTAAAGGCTGTACCTGGGGCGGTACATGGAAAGAAAATCTAAATACTCTGCAAACTAAATTAAGTAGGGAAGGGGTAAGAGGAGAAGCTGAAGCTCCATGATCAGGGCAACATCTGTTCATGCAGCCCTTCCCAAGGATTGGTTGTTGATGGCAAAGTGAGCTACAGCTGGCCTGTAAGTACACTGCTACAGAGCACAGTGTAGCACCTCAAAGAGATTTTAGGGGTTTTTTCCTTTTTTTTTGTAAACATTTGCCTTGATCTCAATTATTATTACAATAAGCAATCTTCTTTTAAGGGGTAAAAGGAAGGAGTTGGGTTCCTTTCTTTTTCTGTATCATCTCCTGAGGTTTCACACTTCTGCAGGCTGGCTAACTGCATAAATGCTGCAAAGGGATTCCCCAGGGGGCTGTTTTTCTTTCCCCCAAGAAAGGGAAGATTTAGAGAGATAAAATAGCTTTAATCGAACCGGGTAACATACCATTGTTACCCAGAAAGGTCAAACAAAGGGGCTGTGAGGGGTCAGTGGGAGAGATAAAGAAGATGAGGTGTGTGTAGAGTAAGATAAGAGCTGAGGGTCTTCTGCAATTATCAAGGGTCAGGCGTGTGTGGGCCAATGTGGCAAAAGGTGAGTGAGCTGTGGCTCTCCCAGCTGGTGCTGAAGAGGGAGTGAAAGGAGGCCCTGCAGCTGGGAGGGACTTAGTAAGAAATTTTCGGAGTGAGAGCTGAGCAACATCTGCTCTCCTTTAGCCACCATTACACTTTCCCACAGACGTGCTTTGCAGGCCAGGGTGGACTTGAGCACCAACAGATTTGTCTGGAGGGAGCACAGACTATGTTGGCCAGCCCCAGTCCCTGTCTGTTGGCAGCAAGCAGAACATGTGCCCCCCGAAGCGTGCCATGAGAGTGCTGGCCAGGTGACATCCAAGAGTCAAAGCAGGAGATGGCTCCCTGCTGGAGTGAGCCAGCATCAGCCTTGATACAGCAGAGAGGGTGGGAGCAAGTGCAGAAAGGTCTCTCGTCTTAGGCTTTCACCTTAGCTATGGGGCTCTGTGTGGGTTCCCCAACATGTGGCCAGCCCCTCATTTTGAAATATCAGATCTCAGAATAACAGGACAGTTTGAACCCTGGGGACTTCAGCCTCTTGTAGCTGATAGCAAACAGGCCCAGTCTGTAATGTACATCTGGAAAAAGTAATGAACAATATGTTTTGAGTTGATGCAGGGAATCAGAATTAAGGTGAAGAGTAGAAACAAAAAAACCTCATATATGAGCAGTTGAAAAGAACTGAGCACCTGCATTCTCCTACCAGAGGAAAAAAAAAGTAGGAAAATTGATTTCTATAGTCAAATTGGGTGAACAATGGGATTATGCTGGACTAGAGATTTTTATACTTTAAACAGGTGAGGAAAGAGAGGGTATAGTGAGATCAGGTTGGCTGGATGAAAAGAAGAGGACAGCAAAACTGCCACAATGGTTTCTATCTTCAGCCTCCCCAGATCCATTGGGTCTTTTGTTCCACAGGTTTTTTGGTGACAGGTGAGAACTACTGGGATGAATGCACTGCTTCTACACAGCAATAGATGTGAGTGTGACAGTAAGGTCTAACCTGCTTTTGAGCCAGTGACAAAAAACACAGCTGCACATTCTAGCCATGAGCAACCTACACTTTTGCCTGGGGAAAAAAATAATTATATTAACTTGATAACTTAGCCCTCTTGAGGTCCTACCAGCACAGATACAGAACATGCCATTCTTTACTCAACGCAGCCAAAGTAAACTATCCCAGTGCCATATCAACTTTTGCAAAGGGAGCGGAAAACACTCTCACGGAGTGGAAAATGCTCTGACAGCGCAGGTTTGCCCAGTGCAGATGGCTGGTTACCAGGCACTAAAGGAGGAATTGATCCTCACACAGAGGCAGAACACACCCTACAGGTAGCAAACAAATAGAACACAACCTGGAAATGAGTGAACTACAGTCTGTGCTGATCTGAGACAGCATGGATGTGGAAAGTAATTCTTTAAACACAATTTCTATACCTGATGCTGTAATGTGCCAGTCATGACGCCAGGTTTGGAAGTATCAGACCCCTGGAGAATACTGCAGCCTTTTAACACTTCATCATTATATTTATCTTTCTTGAAGGCAATGCTAACCTCAGAGCACATGGTCCATTTTACCTCGTGATAACAACATCAACAACATCACAGCGGATTGTACCCATGCAAAATCTTTATTTGGAAAATGTCTCATCTTGAATAACAGCACCCCTCTGGTTTACACGAAAGCCCAGAAACAGTATTTGCATTGTGCAGGAAAAAATACACAGACAATTCTTAAAACACATTCATCTTCTGATACCATATAAATAGTATTGTAATTGCTTATCCCTATTTCTTCTATTTTTATCTCACTAAATCTGTCTGTGGACTAGTTAGAGAAGAAAACCAAGGCAATGACATAGTATTAGTTTTGGAGAAAGGCCACAGTATCTTGAAAGTCAGTGTGGAGAATTATCTGTATTGTATAAGGACAAAGACACATGGATACTGATACACTGTCTAGCACATATATCTCCTTGTTTTCCTTCCAGGTCAGGAATGGCTTTCAGAATGGTTCTGATTATTTTCTCTGCTGGTCCAGGGCTCTAAAGAAAGCTGAGATTGTGGCTGTTAAGGGTAGAAAGTTCCTCCTTCATTTTATAGTATGTATGTTATTGTGGTTTCTCTTGGCTGGGAAATTTCATTTCTATTTCTAATCTCAGCCATGTGTCGGTCAATTCTGATTTAAGTTCCCTTCACCCTCCCCTGCTGTGCAGCTCTGCAAGCCATATTGCAAACATATTTTTCAGCATGGGTGGGAGGTAGTACTTGGTTTCGAGCTTTGCTATTGATATTAGGATTTCCCTTTCTCTTTGTTTATAATATTTTTTTCCTTTAAAAATAGAATTGATGGTAAACAGGTTTCATTTAGTCCACAAGGGGAGGTGGAGCAAATATTTTCATGAGTTTAAATAAGAAATCCCAATATTCCAGCTTTTCTAATTAATTCAGTTATATTGTCATCATCTCCTGAAATGTTCAGCTTGATCCTTTATTTGGATTATGCAGAAGAATAGAAGTTTAAATTTTGTAGACTCCACTTGTAATTAAATCTCACTCCAGTAAATTAGGGCTGCAGCACTGTGGCTTATTGCCAGTGGAGGGAAATTAGGGGATTGTTTGATCCTCAACCAAGAAAATACCCATGTCCTCCAAAACTACAGCTTTACACAAAACATTCAAAAGTCTGATGAGCTGTCAGTCCTCTCCATTCCTTTTAGCACTATTTTGTCTATCTTCTTTGAGCTGAAGGCTCCTGACAAGTAAAGATTCACTTCTCACATATACTAGCTTCTATCAGGTGTTGAATCTAGACAAAAGGACCCACCTAGCAATTGCAAGAATTTTATCATTTAAAATGCAGGAACATTTCATTTCTACTTTTCCCCAAATCATTCCACTGTTTTTTTCCTTTGAAAGGGGGCAGTGAAGAAGGTATCAACATTTTAACCCAAACAGAAGGTCAAGCACTATAAAACTAACATTCAGCTGGCTGTTCATGTAGCAAGGGCAACAGAATGTTGACCCTAGATATTTATATTGATTTATGATATTAAACAGAAGTATTTTACAAAATTCCAATATTTATCTGTTAATAAGCTTGATGGGACTGGTTATTTTCTAAGAGTGACAGATTAATTCTGTGACTTTACCACTTTATGTTGTCCTTCCTGTTTTTCCACAGTCACTGGATGTTTCAGACTACGTGCTCCCAGCATCAGGAGCTGAGTCAAGGAAACTTGATGGCACTTTTGATACATGATGCTGTTTGCAGTAAATACAAACTTGTGGTATGAAATACACTAACCCTTCTTAGGCCTGGGGAAGGTTTCTTGACTTAATAAGTGACAAATGATGCTTGATCAGGTGTATGGTATCACTGGTATTTCCATCACTAGAGGTCTCAAGTCATTCAGAGGCATTTCCCTCCTGTGCCTTCCCGTCCACTGCTTTAGCTGTGGTGGTGGTGGGATTTGAAACACTGAAGAGCTCTGCTCAGACCGTACTTTGTCTAGTTCCAGACGCATCTAGCAAGGCGGATGGAGTGGGGCCCGCAAACAGCGGTTCTTCAGGGAAACCAACTTCCCGCCGGTGCTCGGGAACCGCAGGAGGGAGCGCGCTGCCCTCCCCAGATGCGCCGCCCCCGCACAGCCCGTCCCCCGCCCCGCCCCACTCCCTGCTCCCGCTCCCTGCTCCCGTTCCCGGTCCTGCTCCCTCTGCCTCTGCCACCAGTTATTGGGCCGTCCTGCCCTGTCCGCGGGGCTCGGGCCGTTCAGCAGCCGCGGAGTTCACGGGTGACTCCTCTTCCTCAGATAGGAGACAGGAGCCTGGAACTTGGTGTTCGTTTTTATCTCCCTGCCACCAGTTATTGCCACCAACCCCTCAGGCTGACTGTCCCTTCTGGATTTCAACAGGGTAAAGAGGAGACGGCAGGTCCTCTTTAGCCATCCAGTTCCGGAGGAGTCTGTCTCCCCGTTAAACATTTTTTAAAATGTGTAATTCAGGCAGGTTGGGGGTTTTTTACATGAATACATGAGAATACTCATGAAACCAGTATCTTCCCCTGACCTCAGCTTCCCCGGCTGCAACAGCACACAGCAGCACAAGCTGGATACAAAGCAGCTTGTAAAAACGTCATTCCTGAGGTTCTAGCACTGCTCTTCCTCCTGAGAATAAAGGCAAAGTTCCTCACTTTTCACTGTTCTTGCATTGCAGGAGGCACTAGAAGCAGGCTGCTGCATCCTCCACCTCTGCGCCCGCCCGGCCCTGAGCTCCGGCTATTGCCATTACCAGTGACGGCTGTTGCCAAGATAGTTTTATGCAGCCATTGAGACAGGCACTGGAAATCATAATTTACTGGGTTTTAACCACATCTGGTAAAAAAAGGGCTGTTGACTGTTTGCAAACTGGCAAAAGGTTTCTGGAAAGATGGTTCAGCTACAGTGCCATCCAGCCCATTCCAGCAGCAGACCCATGGCACAGACACTGTAGAAACACTGAGGCACAGTCATTCACAAAACTATACGCCATGTATTTCTCAGTTGTCTGTATCATAGTATCAAATGATACTATCAGTGTTGTTAGAGGAATACACCATTTTTAAAGCAGCACCAACTCTGCTCCTTCACCCCCTGGTTAGTCACATACTAATGCAAAACAATTTTTACGTTTTAATTTCTTATTCTTGGCTGATAAAACCTCCCCTGCAATTCTGCTTTTTTTTTTTTTTTTAAGATCTTGGCTGTTTATGGGCTTTGGAAAAGTAATTACCTGACATGACTGAGGAAACAGATATATTGCAGAATCAATTAACCCACTCCCATCAGAAGAAAATAAAATGCACAGGAAACTTTTGTTCCAGGGAGACATGAACAGAAGGTAGCAGGACTACTTATATGGGACAATTCACAGTTCTTCAGCAATCAAGGATAAATTAAAACTTTCAATTAATTGCTAGGCATCTCAGCTTTACTGATAAGTGGGAAGATGAGTTGAAGCAGTTCTTTCAGAACTGTTTTTCATGGGCAGGACTCAGGTGAAGGATGCCAGGGGTGCAAAACATGTTTTGTAGCTATTTACAAGTCCCCAGATGTCCTAGATGGTGATGAAGAAAGGTGAATATAGTAAGAGTGGTAGGAACAGTTTGTCAACAAGTATTGCTACATAGCATGCACAAGAGTTAATAAAATAAATTATACACCACATTTTCTTTTCAAGCAAGCTTTAAATAGTCCATATGTAACAGAATCATGTGTTACAGACAAGAAATTCTTGCTGCCAAAACACAGGATGAGTGTTTTTCCCCATCGTTCTTTCCAGACTTAGGAAAAAATATTTCAAGATATTACAAGATTTTAAAAAATAAAATTATGCTAAAACCCAGAAAAGGCCAATAGAATAGACTGGTGAAATACATGAACAAGTCATCAGAAGAATGTTAGTACACAGGTACTTACAAAAAACATACAGGAATGGACATAAAGGCTTTTAAGACACATACTAAGCAGGCTAATTCAGGGTCAAAGGGCTGAATGCATAGGCTTTAATATAAATTCTGTAATTCATGCATTTGTGTGTGCAGATAAAATATATTTAAAGCCGTGTATTTAAATGCCATCAAGAAGACACCTGAACTTCTCCCCAGCAACACCTGTTGACTACAGGGAAGAACCCAGTTTTGCTTATTTTTGTGCACTGGCCTAATCCAAACTCATAATCTGTAAAATGGAACAAAGTATAAGAAAGAAAACAGGCATTTTATCTGAGCCACTTGGAAACACTGGGACAAAGATCCAAACCCACTTTTTGGTAATCAGTGTCCCTGGAATGGAATGGCAGCGACATCAGCCTGGAGAGTTCTCAGTGTGTTTCAGAAAGTGGCTCCAAGAAGAACGACCCAAGGGTTGAGTGGGAAAAAGTAGAAATGAACCCTGTAGTACATACATACATACATAGATGGCTTTTTTTTTCAGAACAAAATAAGGTAGCACTACTGAGTAAGTGGCCATATGGTGTGTGCATTAAGATATACAAGTGAAATCTGCTTGGGGCACCTTCACTCAGAGGAATAAGTCTTCTTAAAATATAATTATAATAATAATAATACTTCTTTATACTTGCCACTTGTTAGCAATTGTTTACATCGTAGAAAAATAGATAGTATTCTGTAACAAGAAATATAGTTACTTTGTTAAAATGGGCTATTTTAAACCAGCTACTATTCTTTCATATAAAGAATTTCTAAACAGCAAAACAAAAATAGGTAATACTGAGTGCAAAACAGCCAGTGGTATACTTTGCATTGGTTTGAAACATAGTTGCCAGCTACTTAATTACATGTTCTGTACACTGTACTACAAAAGTCTTCCATCTTTTAGAAGCTTTTGGGTTTTTGTTTTTCTTCTCTCTAGGTGGCAAGTAAGTATTTAATCCGAGTAAATTCAAACTCTGGAAGTCAGAAATAATTTCACAATCAGTCTTTGCTACCATTCTTTCACATTCCTTTCCCCATATAGTGCAGCAGCACTTTCTACTTATGGCCAAAAATCCCTTAAGTTAAACAAAGTTTAGAATGTAGATACTTAGAAGTTTAGCTTATAGATTCACATTCTTTTAAAAATCATTTCACTAATCTCCCACGTTTACGTTTACACCAATGTAACGCCTCCCTTGATGCATTTCATCACCCCTGCTGAAGACTGAAATAGAGTTCAGATGAAAACTCTTTGCCAATGGTAGGTATTGTTTTAAATTCTACAAAGCCAGATGGTTCCGATGCAGAAGTCATATTTTTCTGTGGTCTCCGCAACAGTTTCAGATATGAATAGCTAATTCCTAGTGGCAGTGGTAAAGGCATTATCAGTACACCGTGAACATCACAAATGGAGACAATTTCCAAACATTAAAGAACAAAAACCAAACAAAAAGCACCCAGAAAAAAAATCAGTGAAACATTCTTAGTAGAGCAGAAATCTCTCTATTCTCCTCTTCATTAATCTCACACTTTTTCGACTTTGGTGGGGTCATATGTATCTGAAAAAAACCAAGAAAACACTATTAATAATGTACTGTGAAATCTATTCAATAGATTATGTGGAAATATCTTTTCCCTAGTTTTTATTTAAAAAAGAGAAGCTGATAATGGATTTACCACCTTAAAGATATATATCACAGTCCTGACCCAATTCTGTATTTATGCCAGTGTAATTCAGGAACAACTTCGATCAAATGCATGGAGATAGACTTTGGGAAGGCCTTGGGTAGGTAGGAACAAGCACACTGAATGCGAAGTGATTACTTCTAGTTTTCAGATGTTTTGACATGAAGAAAAACACATACGATTTGCTCCTCCTTGTACTGAACACTGTGGACTAGTAAATGCTTGAAGCATCCTAACAGGGTGTTTAAGACTGGCTGAAGAAGTGATTATGCCACGCAGTCATCAGAGTCTTTTCATTTGATTGCAAATCCTTCGTTTCAGATTAATTCAACAGAAAACAGGAAAGCACAGCTGCGTTACATCACTGCTGTTAGTCTGTTGCTTCAGTCTGCAGAACTGCAGCTCACGTTTTTAGCCTTATTCACTAAAGCACTGGACTGGCTTACTAATACTGTTCTTCATTTCCAGCCTTCCTCCTGTCATTTCACAAGACACACCACAGGCTGGATTTCCTTTTTCCAAATCCCCGAGAATACTGTTCTATTGGATTTTTTTATTGGATTTATCCCAGTGCTGGCCATGAAGTGAGCAGACACGAGCCTTTTCCATCACCCTGGTGACGCTGGGATAGGATTGCAATGAAAGGATTTGCCTTTGTGAGGCCTTCCTGCCCAGTGCCATCAGGCAGACACCTGCCTTACCCTTGGGGTGCACAGTCGGTGGTGGCGTGTAGGAAGCAGGGCTACCCAGGGAGGAGTCTGCAGGCAGAGGGGCCTGGACAAACCGGCGCTGCAGCCGTGCAGCCGCGTGCCGCTCGCTGCTCTTACGCAACGTGAGGATCTGTGCTAACCTTAAACGTCCCTCCCGTAGGCTGTACTCCCACAGCACTCGCATTTAAACAGCTGAGCATGAAAATAGTTCCACACAGAAATATCACACTTTGGAGTAAAACGTTCATCCTCAGGACTTTCATGCTGATGTGAGTGAATGTCTTCATTCAAACATAAAAAGCGTAAAAGTCCTCCAGGGAAATTTTTGATCCTGTGTGCAAGTGTCCATCTGCAGCATCCAGACTCATGTCAAGGGGGTACTGGTTAAGAAAGGACTTCTGGATTTGGCCCGAGTGGGTGGATTCCTGGTGCAGAATCCTTTATCACTTCTCTTGCCCACCCTCCTCGTGTTGCTAGGCCAGTCAAGAAAGGAGTCTGTGCCAGCAACACCTATGATTTCTGCTAAGCCTCTTCTGGCATTTCCAAACAGACACCACATGAATATAAAAAAATCAACAGGAAAAAACTTTTTGAGGGTTAGTGCACTCCAGGATAATGCTGCACCTTTATAAGCTTAAAGCACTGATGGTGTGGGAAGATGCCTCTGAAGCAGTAACATTTTTTTGATTGTAAATATTTTGCTATCTAAACTCCTATAATATACAAAAATTCTGTTGTGTGACAGATTGACCTAAGAATAAAAATGGATTTACATTTCAGAAACCTGATTTTCTTAAGGCCAGACACATTCACATTAGCAGAATTCCCCACAAAATTGCAGGTGCTCACTGTTTCAGGGAGTGGCGGGACAGGGGCGGGGAGGAAGGGAGAAAATCAGGCCACAAGACATGGAGTCTCTGCCTGGCTCAGTTTATTCCCTGAAAGCTTTACCCATGCCCTCAGCACCTAAACTAAGGACACAAAAGTGCCAGACTGACAGACTATGTCACCCTTTAGGAGTTCTAGCACTGATACAGAAATGTTTATTCAACATTTGGTTAAGCTCATTTGAAATGCTCACTACAGAAACAAAGCCAGATTAGCAGCCTCATGTCTTCAAATAGCAAAGGAGAAAAGACATCCAATGCATTTGGGAACACTTGGAGATGTTCTTCTAATGGCAGTATTTGCATAGTAAGATGAGTTTCTTGCACTGAGTTTTGGCAGGACTCTTACTTCGAGATGACTGTTCATCTGCCAAGCTACATTATACATGTGGAAGCCTGTTTCTGCCAAGGGCTGCAGCCTCTGCGACAGGCCCAGTCTGCAATTATAAGACTAACATCACCCTACCACGCTCCAAATAGAATGGAATGGAATATTTGCTGTTTGAAAGCAACAAATACAATGGGATTTTTCAGGATTAATTCTCATTTGGGCTTTCAGTGGTACCAATGAGCTAGTCTGTAAATTAGAGTGAGACTTAGAGGAAGACACATCAGGCCTTTCTACAGACATGACTCTTCAGTCCTGCCCTGTTAAGGTAAGGTGAAGCTTTTGTGGCCATCAATAAATCAGGGTCCCTTTGGACTGGGAGAGGCCAGTGGAGGAGCTGCCTACCCACCGCAGGTGAGTGTGTCACCCTGCAGTACTGGACATGCACAGGAAGGGACATTCGTGCCATCCAGACATGGGGAGGGCTGTTATGGCTGTGAGGGAACTGCTGCACTGGGAACACACTGCAGAATACAAGCCTGGCACTGTCAGCAAGAGGGATAAATTTAGACCTAATTTACTGCAGAATAACTCTCCAATAAAACGCACACAATCTGTTTTGATACATCCCTGAAGTCATGTCACCACAACAGTTATTTTCTTCACTCCAGCAGAAACCCCAAGGGAGGAAAGCATATGAAATGCATGTGGGGCATACTAGACCTGATGGGTACAAGAAAGCTGAATTAGCCTGTTTAGAAAATCTGGTCTGGAGAAATACAGTTCAGACCAGAAAGAGACTAAGATGTGGGATACAGAAAAAGACATGAAAAAAAGGCTGCAAGACTGCAGGAGTCAATACATTGAACTCAGACAAGCATTCCTCTTCATATGGAAATGTATAAATACAGTTTAAAGTATACTCCATTTAATTTCAGTCCCTCTGTACTGGAAAACTGTGAACAGATTTATATCAATGAGGTTTAATGAATAACCTGTGCAGATTTCAAGGTAGAGTGTCAGCTGTAATAAAGAGGATAGAAGAAGGAAACAGGAGATTAATACTAACTTAACAACTTTCACACCGTACATTTGCTCACTCCAGTTAATTTAATGGACTAGGCAGGTGGCCTGGGAGACTCATCCCTTTACACAGGTCTGTGGCAACAACTAATTTTCAGTTGTTCAACACAGGGAGAGAGAACAGCTCATGTTACTTTGGGGATGCATATGGACTACACAAGTTTATATGCTTTAGAGAGATGAGGAACACAAAAAAATAGGGGAAAAAAAAAAAAGGTGTTCACTGAAAAAGTCGACTTTCCATTTGTCCTGGGGTTAGCAGTTATTCTCAACATCTGATCTGGAAAATATTCACGAGAGAGAGAGAATTTTCCAGGCCCCTAAATGCAGCCATTTCCCAGAGGCTTCACAGAAGAACATCAGATTTTTATTTTTAGTTTCTTCTTAACTATGATACAGTATGTGTCTACTTAAGTATTAGAGAGGAAAAAAATTGGCATTCAAGGAACAGCTATGATTAAATCACCACGTGTTCCCAAACACTGGCACTAGAGTGACTGTCTTTGAACTCCACTGTTCTAGCCTGGCCATTCCCTGAAACAATTAGACAGAGATAAGACCTTAGGGAGCACTCCAGTCTCTGTGAATGAGTTTCAGTATCACACGAGAGCTTTACAGTAACTATTCCTAAAATGGGATCAGAGAACACTCATCTTTTCCACAAGGAAGCAAAGTGGGTGGCTCCCAGATGAGGATAGTACCACCTACAGCCTGTTACTATTTGAGCAGCATTATGTGGGCATAAGCAAACCAATCATGCCCATTACATAAGGAACAAGCACCCATCTGGATCTCCCATAATAGGTACTTACCCAAAGAAAAATCTCTGTCAATCTTCTTCTTGTCCATTCCACCTAAACATCCATTTTCACTGAGAGTGATAACACGCTTGGAAACAGCCCCTGAGCTTGCCAGTTTGCTTCCTCTCTCCTCTTGTACCTTTGACAGCTTCTCCTCATCCACCTCCTCTCCCGAGTCTGCGCTCTTAATGCTCAGACGTCTCATCCGGGACACAGAGTCAACTTCTTTCATTCTCACCAAGCGGTCCATGGCAGTGCGGCTGGGTGGGGACGTGAGCTTGCCTTGAAGCGTCTCTATCACTTTCGAGGTGCTCCTCACTCTCTTTTCAGAATGCTGATACACAGCTGACTTGCAAACCAAGTTTTGATCCTCACCTTGGCTGGGACTCTTAGGCTGTTCAAGAACTTGCTCAGTTACCAGTGTTTTAGCACTGGCTTCCTGTTGAGTGGTCTGGCATTCATCAGGGTATAATGATCGTCCTCCAGCTCTGACAAAGAGAGCACTCTCTGTCCAGCCGCACTTTCGTCTGCCTTCGTAAGAATCCTCTTTTTTTCCTTCCTTGTTACTTACTGTGCTCCCCAGGGATGATGACTCAAAGTCCTGAGCACTGTTTGCAGGGCTACTGCCTGGGTGGGGCCCAACATGGTCATCTGGAAGGAGAGACTCCACTGCTATATCTATCCCTAAAATTCTTGCAGCTCTTGCCTCCAATGACTCATTCACAGGGATTTCCACCGCATTTGCACTTGAAGAGTGATCAGAGTTGTTAGCACCAAGTTCTGGGGCCACATCAAGTCCCACTGACCTCAAATCTGGTTCAGAGCACCTTTGGTTCCTCTTCGTTAGTGACAAGCGCACTACTGAGCCTCTCTCTAATACCTTATCATTTGTGGGAGTTGCACCTTTGCTTAGTTTAACAAAGTCTAGGTAATTTTGGTCTTCACTCATCTCCTGCAAGACAGGGTTATTGAAAGGATTACTGTGACAGGAACTACTTGGGCTACTGGACAAAACTCTCTTGACAGGGTCCCTATGAACTGGCTGCTTGCTCGTTCTGCTCTTGGCTTCTCCCATCCCCATTTCTGTTATCAGACTTCCATCCGCTGGCCTGACTCCTTCACTGCTTCCTCCTGGCTTCGAGGAACCTTGAGGGCCAACATAGCCTGGCTCACCACCATACTCTGTCCCCATGCTCCAACTTTCAGACTTACTTTTAACTCTTCCTGACCTAAATACAGGCACCTCTGGCACAAAGACTTCTGACTTCCCACCATGTTTTGGCTCCTGGCTTGGTTTCTCATTTCTGCACTCCCTCCTCTGCATAAAGGCACCTGCCTGCAGAGAAGCTGCAGCACTTTCCAAATCTTCTTCACTGCTTGTGCTCTCCTCCTGCCCTTGCAGCTCCTTGTTAAAACTTTCCAGCTCACTTATTGCATCCCAGGGACGACGACTTACAGGTTTCAACAGGAACTGCCCAAACAGCTCTTTACTGTTGCAGGGAGCACCTGGTTCTCCCTTAACTACATCTCCCTTGGAAAGAAGGCCATTTTCCCTCTCCTGAGCAGGCACAGGCTGGCTCTGGTGGGCCTTTGGGGAAGGGGCCCGAGGGACTGAGGAGGCAGTCCTGGAAAATGCACTGTTGCTAGACTGGCTGAAGTGTGTCTGGCCCTTCATTCCGTAACTGCTCTGCCTGCAGCCTCTCTCGTCAGAAGGTGACCCTGCCTGTTTTGCCCCCATTGTGGATGCTGTAGATCCTGGTTTTGGAGATAGCGGTTTGCTCTTATCGGGCTGCCCAGACTTTGTACCATGGAAAAATTGTGGGCTCTCAGGTTCTTCAGAGAAACTGGTCTGTGTCTGCTGGTCTTTGTACTGATCACCTGGCCAGGAGCCAGAATATTTGAGCTCTCTATGTTTTGTAGGCTGAATAAATCTGAGGTCATTCATTTGTTTGAACTCTTCTGGTCTCCACAGCTCTTGTTTTTGTAACTCATTTTTATTGGTCATGCTTCCTGTAAGTGCCTGTAACTCCAAGTCCGTTGAAGACATACTTAAGAGACTTTGTTCTTGCAAAGCCCCATTGTTATCAAACCCATTCTTATCAGGGCTCTGAGTTATGTTGTTGTTCCTATCTGTATCTGGCAGATTGGATTCTGATTTAACTGGGATAGAGACCAAACAAAATATAGTTTCATTCATTTTTTTCTTTGAACTCTTTTTGCTCTGCATCCCAGTTCCAGGTTCAAACTTTTTCACTTTTGTAACAGTCTCACAGGTGTTGTCCATATGTGAATTTCTTACAGAAAGTTTGCCTTTCGTGTACTCTGTGCTGGCTTCGTTACGGGGGCTGTGATTAGTTGCACTACAATTGTCTCTTTGGTCCAGCAAGGCACAATTTTCCTGATCTCGGATGGATGGTGCCAACCATCTGTTGCTATGGGTGGAGCTGTCGGAAGTTCTTTCCCCCTTTGCAGAACTGGACAAGTTTGATGCATCCACAAAGGCACTGTTGTACTGTACTTCAAGATTTCTCTCTTGCAAAGCACCGGAACTGAGACTACATGCATTTTCAGTGTATTTAGAGTTGCCCTGCAGACCTTCCAGTGGTGCAATTTTAATATGTCGTATCCGAGGGTCATCAAAGGGAATATACTGAACAGAACGCAGGTGGTCAGCAGGGCGCCTTGCATGGCTTTGCTTCCCATGAGGAAAATGGTTGTCTTTGCAAGGGTCACCCCCCGCTTCAAAAGTATTCATGGCTGGTCGTTGACAGGGGACAACCCGCTCTGCAGGACCTGGAGGATCACTGCTGGCGCACGTGTTGGTGTTAGGCACTTCACTGGGGGAATGTGGGGTCACATTTTGGTGAGGTGGGGATTTGTAAGAAGGAGGAGGTACGTACACTGGGGGCTCCAAACCAGGGTCTGGAATGCAAGCATCTTGCCTTGGCTCATTAACTTTGGCTAAGTAGGAGATGGGTTCGTCTTTCTGGTAGTGGTCCTGAAAACCCGCGGTTTCTGCAGGTGCCCTAGTCTGCCGCTGCATTTCGTAGGATGGAGGCTTGAGAGGTCTCCCATACTTGGGTTTCACCAGGGGAAGGAAATGGCCTCCTGTTCCATGGTGCTTGGCTGGTTCCACACTCAGTCTCTTTGGGGGACAGGAGGGGGTTTTAGTTACGCTGAGCGAGTTGTTACTGTTGGTCAGGGAGGGCATTTCCACGCACCTCATGCTCTCAGGCGACAGGACCCTCGGCAGCGACTGCGATTTCCCCTTGCTGTGGGTGCTGAGTACATTGTCTCCCAGGGTCAGTGAGTACAGCTCTTGAAGCAGCTTCTCCCTGTCACCCTCGGACATTTGCCTCCCTACCTTTTTTGGCTGGTTCCAGCTTTCCACTCCCAGTCTTTGCCATTTGCAGTCACCGGGCACTTCACAGCTCTCCTGCAAGCCGCTTCTTCTGACACACCCTGCGCCTGTCCCCACCTTCAGCTGATTCTCCTTGGGGTGCCGGGGTGCCCCTGGGGCTGCAGCCAGGCCTTTCATTTCCACACCAACTTTCTGGGAATAGCCCAGTAGAACACTGAAGTCCTGTCCTCGTCTTCTCCAGTAGGCGAGATCTTTATCAGTCTTAGGCTGGGAAGACCATGCTAAATGAGGCCTGTCATAAGCCCTGAAAAAAGAAACGCGGTGTCAGAGGCAGTGAGCACAGGTGCCTGTTCTTTCTCACATGGGTAAGGCCATTAGGAGGTCAAACGATGCATTATGCCAATGGGGTTTGTGTAATGTATTTGCAACCAGATGACTACGATTTTAATGAGAGGAATTAAAAGTCAGTCATTAACATAAGTAAAGGGAGGGACAGAAGCTCTTTGACTTGTTAGCTATGCAAAGCTGTTAGAAAGAGAGACAAATGCACACAGTTACCTGCTGTGCAAACATGCACAGCCCTCCTTGATGGACACAAGAAAATTCCCTGTCCACAGCAAGGGGCTCAGAACTAGATGATTTTGAAGGTCCCTTTCAACCCAGGCCATTCTCCGATTCTAAGAGAGCATTCTAAAACCAGAAGTGACTGTCTCAAACTTACTTCTACACCCTGCTAAATCTACAGATGTCAAGGAGACTACTGTGGTTTTCAGGTTTAGTAGGATTCCAAGAAGCAGAGGTAAGGAGAACAGGTAGATGGCTACTTCGTAAGATTTCATAAGATATATTCTGTAAGAAACATGATTTGCATCCTAGTACAAGTGCTGAAATTAAACATGTCAGTTCCAGAATTGATTCTTGTTCATCTTTCTGGGGAACAAATTTCTCCAGGGTGCTTTGGATTAAATGACACATGTCACAACAATGGTGATGTATCAACACAGTTCTGATTAAGATGGAACCAATATTTAAAATGTAAAATACTTAAAAAGAAGTATAAAATTCTTAAATAAAAGAGGGATTAACTCCAGCAATCTATTAGTGAAATATGAAAGACATTAGACACTTCACTGCAGATTAGAAATTCAAAACACAGATTTACATAAACAGAATAGGTTCTTTGTGTGTTCTGAACACGGTGTAAACTGTTTTATACATTACTGCAGAACAAAATTGGTACCCTTCTATATAAATAATTAATTTTCTACTTGAATTGCATTCTGCTATTCTTGTACCCAAGGTGTCCAACAATATAACTGCCTTTACACTATGTGGCTGCCACCAGCATAAGACTGGAAAGAAAAATCAAAATTGACAGAAATAGGACAAGTATGTAGATAGAACCCAAGAATTTCCTTCTCTTCCCTCCACCCCAAGGTATATAAACAGTGTCATCTGGCTCTTTTTTACTAAAAAC
The DNA here is from genome assembly GCA_013400975.1 of Atrichornis clamosus. NCBI lineage: Eukaryota > Metazoa > Chordata > Aves > Passeriformes > Menuridae > Atrichornis > Atrichornis clamosus. The sequence continues at coordinate 89,471 of WBMZ01004925.1, forward strand.
AATGATCCATTTAAATAGGAGTTTGTCAGGACATAATACAAGTCAAAATTCAGAATGAAAATTAAGCTATTCAGATCCACGGCAATTTTCTTTTATGTATATTAACTTCATCCTATGAGTCTAAAAGTGTAAAAACCAAACTGGGATAAGGAGCATCTTGTTCATATTAATTCAATTGGATTAAGACTGAATATCTGAACAAAATGTTCTGCCTCCAAAGCACGAAATACAGTTCGACTGCTGAACCCCAAGAAGGAACAGACATCTTCATTTACCAGTGAGATGTAACAGGACACCTCCTATATCAGAATCTGATTGCAGTAACAACCAACATTTCCATGTGGAAACATACAGCTTAACAAATGGTGCCTTCTACTTTTCATCTCATCCCCATATTGCTGTGGCACCATTTGTATCTATGTTGACAAAATTAGGTGAGAAACAGAGTCCAGCAAGAGTCAGGAGGGAATGGACAGGTTGTTCTTTCTGTTTGATTTTATCCGTCATCGTAAAAGGGTCTACAGAAGTTGCAGGAAGTACAGTCATAGATTCCAAGATCAGAAGAGACCATTACGATTATTTAGTTTGACATCTCGCTCAGCACAGGCCATCAGACTTCTTTGAAATGATTCCTGCTTAAGTGGTAGCATCTCTTAGAAAAACATCTAAAAACCCTGATTTTAGAATTTCCAGAGATGTTTTTGCGAAGTTTAATTCACCGTTAAAAAAAAAAAACACAAAGTAAACACAAATTCTTATCAACAGAAAGGTTGCTCCTCCATTTATTAAAAGCTGTTTTAAAGATTAATTTATTTTTAAAGGTTAGTAACTAGGCTCCAGTAATGAACTTCAGAATGTGATACAAACCACCATGTAACCTGTACTATGTCATCTTTGCAACATGAGTGTAGAAAAGACATTTAGAAGGAGGCATTTAGAGCATTTTAAACCTGATCCTTTCTAAGATCTACTCACAGGACAGACAGTATGAGTCCCTCTACCTCCTGGCTAAGGCACTACAAGCGGTTACACAGACAGCCTCTACCAGCGGCCCCGTAAACCTCTGAAGAAGACGACACTGCACTTTGCAGTGGGAAGAGAATGCTCCGAGGACCCTCCAGTTTAGCTCCATCCTGAAGTGTCCTGTGCTCCCAGTGATGGAGAGCAGCTCCTGCACACCCGCACGCAGGCATGGCAGGTAGGAAGGAGGCAGTGGGGCAGCACAATGCAACCACACCGCTTGTAGCCACAACTACAGCAGACAGGGCCTCCTTCCAGGACATGTGGCACTTCTGGGTCTTGCAGTCAAGGAAGTGCTGGAAGGGGAAGCTTCCAAGTTCAAAATGCAGTCATGGTGCAGTCTTTGTGTCCATGACATATCACCAAAGAGGAGACTGCCCAGCCTCTCTGTGCAGCCCCTTGTCTCTGGCTGTGTCACTACACAGTTCTGTCTCTCTCCCTGATGTGCTGGTACTGACGCACAAAGAAATGCACACCCGGACACAGCAGCCTGCAAGAACCTCACAGCTGGGAGAGGTGCCAAGGATAGAGCAGTCCCCACGGGACCAACTGTGCAGATTTGAGTGCTGGGGACAGAGTGGTCCCGTGGGACCAAGGAGGTGGATTTTAACATTATGAATCCTTTTCTAATAGACCTCCTGCTAACATTTATTAGTATTACATTTACTGCCATAAAGTGCTTTGAATTGATTCTATATAAAATTAATCTAATTAAAACTGTTTTAAACCCCCAAACTATTTCTAGCTTTCAATGAATTGTAGGCATTTACAAGAAACGAGGCCATCAGTCCACCCTGCCCTGACTGCATGACAACGTTTCACTCAGCTGTCTTGCTCAGAGCAGTGGGTTGAAGCTGCCCATTTCCCTTAGGGTGACAGTGGATCTGCAGGACCTCACCTGACACAGATAATGGGGACAAAAGTGAAGGAGTGTGGCACAGGCTGCAGAGTTCAAACCCTGCGGAATGAGGCCACTGCAGGGCTAAGTAGGGAGTGTCTGTCCCTGTTGCTGGCTGCCAGCATGCAAGCAGTAGGTGCTGAGTACCCAGTAGCTCACCCTCTCAGTGAGCGGCAGGCACTGGCACAGATTTCGTTACCCACCAAGAGGCCCTGTTAAGAAAGTCAGCAAGGTGGAAAAATTTTCAGAGGGCTGTTCTGGACACTGGCAGCTTCTGTTCTATTTTGAGATCCTATCCTCATATACACTCTTCCAAGAGCCAGCACTGGAAAGCACCAGTATACTTTACTAATTGTTCCAGCAGGTGATCTCATTAATGATGTTATCTATTTATTGCTAAATTTGCTAGCTACCAACATAGTTCCTCCCACACAAACAGCTAAGCAAAGTGCCTCTTCTCTCCACTTAGAAGAGAATCAGGAGGGAGTTACTCTGCTGCGGACCCTCTCATCCATACCCATAAGGTCAACTTTCCCATTTTCTTTGACTTGTTTCCTCTTCCAAACCTTTACCGTGTGGGCTCTGAATGCTCAGTTAAGCAAGGACAGCCAGGACAGCCGTCCCACCATCTTCTCCCTCACACTTTGCCTGAAGAACAACAGGATAGAGCCAAGCACCACTTCCCCACTCCACCAGGGCGTCACTGCCCCCTCGGAAGCAGCAGGAGCAGTGGGTGGTGTGAGGGGTCCACATGCAGTTGCTATGAAGCCTCTCCCCTCCTCAGCAAGGTCTGATCAGCAGAACAGCCTTAATAAGCAGAGACAACAGCATCATCCCCTGCCATCACAAAACACCTTGAGCCCTGCAAACCCGCCTGCAGAGACAGCCACGAGGCTGGCAACATCACTCACTTCTGTGGTGTATGGGATGTGATTAGCTCTTCCACATCATGCAAGAGTATTGTGTAGGTAATCCCTGGATGAGGAGCCTAAGCCATGCTCCGAGTTGTTGTGGAGCTGGTCACTGTCTGTGAAGGATACACACTGCCTGTCCAGGCCCTCTCCTGCTCTGTGTTGACTGGGAAGGCAGCACCAGGAAATGGCTGCAGGAAGCCTGCAATGCTCAAAGAGTATCTTGCTGGGTGGTCGTCCCCTCTTCAGGCACAAACTGTCCCCAGGTCTCTGCAGTGAGCCGTATTTTCCCAGCCTGGGAAAGGGAAGCCAATTTCCCGTAACAGTCCAGAAGCCAGGCAGCAATATCCAAATATCCAGTGGAATTCTCCATGGCCCACCTGTCACAGGCCCAAGCACTCCAAACTGAGCCATCACAGGTATCTTCTCTTCAGTTTTAGAGCAGCTCACACTCACACGGCAGCCCCGTGACTCCGGAGTGGGTCTGGAGAGGGACTGTCACCTGGGGCTCAGGAGCTGACACACAGGTGCTGCAGTGCTGCAGCTGCAGTTTCCCTGGATCTGGCCCAGAGAGCTCCCTCCTCCCTTCCTGGACCAGCCCGGCCGCAGCTGTGTCACGCTCCACACCGGAGGCATTCCACACTCCCAGGCACGGCAAGGAAGGGAAGGTTGATACAAAAGTTTTCCCAGCTGCAAGTGCCTCGTGAGAGCTCCCAGTAGGCTCACTGGGAATCAGCGTCTGCTGTAACAATAATAGCAAGAAAATATTTCTATTTTTATGGAAGTGTGAAAAAGCCATTTCCAGGGCTGTGCTCCCTATTTTATGTGGAAAAGCCACTTTTAAAGACCAGGATATAATATTTAACTATGCTGCAGACTGGCAGGTCCCACCCCTTGCATTTTGAGATGTTAGAAAGAGATGCTTAAACTGTCAGAGAGCATTATTTTGTGTTTAGCCAAGGCCAGCAATTATAGATACCGCTGCCATATCTGAGATGTGGGGCAGATGTGTGAGCCGCCGCAGACGCACTCAGAGGAGCGGGAGGTTGGGAGGCAGCAGCCCTCCCCAACCCCTGTGCATCCACACAGGCTCTGACTAAGGGGTGCGGGAGCAGCAGTGCCATGGCAGCTTCCAGCCTTGCACAGCCGTATCTTCTTCACACCAATTTTTCTCTGCAAACTCAGCACTGACTTCCTCAAATCACTGCATGCTCTCTTCTTCTGCTTCAAAACCTTTTTCCCTTTCACTCTTTTTCAATATCTTTCCTCACTTTTTTTTGCCATCCAGTTCACTTCATCCAGAACATACCAGGAAGGATCCTCCCTATTACCTTTAAATCTGTGTTCTGTCCTTCCTTCTCTAGAACTGATGGTTCCACCTGGAGACCTTCACTGTAACTGGGACTTGCTGTCCTATTACTGCTTTACAGGGCTCCCATCTCTTCCTGCCCATTATCCTAGCTGGCAACCAGCAGCCATTCCTGCTCCAGGCAAACAGACTTGAAAGGGGAAGAGACACGAAGGGAAAGAGCAGACAAGCCCAGCAGTGAGGGGACACATGGCTTTGCCACATGTTACTGAAGGTCTTTTTAAGAGGACAAGCTCCCAAGGCGACAGTGTTTAGCCCTGCTTTCAGTTTCAAGCCCACTCGGCAGGAGGAAGGGGCTTTTCCTTGTAAACCATCGTCATACTTGGGCTGGCTTCCAGTCCTGCTCGAGCCCCTTTCCTTTGTTCGTCTGCAGCACTCAAATAGCTGCCGAACAATGGCCGAGCGTCGGTGTGTACACACAGCTCTTCCTGCCCAGCCGGCCCGGCCCCGGCGTGCACGTACTCGGCGTTGAGCAAGCCACAGTTGTACAAGCACGTCTTATGGAGTGACGACAAGAGCTTCCACTGGCTTGGAGCTGGTTTAAAAAAGAAGAGCACAGGCACCTTCTCATGCTTACTTCACGAGAGCGGCCCAGGAAAACAAGGAAGTCCTCAGCGCATGTGGGAACACCTACCAAGAGCTGCACATGGCTAAATCCACAGCAAAAGCTTGGGGTGTGTGTGGCAGAAGAAGCTGGGTTCTGTTTTTTAAGAGTGAAGAAAAGGAAGAGCTTTTCCCCCTTTTATTCCCCGGTATTAGGACTGCGCTTTCCTAAGTCCATCAGAAAGGTCTTTCTGATACAGACCACATTAGTAAAACAAATTTTCCCACACTCAGTCACTTCCCACTATCCCAGTATTCCCAAAGGCCTTTCGCTAGCAGAAGGTGAATGGATGTGTCACTGCTTCATGTCGATATCCATAGAATGGAAATGGTCACTAGGATGGGAGCAGGAAATATTCACAGGAAGATGGTGTTAAGGGTTAGAGTCATGATTAGTTATCTGTCAAGACCAAAAGAAAGAGAAAGCAAAGCCATGGCATGATGCTGAAACTTACCCCCCTTCTGAAGTATGAAAAGTGGACAAACCCTGAAGGTCATGGTGGTAACCAGGACCCGCTTGCCTCCCTTGGCTCCCATGGCTGCTTTCAGTGCTGCTCGAGCTGGTTTTCACCAGAGGTTTCTTGCTGTAGGCCCCAGCTCTGGATTCTGCTTCAATTCCGTTCAGTGTTGTTCTCTGAGCAGATCTGTTCCCTGTGATTTCATGCCGATATCCATCATACCTGTTCTCGTATGAAACAGGGGGATTTTTTGACAATTTGTATCCATGAGAAATCAGCAGGTCCTCGACACTGAACATGTTGTGCTGGTTTCACTCACAGTTGTGCCATCAGAAAGCTCTTTCCAGCTGGACCCATCACTAGAAAACAAAACAAAAAACAAGCAGAAGGCCACTTTAAACAAGAAAAGATATCTTTGATCAGCTGGTAGGCTACTGAAGCTAAAAGTCTCATCCCCTGGACTCAGTTTTCCACCCTCTTAATAAAATAGATGAAGCAAAGTGCATGCAGATGCTGATGAATCATGTGCTGACCTTCCCTAGACAATACACCTCCCTGCACTCAGCCAAGCAGCAGATGCTGCGCTGCTGCTGCTGACTCAGTCCCTTTCACTCAAGAATTCACTGGTGATTGCAGCTTTCAGATTTCACTAATGTGATCTCAAAAAATACACAACTTTGCACTGGAGGTAAGCCCACAACTTGAGCAGGCATTTCCTCAGAAAACTATTTTTCTCCAGTCATGGAGAGTTGTGCTCTGTTGCTCAGGAGGAGGGGGCAGATTACCAGGCAATATGCCTCTCCCTACAGCTCTGCATATTCCAATTAAAAAAAAAAAATCACAAGAACAAGGACAAAATATGCATAAGAACAAAAACGAATTATGCAACCACATGAGAAACCCAGCTAATATCATGCAATACCCCAGCTAAAGTCCTTTTTACAGCTTACTTTCTTTTCTCCCTGCATTGGCCTGCTGCAATCCTCAGATAGAAAAACACAAAACCTAAGATTTCAAGTATGCTGTTTTTACAGCGCACTTCCACTCCATAAGGTAACTGGAAACAACGTTTCCAGTCGCTTCTACAAGTGACAGCCCTCAATTCTGCACTGACTAGAGCAAAGATCCAGCAGACTGAATTAGTTGGCTCAAAACAATCTCTATTGTCTATACCACTCTCACAGTTTATTATTACAATTATAGAATACCCATTCTTCCATAGTTTGAAAATGAGTGGTAGGTAATGTACTGTTCTGTAGGTTGTGCAAAACAATGAACCCATTCTGATACATTCTACCCTGTTTGAACTCTGTTACCATAAGAAAGAAATTTTTAAAAGGTGAATAAGGAGGTAAAACACACAAGTAAATTTGTTATGTAAAATATAAAACACAAGATGAGGTTCCCTGCATGCAGAGTTCATTTAACACGCCTAGTGAGTATTGTGTGTCCTTAGCAGTAGCACCTGAGGATCATGAGCCCAGCACTGGCAGCTGCTCAAAAGGAGATTGTCTCTGCAAAGACCATGACAAGCAAGTGCATTCTATACACTGCTCTTCCTGGGCACAAAGAAAGGGAAAAATCTGTTCACTACCGTTAACAAGGATTTACTTGAAATGGGGCAACTACTGAGATGGCTGCTGCGTGTTTATCAGTACTAAATCTCTCAGGCTACATATACACAGAAATGGATGGGTTGGCTTACCATACAAACCAGTCTGTGCAGGAGCACTCCATGTATTATGCCCACTTTTTGCCAATCCAGCGCCCCATCCGTTTTCTGTCCCGCCTCGTCTGCTGGATGCTGCGCAGGCTGCGGAGCCGGTCTGGCCAGCCGCTCTGGGCCAGCCTGGTGTGCAGCTCCCAGGCATGCAGGGACCCTCCAGCTGCCTCTGCGCTGTGCTGCCCACAGTGGCCACAGCACTCGCCCAAGGAGAGCTCACAGCGTGGAAAAACAGGCACAATTTTTATGCAGAGCCACTATTTAACTTGGAACGCTGCAGACATGGCTTTCCAGCCTGAGAGCCTGCTGAACACTTGAACCAGTTTGTCTCCAGAGCTTAATGAATCTCTTCCCTTTTCACACATGTAACACTACATGCCCTTTAAAAAACAGAGAAATAAAGCTCTGTGCTGAAGATATTTTAGGATTAGCCCTTGCTAGAACAGGACTCCAAATTCCCCAGTAAGAGCTCTGAGTAGGTGAGCTAGCAGTAAGTACAAGCAAGCAGAAAGCAGGGAGGAGTGGGACCCTTCTCTCATGGAAGGAAGGTAAGGCTTTGTGGGTTATTTTTGAATGCTGACCTAAAAAGCTGATTTTCCATCCACCCCCTGCCCAGACTGTGCAAGGAGCCAGGTAGGAGCAGAGCAAAGGGAACAGCTGGCTGCTAGAGCTGTTCAGCTTCTAACGAGAGAAAGATCCAATGTGACTTCCATAAACAGCAGAAAGCCCATCGAAGCGCTCACAGGTGCAAGGAAGAAATGTGCTTTTCCTGCTATTATCAGGCTGGCTTGGAGCAGAGCTTAACCCCCTCTCTGCCACCCACTGCAGCCACGGTACCCTCAGAGAAGCAAACGTGAGTGGCTGAGAAACCTCCAGCCCATGGGGTTTACTCCTCCTCTTGGCACCAGTGGCGAAGAGCAACAAGTGGAAGTGTGCCACTCCTCCTGCTCTGCAAACTTACCATGTGCAGAAGGGAAAACCCCACGGGGCTACGGGTGGTGGGGAGGCCCATGTGCAAGAAGGATGTGCCCATCACAACACCGCAGTGGGAACAGTCAAGGTGGAGAACCCTGCACCCTCTGCCTGCCACGATGCCCTCAGTAGCAACCCCTTGGTGAGCTCTACCCAGACCCATCCCATGTAGAAATGCTCCACGCCCACGGCACAAGCTCCAAGGAGCCAGCAGCAGTGGTGACAGGTGGCTGCTAGCTGGGACACTGTCAGGACACAGCCTTGAAGGGCTGTGCAGAAGTCATGGGGAAGTGGCATCTCCTGCATTAGACCCGGCCAGGTGCAAGGAAGCAGGAGGTCCTGCCTTATCAAAGCTTGCAGGACATCAACCTTGCATGTCAGCACCCAACATCTGCAAGGATGCTGGCCAGCTTTCCAAACCTGGATAGAGTTCTGGTACACTCACCCCACCCTCCCTTAGATAAATAAATCTAAAAACTAAAATCAAAGGAGCTGGATTGGTAGGAGTAACAAAACCATTGCGGCAGCCTTGTCATGTAAATAATCTGTCAGACTGGACCAGAGAGCAAAGGCTGTGCAGAACTTCTAATTTGAGGGAAGATCAACAACTCTGGAAAACAGTTTGTTTTTCCAGCCCTCATTTGTTTTGTTTGCCAATGACATCAGTGCTTTCTGATAGGGTTTGCTTCCTGAGGATGCCTGCTATCTTGCCAGCGTTTCCGACTTGTCCTCAGCAGCCGGTACAACTCTGCATTACATTGGAAACAAGGGCCAAGCTTTTCTCTGGAAACTTCTCAGCAGCACTCTCAGATGCAAAGAAACAAGAGTGAACGGCGGAAATCAGCATCAGCCCCCGTGTAGACAGACACAATGGAGACCTGCAGCCTGGGCAGGAGGGACACAATGGGACCACCAGATGGAAACGTCATCAGAGCACCTCGTCTCGGGGTGCTCTGTCCAAGACTGTAGATCTCATCATGGGCCCTGAGAACAGCCCAAAGCACTCCTGAAAAACAACCTGAAGAAATCTGGTGCTAGAGTTTCCTCTGAGCTGTTTCTGGAGCTCATTCTCAGTGGGGGAAACACACTGGGTTTCTATTTATGATCTGCCTTTGTAGTTTTTTTTCAGTGGCAGGGGTTCCCAAGCCTTATTATCCTGGGGGGGTAGCACCACCCTCTGTACAATGACCAGTACCAGTGATGATGAATGCCAACACCGGCAGCAGTGGCAAAAGCAGGTCTTACCTACATGTTCTGAAATGACTCGCATGGTGTTGAATTCTCCCTTCAAGGTGTTCTGAGCAGCCCCTCAACAGGCTCCTTCCTTTAGCCCAAGTTCCAGAGAGCATCCTGGCACAGCAGCCACATATTGGGTGGGAGACCAGGAGTGACAGAGGATTTGGCCCTGGCTGCCCTCTGTAACATCTCTCCTGTCCTCTGCTACTTGAAATGAAAAGGAAGGTGGCAATCCCGTAACTGGCTCAATACAACACCTGAAGCCCTTCTTGCGCATGATTTGCCCCACCCACCTCTACAGAACTATTTATAACAATATTGTAAGTGATTTTGTACAACTTTAAAGAAAAGAAAACATCGAAGGAATGTGATTCATACTGCAAAATGAAGCATACAGCATCAAGAATTGCCAAAATCAAGGCACCCTGCATGGGCACACAATTTGCTGCAGTCTGTAATTACATCACTTGAGGCTACAGAATTCTGCAGGACTCCTGCTTTGGTTGACATGCAGGCTGGGTGATGCTGGTCTTCCTGGGCTCTATCTACAGCAGCTATTCAAAGACTGTTCTGAAGACAAGAGTTACTAACAGGCATCTGAATTACAAAGCGTATTATCTAGATGGGTCATGCATTAAACTAGCTTATCTTCACTCACGTCTGGGTGACATTATTCTCATTTCATATCAGACATGTGCCAGGCAGAAGTATTTATGCAGACAGACTAAAGTGAAAACAACCCTCTCCGCTCTAGGTACCCAGTCTGAAGTGCTTACCCAATTTTTTGACAGACTTAGCTTTAAAAGTGAACTAGGCACATTCAAAGCAACTGTTGCAAGAACCTAGTGCCTCTGCACATCAACCCAAATGTGGCAAAAAGCTGTCTGTACAACGAAGACATGGGATGAGCCAAAAAAATTGGTTGCAGTAATTTGTGTACTGTGCTTTCCTCCATTTCTCTGCCCATCTAACCCAACACCAACACTTTGTTCAGGAAGCCCCATATCCCCCCCACCCTTGTTAACTCCTCACCACCATAGACACCAGTGCCTTTATTTCCCCCTTCTTCTCATACCCACCTGTCCTTTCTCCCACCAGCCTCCCTGCTGCTTCCCTGCCTTCCTGGTCCCACCAGTTCAGTCACTTTTCCCACACAGCCCACCACTGTGCTAGCCAGCCCATCCTGCCCTCCTGCACCCCTTACAGCGTCTGCCGGCCAGTCCTCAGCTTGCTGCCATCACGCCAATTTCTTCTTTCCCCTCCTGATGAACGCCTTCTGTCCTGTCTACATTTCCAGCAGAAGCACCTCTGTGCCCGCTCTCTGCTCCCAGATCCGAGATCCCATCTCACCTGAACCTGGAAGAGGCAGGAGCCATTACGACAGGGATGATCCCACTCCAGCAGCACAGCCCTGCAGGGGCTATGCAGGCATGCTCTGCTGGCACATTCCTTGGAGCAGTTAGGGCATGAGCACCATCCCTGTGCAGGGCTGGGTCACGAGTGGGCTGCTCAGCACCAGAGGCTGGGGGGTGCTGATGGACAGGAGAGAAAAGTCTTCAGGAAAAGAAATAGCTCAAAACAAAGATGAGTCTGCCAAGAACACACGCAGATGTCTCCAAGCCTTGTCACCACAGATCCTGCCCCTGAACATGATGGCACCACAGCTCTCAATCAAAAAGCTGGAGGATTTATTTTCTTTCCCCTTTGTAATGTGGGCAGAACAACATTCCTTCTCTCCTCCTGCCTAGTTTTTCTTGGAAATGGTTGAATTGGTTTAGCTGGCAATATTAAAATAAACTTAGCCTGAGAGAAAGACACAACCTGAAAGTCTCAGATCAAGTGATAAAAGCCTGACAGACTACAGCAATGGAAAACAGGTTCTTACAGTAGTTTTAATACTAGATGGTGCTTCTTGCTCCATCTAAATATAACCCTGAGCTACATCCCAGGAGAATATCTAAGACTTTGGACATTTTAATTGCTCCTGTTTTCTTACTCTGGTTTTGCATGTGTGCTTATAAAACAGCCTATCAGAAGCACATTAAAAAGGGCTTTTCCCTTGTTAATTTAATCTTTTTGGGGACAATAGAGTCAGATGGGACTATAACCAGCAGGCTGCTGTGCATGCAGCTGCCCTGGAGTGCCGTGCCCTGCCCTCCGTCACAGAAACAACCACCACCACATCCACTGACTTGCAGACACACACTCCATCGGGAAAGATAAAATTCTTCTTGAAGAGCTTTCAACAATAATGTTCACTATAATCAAATGTTAGATATTTAATGCAAAGATGTTCTTGAACACAGGAGAAAGAGATTAGAGAATATTAATGCAAGTTGGATATATTCAGCTCAGTGGGGCTTAATTAAGTGTAGGCTAGGAGTAAAGAAGGAGTAGGGAACTAGTCAGGGCTGCCTCCAAGCCATGAGTAAATACCTTCTAGAAATTCTCAAAGGATGAGTGAAGAGCAAACACATTACCTAACTTCAAACAAAAGGGGGAAGGAGACAGATCTGGGGTATCATAAACCAAACAACCTTGCTTTGATATCAAATCAGACAAATTATTATTCAATCCACTTGTAAATACTTATAACAAGTGTTGATTCATCGTGGAGCAGAAGGGAGCCAGTGTGCCATCCAAGGAGAGTTGCTATCTCCCTGCTTGCTGCCTTGCACTGCAGCTGCATCCACTCCCACATGATAAAGTCATGAGAAAACAGAAAATACAGACTTGTCAAGAACAAATTAAGTCTAATCTATTTAATTTTCTTCTTTGACTGGGAGCTGGGAGCTTAGTGACTAGGGAGGAAAAAACAGTCGAAGACACACGTTGGAATGAGGAAAGCTTTTGATGGATGCATGTGATAGTCCTATATGCAAACCAGGTGAATACAATTGAGATATAATTTACTGTTGGCAGGCGTACAAATGCTTCGATTTTGTACTCAAGGAACAGTAGTAAGTTCAGTGTCAGCCTGAAAAGACACATAAGGGCTGTGCCTGGGGTCTTGCTCTATTTGGTATTTTCATTAATGACTTGTAAATTAGAAGGAAGATTACAATTACAAATCTCTGGGGAATGCTGTGAGCATTTTCAGGGATTACAGTTAGAATAAAATCTTAATAAATTGGAGACCCAGTCTGAAATGAATGAGTGAGATTCAATCCAGGCAGGTGTAAAAAACCATGTTGAAGAAGAAGGATGTAATGCAAAAGTACAAAATGGAGTGGTACAGCAAAACAGTCTCTGGGGCTACAACCATAAAGAGGGAAGGCATAATTTGACTCAATGACCTTAGAGACCTTTTCCAGCCTTAACACTTCTATGATTTCATTATAAGAGCAGTACATGGCTGGGTAGACACAGGTGAATAAGCTTGGAGATATATCAAGAGGAGCATCACACGTCAGCCCTATATCCAGTTTGGGCCCTACCTCAAGCAGGATGCTGCTCCCCGCCACTTGCTCACAGGAATGGTAAATTTAGCCAAGTGTGACCCCTAGAGAAGAAGGTACAAGAAGTGGGCTTGTTAGTTGGAAGAAAAGTGCAGAGAAATGAGGGTGAGAGAATTATTGATGGTAACAAGTTTTAAATATGTCAGGTTGCTAAAAGGCAGTGATAAGCAGTGTACTGCTCCCTGCAGATGTGGATAACCAAGGGGACTGACTTAGGAGGCAGCAAGGGTGATTTAGGTTAGATATTAGGAGGAACTATCTAGTCATAATTATAGTTGTCCACTGTTTATGCTCGGAGGCTCTGAATCTCCATCAATACAGGTTTTCAAGAACAGACTAAAAGAAGATCTATCAGAAGTGGTGCAGATGAAGCAAATCCTGCCGCAGAAGCAAGGGGTTTGGGATGGAAACTAAACTTTTTAATATTCTTCCACTCTCTTCCTCTCCAAAAAGTTATTGTTTTTTGGCATGCCCCACACATTTCCAAGAAAACCAAAACTCTTATGTGCAAATCTCCCAGTCTTACAAAGAGCCACCTCACCTCAAATACAACGTGGCTTCCCCCTCTCCCCCCAGCCTCCCCACTACAACTGTCCTTGCACCCTCCTTTCCTGACATCCTCTGCATTGCAGGGAAGAATGACAGGGGTGCCAAGGGGAAGCAAATCTGGCACAGGGGTAGGAAAAGAAACTTTGCCTCTCCCCCAGGGATGGGTGGGATAGGGAGGCTGAGACACAAAAAACACACTGTGGGTTGAAGCTCCTGAGCAAAGAGGTAGCAGATGAGCTGAATGGAGGCAGCAGAATGAGGTCCTGACCAAAGGACTCTTATCAAATCATGGATATGCACCAGGCAAAGCTTCAAGAAAGTTCCCATTACAGTCAACACTATACTGAAGGCTTCAAAGCCACTAGTGCTAAATGCATAATCTTCTCTGCAGACTACATGGGAGGAAGCCATGCCAAAGTCATTGCTGGAAGATAAGCCAACTTTATGTTGGTTCTGCATGTCTTCCCAGGGCAGCCTCTCCCATTCATCTCAAAGAAATTAAAAAGAAATCTGTGAATTTTTGTGTTTAACTTTCATTACCTGTGGGCAGGAGAGTTCACATTTTTTCTCTAACAGAGATTCACAGACAGTGAAAATTACAGCTCACATCCTCTTTGCATTCTTTGCACAAAAAGACCTCACTGAAATCACAAAGGAACTGTGCCAGAGAACAAATTAATGATACAACGTGTCTCCAATAAAATTAGGAAGTGGTGAGGATGAGAGGAACAAGTCTTGAAGAGTTTATTTAACTCTCAGAAGATAGTTATTCCTGTCTTGTATCTCACTTGCATCAGTGTAGATGCATCTGCAAACCCACCATGGCATGAGAGAGTGCAGAGCATCTCCTGGGGAGACCCTAACGAGTGACGGCTGCTCTCAGGTGCTGCCATTTGCTAGGACGTTTCAGAGTTTGCTTTCTCAGATTCACGAAGAAAAAATGGTAGAGAGATCGATTATAACTTTTTTTTATCTTATGTGGGTGTTTGAGCACTGGGTTCACACCATGCTGAAAAGCATGTTTGACTGTGCATGGGTGGGAGTTGGTATCCGAAATAAGTTAGATTTTTAAATTTGCCATGGACCAATCCAGCCCTGACTGAGCACTGATGCGCTGAGGCTCAGAAGCATCCAAATAGAAGTAAACGCACAACAGGGAGAGAGGATACGTCCAAGCACGCACAGATACCACTGTTTGTATTAGCTGGTTTTCAAAATGTCAACAGCTTGCTTCCACCGATGACAGAGCAGCACATTACCCCACTGAAATTGGTCCAGATTTTTTTCAGAAAAGGAGCAATTGTTAAAGAGCACTCACTGATACTCTGTGCTCCACATATAACCAGTCCTTACACCAATTGGCAGCATATGATGTATTTCCTCAAATGACAGCTTTTGTTTGTCACAACAGGAGAACAAAATAGTACATTTATTAAACAAAGTGTAATTAGTCAACTCTTTCCCTCCCAAAAACTAACTGCAGAAGAGGATATTTTTTAGGACTCAGGCTACTGTTTCCATGCTGTTTACAATTTTGTATGGAGCAATCCACTCTGGTGGAACAAACCACAGGGAATCACATTTGTTGCTCATATCTTAAAATCAAAATATTATGGGCTAATCATCCCACCTAAAATACCTATGGGCAAAGTGCTAATAAGCAACTCCCACACTAGGACTACATGAATAAGTATGATTGTATTTTTTCAATAGAAAGGCTCTCAATCTGTACAAAAGAAAAAAAATGGGGGGAAAAAGGATCCTGATAATAACTGAATTAAATCTTTCAAAGCAAAATTTTTTAACAAGGGATCTATCACATAGCTGAACTTCTTTGAGGTGACAGTGACATGACTTATAGAGCCTGGGCTCTGTGATCAAAAGGATTACACACATTAGCATCCTACTAATCACAGCAGGACAGGCCGGCCCATCAGGCCAGGACTCACGGAGGAGGGATCCATAAACAAACACTTTCTCCCGCTCACAAACGTGGCTGGGAGCAGAGGCGTTCCGAGGTTGGTGTGGTCTTCTCCTCTTTCAAAGAGATAAGGATTGTGTCTTCTGGAGTAAATAAATTCTCAGCGTAGTCTTACACATCTGTTTGTTTACTCATTTTCAGACACTACCGTCCTCTCCCGCGTGTTATCCCTTTTATATTACCCTTGTATGTATACTCAGATGCCCTCTCTTCCGAATTGACCCTCTGCTTCTTCCTGTACTATAGACGCCTTTGATCTTTCTTTCTTGGATCTGTGTGTCCTGCCTGGTAGTCTCAGCAGGATTTCCCCCTGACTCCTTGCTCCACCAGAAAATAAATGCCAAAGTAGCATTTTTATGCATTAGCATAGAAAAAAACCTAGACAGATGCTTGAGAAGGCTACACACAAGAACTGCTGTGCTGCTGAGGCACTGAGTGTGCTGGGCAGGGCTGCCCACCAGTAAGGTAAGCCCAGGCTGGTGAAGGGTGACCCAGTTCCTGGGCACAGAGAAGCCCCCTGGACCAACTAGGTGAGCAGTCAGCATCACAAGGGGGAAGATGGACCATCTTGACATTTCAGAAACAGCTGCTCATTTTCCCCCCTTCATCATGCTCTTAGTGACTTGGAGGGTGCCATCATCACTTTCAAAAAGCAGAATACAGCCTTTAACTTCTTTCCTTTTTTGAACTACCTCAGATTTTTCCCCTTGCCTCACCATTTGAGACAGTGCAAGTTATGGCTGACAAACTCCATTAATATCCTAACTGTAATACTCTTGGGCAGAGAGGCTCCTGCAGCTTTTTGTTCCCTGCAGGCAATGCCAATACCAGAAGAACTGAGGGTTATTTCTAGGTAGATGTGAAAAGATGCCATCAGTTCACACAGAGACCTTAACAATCACATCAAGACTGCTGAAAGGCTGACCAGCCCCTTCCTTCAGGGCTGGAACTGGTGAGTAAGTTTCCCCAGCAAGCCCAAGTCCACTGGCCCTTACAACAAAGCACAATAACAAGGTTGCAGAAAGTAAGATAACCCTCTCTACTCAAGGATTAGAAAACAACATCTGTTAAAAAACAAATAAACGGGTGTAATGGCTTCAGCAAGACACCCAGAGGATTTTAGAGATGCAGCTCGTGGCTTGGTCAACACATTGTGAACAGCAACTTACAAGAGAACAATTGCTTCATACCAAGCTCTCCCACCCCTGAACTCCCTCAAGGTTAATTAGGATGGCCTCTGGCCAAATTAATTAGAAGAGAAGATTTGGGCAGGACTTTGCTATGCACTCGTAACTAGTTCCAAGGTGACCAAGAAGTTCAGAAATGCCTCACCTTCCAAACAGAGCTTGCTTGGCAAAAAACAAGCTCACTTGTGCCATGTTATTCCTCCGACAATCAGGAGAAATACTTAAAAGTTATGTTTCCCTAACTAACAGCTAACACAGAAGAACTTTCTGCATCCTTCCCACTGAACAATATGCCCTTGTTTATTTTGTGTGTGCTTTTTAGGTCATAAGAGGCCAGTGAAATTATGCATCTAAAGAACAATATAGTACTGTAATATGCCAGTTGATACACACAGCCTGGCAGACCCTGAAAGATCTGCTTTTTCCAAGAGCTGGCAAGTACATGTCACAGCATGGAGAAACACTGAAAATCACCATAGGAAGGGAAGATGCAGAACTGTCAAAATGACGACTAAATTGGCATTTTAATTGGTATTCTAATATGCCCTGGTGGGGCAGCTTAGAGACCATCCTGCCTTGAGGGGCACAGCTGTGCCCAGCTCTCTACCCCACAGCAGCAGCCTGCCTCGACTTCTGGCTCCTGCTGCCCTCAGCATCCTTGGAAAAGGGAATAGCCGGCAGGACCACACTTTTATCCTCCAAGTGGTACCACGGTGAGTGGTAACACTGCAACAGCATAGTAGGGTAGGGCAGATCTAGCCTCTGTGATTACAAACCAAGTGCTGGCTCAAATTAAGGCTCTCGCAGTGGCTGCATGTCTGATCTGTAGAACCATTCTCTGTCATTAATCTGATATTCTTCAGTTTGAAGCTGGAAGGTTGCTATTTTCCATGTGTCCATTACCCATAAATAGCAACAGCATTCATGGGCAGAATCGGAACTTCTGAAGTAACAATGAGAAACTGCTTCAGCTCATGCAAAGCAGTGCAGTTGAATACTTTTCAGCAGGACACAATTCTCATTGTCACTAGCCAAGATTTAATGTCTTGACTGTGTGGATCAGACTGACTACTTAGAACAGTTACATCGTGTGTTCACTTAAAGACATGGGTCGGAGTAACTTAATGTGTAGGGTCCAATAAAAAGCCATTATTCTCAACTCTTGAAAAGAAAAAAAAAAAGGTAAAAACCAAAACCCCCCCATCCTCAATAGATGCAAGAGTCCTTTGGCACAGGTCCAGTGGCAGACTAAGGCCAGGATTTGCAATTCTGAGGCAATTATGAAATGACATAACAGCACAGATCTCTTTCTGACAGAACAGCTGGGGTTTTGTCTCCTTTGCTGCAGGACATGGTTTAAAACAACCACCAAAAAGGGAAAAGCCCAGAGACCCGTCTGACTACTGTGTAGATATCGGAGCACAGATAAACAGCAAGAGGGGCGGCACTTGGCGTTTCAGACCCTGGCGGCAGATCCTGTCAGGTCGGTGGGAGCCGGCACCGAGCCGCAGCCGGAGCCCCGGTGCCGGGCGCAGGGGAGCACAGCGAGCGGCGGTGAATGAAGGGAAGCGGCTCCAGCGAGCGGCACTGACCAACTTCCCTGGGACCTCGGCTCAGGGCGAGCTCCCGGGGGAACGTCGGCAGAGAGCCCCGCCAGAGACGGGGGCCACGGAGGAGAGAGAAGAACGAGCAGGTGCAAAGGCTCGGGAACCCGAGGGACGTGCCCCCCACTGCCGCGAATCGCCGCCCGCTCCGGGACACCTCCGAGCACCGCCGTCTTTCGCCTCCCCGCCTCCTCCAGCTGCCCGCCGCCCCCTTCACGACGTGCCGGGACTCACCTCTCCGGGCGGCCGCGCAGGACCCGCGGGTGGCGGCTGGGGCCGCGGCGCTCAG
>WBMZ01004926.1:0-16419 GCA_013400975.1 Atrichornis clamosus
GCCACCGCCGCCGGCTCGCCCAGGAGCCCATCGCCCGCCGCCGCCGGCATGCCCGGCTCTGCCCCTGCCCCTTCCCGGCCCCGAACCCCGGCCCTTTCCCCGGCCGCTGCCCCCGGCCCGCGGGGCGATCACCGAAGTTGCTGCGGGGAAAGCGGCGGCGGCTGCAGCGGAGGGGCCGCGGGGAGGAGCGGGGCGGGCAAGAGGCCGGCACTGGGGCGAGCCGAGGTGCCCCGGGCAGCCGCCCCTCCTCGGAGCCGGCACCTCCCCTCCGGCCCTCCTCCTTCTGCCCCGCTGCCGGCGTGAGGCTGGAGCGGGGAGGAGGGACCGGCGGAGGGAGGGACCGGCGGAGGGAGGGGGATCGGGGCTCATTCAGTTTGAATTGGCGGTAATGTAATCCGCTCGCACGCGGCGGGAGCAGCTGCGATCCAGACCCGGCAGCTGGGGTGATTGCAAACGCGGCTGTCCCCCCTCCCGGCATCCCAAGCCGGGGCTGCAGCGCATCCCTCTCCCGGGAATCAACCCGGGACTCCCGGGCACGGCCGTGACTGGCTCTGCATGTGGCTGTGCTTCACTGCTGCCCGGGAACATCTTTTGTGTTGTTTTTCCCCACCTCCCTTCCCCAGCACGTCCGAGTCCTCCTCGCCGCCGTGTCGGGGAAAGGCGCGATCGCCACCGCCCCTCCCGCTTCTCCGTTCCGCTCCCTCCTCTCTTCCTTCACCGCCCGCTTCTCCATCTTATCCCTCCCTGCACCCGGCTCCTCTCTGCCACGGGCGGCCTCGTCTTCCTCCTCCTTTTCTGCAGCGCCGGGGTCCCGGCTGAGCTCCCCCCATCCCGCTGCCTGCATCCCCCAGATTCCCCCCGCCGGGAGGGAGGAGGCGAGCTGGGCGCCCATCGGCTGCAGGCTGAGGCCATGGGACTGTCATTTCCCGACTGACCTTCCCCACCTCGTGGGCAGGGAGACGGAACGAGTACATTGCCATTGTCGCTGCGCAGCCCCCTCCCACCTAGCTGCGAAACGGGAGCAGAGGAGAGCAGGGATGGGAGCTGAGGCACAGCCGGCAAAGCCACCTTGCCCTGAGTTTCTGACGGTCAGAGATGCTCTGCCCTCCTCTTTATCACTGTCGGTCAGTGATGCTTGCAACCATCCATTCGTGCTGGGGGAGATCTAATGGAACAGTTCATTCATTGAAATGCCTCATAAGGATTTTAATCCCCAACCTATCTTTAGCCAGAAATTCATTAAGGGTCCCTATTTTTCTTGAAGAGTAATCCACGTTTTTTAAGTTTTGCCTGCATGTTTGTGTTAGAGAATACTTTGAAATATAAAAGGAAGCATGTGCACCCTGACACATGTGAGTTGTGTCAGCAAAACCTTCCCTTGAGGTGCAGCTGCACCTGACACCAGCTGCCATCCCATCCCATCCCATCCCATCCCATCCCATCCCATCCCATCCCATCCCATCCCATCCCATGTGGAGCTTCTGTTCCCACCAGAGGGCTGGAGAACACACCTTTCTCTGCTTTTTAAGCTCTTCTTTGACTCCATAAAAACATGAATCTCATTTTACATCACACTGCTGTCCATTCAACTTTGCTTTTGTCTTGACTCCCCTTCCATCACTTGGCTGGGAGGACCTTACGGCTCGGTCCCTGCTGCTGGAGGAGTCTCACTGCATTGCTAATCGGATTTTGGCTGGCACAGGTGTCAATGAGCCATCTGCTCCTTCCACACCACTTTTCCTTGACATCACTGCTTTGATTACACTTCCTGACTTAAGCCAGAGCTGAGCAATGTCCTGGTTTCTCCATGCCGATCGTTAACGGATAACAATTTGTTGTTTCCACTGTGTCAATGCAGGTTTCCCAAGCCACAGCTAATCAGATTAAAACATCCCCAGGCCTGCCTTTGGGCAGAAGGTGGTGGAGGAGGTGAGGAGCTCCGGGCTGCCTGAGCGGGTTGAGGCTCTGAGCTCTGGCACCTTGGGATGACCTGGGGCAGCTCGGGCTGCAGCCGGGGCACAAACACTCACCACCCACCCCCCAGCACCAAGACAAACACTCCTGGTCAGCCCTCCTGCCCCAGCCAGGACAGGAGTCCTGCTGGCCTTCTCCCACGCTTAGGAATAGCCCTTATCCAGAGCCCTCCTCTCCTCAGAGGGGGAAGAAGGCGTCTGTCTGCTGGGAAGAGGAGAGGGAGGGAGTGGGTGCCGGTGCCGCACGGAGGTGGTGGCGGATGGCCCCGTGGGATGGAGGCCCTCACTGCAAGGCAGATTACTGGGAAGGAGAACTGTGGAAGCACACTCACCCTACAGATTTTTGGAGCTCAGCTGGCCACCTTCCACCATCTGACTTTGGGTTCCCTGCATCTCTCCCTGACCTCTCCAAAATGTATTCCCAGCGGCTAACACATTCCCATGGCTGAGAACCCTGGAACTGGCTCCGCACCACCGTGCTCAATTGAAATATGTGTTTTCAGATGAAATTTCAAACAAAACAGAAATCCAACACTGTCCCAGTAGGCAGAAACTGGAGAAGGGAAAGCTTCAAATAATAGTTTGGTTTTAAAATATCCACTCATTGTATGCACTGGGTACATTTACAAGCATTACAGCACACGGCCACCTAAAACAAGAGTCTGCACGTCCTCTGACCTAACGGTGTCCTGGGAGCAGTCTGGTGCCTTGTGGGAAGGAGTTGGGACACAGAACCATGCCCCTGAGGGCAGCTGGGCTGCACTTTGGCAGGACACGTCCCTAACTGCAAAACTAGAGCTGCCCCCCTTCCCTCTCCCTGTGCAATTCCATGGCAGAATGTATGTGCTGCTGTGCTGCGAAAGGGAAACCCACAGTGGGCTGGAAAGGGAATCCAGAATGGGCTGGAAAGGGAATGCAGAACGTTTAAAAGTGCCAGGAAGTTTAGGGGCAGTCCTCTCGTGACTCGGCCACCAGAGAAGTTGCAGTGGGAGGCAGTGCAGGTAACCTTGGACCGCACTGTGCCGTGCAGGTCTCATCTCAGACCAATTACTGCTGACATCAAACCTTTCTGAGCCAGCTGGGACTGCTTCAACTGGCTTCCAGCTAATCCCAATGGTCCGGGAGAGAGCTTCATTGACGTTTTCTCAACGAAAGCTGAAGTGGGAAGGTGCCAGGAGCATCCCTTTGTGACCCAGTCCTTGCACAGGTGAGCATCGTCCTGAGGTGAGCCTGGCTCTGTGTCACAGTTCCTCTGGTCAGCACGACACGTGTGAGGGTTCTAACAACATTGCTGTGTGGGAACAGAGGGAAAAAGGAGCGGGGAAAAGCTGTGCTGCAGACAGTTACATTGGAAGTGTAAAATGCACAGATTGCTTTCGAGTTGGGAAGAGGCACGTCCTGTCTTATTTAAATATGTGCTGAGAGAGTTTGGAGCCAGGCTCTTCCCCTGCCCAAAGGAATATGCCTTCAGAGAGAGAGGCAGGCAGAGCTGGGTGCCTTTGTTTGGGTTCCACTCCACGAACAGAAACATGGTTTGGCCACGGCGAGGATTAAACAGACATTAATGGCATGTTTTCCAGTCAAACACCTGAAAATCAGCCTCTTTTAAAAGCAAAACTGGCAAGAAATGTCCCTTGCAGCAAAGATTAGGGGAGTTCTGAAAGAACCTAGTGAATATTTTTTTTAATTGACTCAACTCGAGGACTTAATGAGTTGACAGTATCCTTTTAGGCAGGCGAGACTGCTGCCTTCTCACGATTTCTGTCCTGTCCAGCTGTGCCCATCAGGGTGCAGTCTGGATGAAAAGGGGATCAAAGGCTGCATTCATTTCTGCCCATGCTTTAATTTAAATTTAACTCCAGTGCACTTTATTTTGAGCTGCAGACTTTCTAGGTAATGACATTTTCTGATTAACTGTTGAAATTACTAATGAATTAAAGGCAGTAGTCTGTCTTCAGGTTGCAAAAGCTGTAATAACAAGCTACCAAAAATAATTTAGAGCTTGATTTACACCCACAAAAGCAAAGAAATTCAGAGTTACCCTGACAGTATTGTCCTTTGCCATCTCCAGCCTTTACAAATACTCCAGTCAAATGTATTATTGGCTTGTGGACTGGGAGTTTTACAGGCTGAGGCCCCTGGGCCCAATCCCCAGTGTCAGGGTCTACCTGGGCTGAATCCTCACTGTGAACGTGGAATTATTCTGCAGGAGAGCAACGAGTACATTCTGTTCTGGTCAAATTAAAGGTGGTAACTCAACATTTCCCTGCCACACCAGCAGGCCTTCGGCAGTCAGTGGTTAACTGCTGACTTCAGTCAGGTCGTAGGAGAAACCCTGACTTAGTGCTGATAGGCTGAAAAAGGAGAAAGTCAGGCTGTTATTGCTTCTGCTTTCCTGGGTGTTTCATCCTGCCTTAAAATAATTAGGGATTTTGCAGGGTTTGGGTTTGGCTTTATTTTTTTGACAGCTGTTTAATTTTGTAATGTTTGGGTTTCAGATATTACAGGGATATCATTTAAAGGAGTTTAAATTAATTTAATGGAGACTTTTTGAAGTGGGACTGTATTTGTATTTGTTCTTAAATGATTTTATAGAGGTTTGCAGAATTTGAATCCCTGAGTGCAGGCAGAGAAGAGCCTGTGTTTGCTGGCACTGCCACAATAACAGGAAGGACCCTAAGCTGCAGCACGGACAGCAGTGAAGAGGACAACCCTTTCCATATGGCAGGGATGTCCAGGATCAGCTGAGGACGTTGTGACATCTGTGTCTGGGTACTGCAGATGCCATTCAGCTGACAGTGACAGGGGCCTTTCTCAGTCCACGTTCTTGTGAGCATTGGGAATGAATGTGTTTCACCTTTCCTTGGCTGCAGCACCTTTTCAGGATCCTGCACTCGAGCATTCATAAGCCCAAAACTTGTCCTTGAACAAACTTTGTCCTCAAAAATATTCAGAATATAGTTATATGTACGTGTGTATATACAAGCAAACTTACCTGAGCAAGCACTGAAAGCACTTGATGACTTGTACAGAAAGGCGCTGGCAGTGGGGTGATCTGGCACTGTCCCTCCAAGCACCAAAACCTCTGCTAGACCTGTGCTCCCAGGAAAATCTCCAGCTTGCTCTCTGCAGCTTCTGTCCTACAGTTCTCTGCAGCCAACACGTAAACTGAGAGCGTGTGAGGGCTTGGAGGTGTCATAAAGCAAATGGAATTTAATATCAAAGTGACTAGCAGGGGGTTGCTGTATTGGTGCTCTTATTCCTTTTCACATTTCATTAATTAAGGAGTTCAATTTCTGAATTTAAATTAAACTGCTGTGAAACCCTCCTTGCAGTGCGTGCTGTGGTATAATTTAGGACCCTGAATTTAAGTTTCATTTACATGTGAGAGAACACAAGAGCATTGTATGTGAAATGCTTTGTATTTTTCAAAAAGCCTTTAGGTATCAGTGATGGATGAGATGTGAAGAACGAGGAAGTCAGAGCTCTGTGAGCCCCTGGAATTAGTGTATCATGCAGGAAAAGGGTGTGAGGTGCTAGGAATGCTGACAGAGCCCCTTGAGTGGCCTCCTTGGGTCAGTCCCTGGCGTTGCTGTGCTCTGAGAGCCATCTAATGCACAATGAGAGCGGAGAAGGGGCTGGAATAGAGCTTCCCATCCCAGCAGGGACTGCTGCTAGGCCAAACACCCCTGCCAGTGCCGTGCCAGACAAGTCCCTGCCACAGCAGCAGCTCAGAGCCAAGACGCCCTCGAAACGTACAGTTGTATCTCCTCACTCTTCTCCTTTTCCTTGGCAGTAGGTCAGGAAATGTCCCAGTGCCTCAGAGCCTCCAGCACTGGTGGCTTTCCAAGGTTTGCTGCAGGCTGAGCCCCCTCAGCTGCGTGCCTGCATCTTTACTAAGGGGGGGTTTCGGTCAAAGAGAGGCAGCTATTTAAAGGCTTCCTTGCAAGAAATATTCCAAACACCTTGTTAAAATGTGACCGAAGCAGTGATTCCCTCCTGAACAAAGGCCTCCACGTTTAGTTTCAGCATGAGAGAATTTTGGATGACTGAGTGAATTGCTGGAAAGCATTTAGACAGCAGGAAAAGGATCAGATTAAAAATCTTTAAATGAATGCAGTCTTGAACTAAGCTATGAAAATTCATCTCCGGGCTTTGCAGCTGAAAACATTCATTTTCCAAGCGTTTTCCTTTGTGTACAGGACAGACCTGCTGCAAGATGATTGCAAGGCTCGTTTACAAATCACAGTTACCTTGCTGCAGTCAGGTCTCTGGATGCACCTTCCCAAGCTGTGGAAACCACATCAAAGATTCAGAGCTGGGAAACCCAGTTATGAAGTGTGCAATTATTTACAGGTGAATACTTTGGCTTATGTTCAGGACCTGCCATAGTCCTGGAACATTTCTATCAAGCTTCAAAGCAAGAGATTCAATTTTAAATTATGAAACCCTGTGAGGGTGGGGAGGCCCTGGCACAGGGTGCCCAGAGCAGCTGTGGCTGCCCCTGGACCCCTGGAAGTGTCCAAGGCCAGGTTGGACAGGGCTTGGAGCAACCTGGGGTAGTGGAAGGTGTCCCTGCCCATGACATTATTCCATACATATTCCAATCACCAGGTATTTCAGCTCCAGGCCAGGCTTGCAAGTTTTTCCTTGGCGTGCTTAAAAGAAGGACTGAATAAAAAAATTAAAAAAAAAAAAGTGTTTATTTGTTACACTGAAATTCTTTCATAGTTAATTAAAGCTTAAAGGCTTTCTGTCACCTGCACCTCTTCTATGTAACAATTCAGTGCTGGTTTATTCCTGAGCATATAATAAGTGCCAGTCTGCTGTCACAGAGGCAGTTGGGACACAATTCCTTTGCAGGATCAGGAACTGGCAGCCTCAGAGAGGTCGCTTCCTCACTCAAGCATGAAGAACCCCCATGGCACAATTACCAAAATCTGAGGGGTTTAATTATTTCAATAAATTTATTTCTCGTAAAATGCCTGTGAGGTGAAATGGTTTTGTTTAGTTTGTTTAACAGCCTGGAGAGACAGACAGGGTTTAAAAACCAGCCACATACCACTTATCATCTCACACAGACTCCCACGGGATGAGTTATCCGTGAGCCTCCCTGCCAGACCCCCAGGCAAAAATCTGAGAAAGCAGATGGGCCCTGCTCTGTGCCCTGGAGGTCACTGGACTGGGCTGCAGGAGGCCGCTGGGAGAAGTAAATTCCTGAGCTGAGGATGTTTCGCAGGGAAAGCAGAGCTTACACTCTCCAGATGTTGCAGTCCAGGGCGTGTCAGCAAAAGCTCTCTGGCTGGTCTCAGCTGTCAAGATAGTGCTCAGAGGAGGGGAAGAGGAAATTCCTGGGGCAGCCTTGGGCCCAGCTACGCTGTTCCACTGGGCCAAAGCGCTGGGCTTGGATCCACAGCATCAGAACTACACAGGAACCAACACCTGGAAACCAACGTGGAATGCGCTGGCTGTGCATTTCATGAGGAATGAATCGATTTTTTGGTCAACTCTACTGTTTTGGTTTTCCTTCCCAAAGCTTGGGATGCTTTGTGCAAAGCCTTCCTCCCCCAGCTCCTTTGCATCCCACCGTGTTTCGGCCCAGGAAAGGTTCCCTCTCCGCACAGCTACACATCCCCCTCAAACCCCTGCTCCTGGCCGGTGTGCTGAGCAGCTCCTCCAGAAGCTGCCCTCAGCTCCCTCCCTCCCCAGGCTCCCTGGGGATACTTGGCCCAAGCCAGTCTATCTCAACCATGCTTGCTGCAGGCTCAGAGGGAGGTTTGCTCCCATTTATTCCCCCTTTTCTTGCTTTTTTGCAGTCTCAGGAGTGTTACCAACAAGCTCAAGCCCCCTGTCACATTTGGTTCAAAGAACACAAAGCAGGAGGAGCTCTGGGACCATTTGCCCAAGACGCCAACTTCCCCCTTCAAAATAAAAGAAACAAGAAAGGAGAAAAAAAATGTTGTTGAAACAATATTTGCCATGAGATGTTGTCGCTCTTTCTCTTACTGGTGCCCTCAGTACAGAGGTGGGTTTGCTGCAGGCACCTGGGCTCTGATCCCAGTGGTGCCAGGGGGGAATTTGCTTCAAACACTCAGGGAGAGAGAGGTTCCAGTCAATACATCCTCGTAAATCCTTCAGTGGAGAACTGGAAGACAGTTCCTGCTTGATCCAAATAAAGTTTTAAAATATTTTACTGGTAGACTTTCTAGAGAAATGGAGAAAAAAAGAAAAAGAAGGAAAATAAAAAAGCCCCAGATAAAAATATAGTTGTGGGTTTGCATATTTACACGATTACAGAATCACTCGAAGACGTGTCTGAATATCAGGTTGATTATTACAAAACCCAGTGGGTTATTCATTTCTGCACCTGTTTCCGTAGCTAACACATACTTTCTCCCTTGAATCAGCACTGATCCACCTGGCTGATGAACACTAAGTACCATGAAACACTTGGCAGGGAAGAGGAATTACTCATGAAAACTCTGGCTTTGACAGCACTTTCAGACCCTGCTACTCCCTGGCTGCTCTGAAATGGCCAAAGGAGATAACGTGACTCAGGCACAGGGTGGGTCTTTCTGCCTATCAAAAATAACATCTTAGTCCACAGCCTAAGGAAAAACGAGATGACCTGAAGAAAAAAAAAGTTGCTAAATGATTGAGTATCCTTCTCATCTATTACTCCTGTAATCCCAGCTGGAAAACTGAGGGACTACAATTCAAGGAGTAAGTTGGTAATCTGAAGAAAATTCAGAAAAGAACTATGACAGTGAAGAAGGACCTAAATAATAAACTTTCCAGTGGAGGAACCTGGTCCTTTTAAGCCTAGCAAAGGGAGGGGGCGACTGCTCCCAATCTGTGTGTCTAAGTATGAGCACAGGCTCGCAGACAAGGCTATAATGAGATCCAGGGCTTGGGAGCTGAACCCAGACAAATTCAAGCTATAAAATAAGACACATATTTTTAACAGTGAGGGTAATTAACCACCACAGCAACCCAAGCGAGGCATTATGGCAAAGTCTCCTTCTTTGGAAGTCTTTAAATCAAAATCAGATGTTTTTTCTAGGAGCCTTTGTATTCCAAGCAGGAAGGAGCCTGGTGCTGGGTGTTGAGCAGGAAGGTGGGCTAGAGGATCACAGTGGCCCATCTGGCAGGACGAACCAGCAACTCAAATTATTCTCTTGGAATAAACAAGATTCTCCAGGGAGAATTAAGAGAAAGTTTTGCCATCAGAATCGGGAGTTATGCTGTTTATAGGGAGAGGCACTATCTTTTATTCAATCAGCTGATACAGTTTGATCAGCTTTCACGAGCTTGTCTGGAGTTTTTTCCAGCTACATCCATTCATCTAATAGAATATTTCATCTCCTGCCAAAGCCACTTCACTTGTGAAAGATGATTGAAGGACTAGTCACAAGCTTGGAATTAGGAAATGCAAAGGGAGAGAGAAGCAGACTTACAATGAAGATGAGAAGAAGCTGAAAAACATGGAAAGATGAAGGACAAATGGGACAAAGTTGAGTTTATGTGATGAATCCAGGGATATAGTTAAATACCTAGGGATTAGGTACACAGTCAAAATTCAGGAATTCCTGGTTTGCTCACTACAAAGGTGTCGAGCCCCTGAGTGCGTGTGGAATTTGGCACAAAATATTTAAAAAGTGACAATGGCACAATTCCTTCCACGCCCGCTCAGCTGGGGTATCTCATTTATGGCAATCAGGAGACCTGACTCTGACGACCTCAAGGCCTTGTTCTCTTCACTTAGAGATGTTTGGTACAGCACTGTGGGGCCTGCCAAATCAGCCAGCCACCCTCGTGGTTGGGTAATTGCAATTTCCCAAATCCTTGGATGCAGGGACTTGTGCAAAACAAACCATGAGGGCTGAGTGGGCCTCAAAGAGAGAAATGATTTACAAAGAGAAAACTCTGGATGGCCCCATGCAACAAAAATCCTATTTTTCCAAGGCAGACCTTTGCTACTTCTGCCAGGAGTTCTGCAAGCCCCTCACACCCATAGCAAAAGGTTTTACTGTGCCAGACAGTCCAAGTGGGTTGTGAAAAACCAATCAGCTCACTGACAGACAGTGGAGATTACGTGGCAAGAAGATTACAGTGAAATACCTTGTTGTTACATGACTGCAGAATTTTGAATCACTTACAGGTATGACAGAAGCACTCCTTTAGTCTGTCCCCTCATCCACTGTAATGCAGGATAAGATATAAGATAGGTGAGAAAAATGGATGTGTACCTTGGAACAAATAGAATAAGTAGGTTTTAAGTGGAGCAAAGCCATGCATAAATATATTTAAAGCATAATATTATAAATCAGTCCATTTTTACAAATGTTTATTTATAGAAGTAACCCTGCTAGTATCACAGGATGGTTTTTATATATAAACATTACTATTGGATGTGCTGAAATGTTTGGACTATCAATAGCTGAGGTTTTATCCAATCAATTAACCAATAGCAACATAGATAAATAAGTCATCCCATTACCAGATTAAAGCCTCATTTCCCCCAAACACAAAAATGTGTGCAAAATGAATAATTACATGAGCTTCATCTTCTAAGTATTCTAAATAAAATGCTAACAAACCTCAGGGTCACTCAAAGCATAATACAAATATCTCCCCAGTCCATGCCAAATGTATCTCATTGCCAGCTGGTTGATTTCCAGTGTTATATCAAAAATACAGGAAAGCTCTAAGATCTTTCTAAAATGTTGCAAATAATTACTTCTGAAGTATGTCTCAAACTCTACATTGAGTAAAATATTGTCCCGGTTTGAGGCTCAACCCAAGACAAATATCTAAATAAAAAATCTTATTTACAAGTGTGTATATTCAACATTAATATATTCCCAACTGTACTTGTGTACTTAAACAAGGTATTTTCCTAGAATCCACTAAAAGCTTACCTATATTTTTGTAATATGACCAGTATTTGTGGATATAGAGTAATTATAAGAAAACAGAATACAGTAATGCACATATTGGGGAAAAAAATCCCCTTCGCAATGTATGTTTCTCATCTCACAAAAATCCCCAGGCATGTCAATGAATTTTAAAAAGCCAACTGAAAATCAAAAAAAGAGTCTGTGACAGAGGCTCTTCTAAGGCAGGTACGAAATTGCCATTAACAATCAATCACGAGTCTGCAGAGGAGCAGGAGAACCTGGAGAAACGCTGCTCTTTGTAACAGGACATGAAAAATTAAAATCTGGAAAAAGCCAAGTGGCTTCTCTGCTTCCGTGAGATGTGGGGATGAGACATGGAACTCGCCTCTTTGAAACATCCCTCTTTTTGCAGTACTCCAGTGTTTCAGACTAGCACACGAACCGACGAACCCATGCCACAACTTGTTTTCTCTCTTTAAGGAAGAGAAGATCCTCACATGCACGGTAATGCTTATTTTGGCAGGGCCTGTTTTACTAATGACTTGCATTTGAAATGACGGGATTTCTACCTTGCTAAAAACAACCCAAACCACAAAACAAACCCAAACTAAAAAAGCCAACCATCCAACCCCAAAGCAGTGAGTTTTGCAAATGAAGCATTTAAGAGTTCATGGTGACTGAAGGCATGAGCAGCAGGAGCACTCCCAGTGCCAGGAGCTGACCCGCGCAGTCGGAACACCCGGAGCACGGGGCTCCCATCTCGCTGCCAGGCACCCACAGCCATCCAAAGGGCTACTGAGACCTGGTTTCCGCCTGGAACAAAATTCCCTGAAGGCATGCACTAGGGAGGACCAGAGCCAAGACCCTGCTCGGGGCCGGGAGCCCTGGCCCTGCCAGCCCTCCCCTGGTGCTCCTCGCAGTCCTTCCTCCTTGCACAGCCCGTGGGCTTTTATCTCCTGCCAGTGGTCAAGTGTTTGATGTCGGCACACAATCACCGCCAGAGGTGTTGTCCAACTGCTTTCCCTTCCCAGACTCCAGCGTTCACACTTCACCAGGCCCAGGAGCCCTTTGGATTCCTTAGGGACTTAGCATTAGAGACTTTCTTTCCAGGACTTGAGGGCAGCCTACAAGAAAGATGGAGAGGGACTACTTACAGGGGCCTGGAGTGACAGGACAAGGGGGAATGAAACCTGCCCTCAAACTGCCAGAGGGCAGGGTTAGATGGGATATTGGGAAGAAATCCTTCCCTGTGAGGGTGGGGAGGCCCTGGCACAGGGTGCCCAGAGCAGCTGTGGCTGCCCCTGGATCCCTGGAAGTGTCCAAGGCCAGGTTGGACGGGGCTTGGAGCAGCCTGGGATAGGGGGAGGTGTCCCTGCCCATAGCAGGGGGTGGGACTGGATGAACTTTATGGTCCCTTCCAACTCAGATCATTCTAGAATTTGGAAGGGGCAAAAAAGATTGGGCTGGGGTTTGATATGGTTTAATTCAGTCTTGAATCACAAAAATGATCATCCTCTGCAAGAATGCTTCTGCACACAATGTAGAAAACAATCTGGTTAGTGGCCATGGTGCAGTCTGCATGTGTGTGGGTGTGTTTATATATATATATATATCTAAAATGATGTTTTTACTAAGAAAATGAAACAGGTTTTCATGTTCTCACACTTGGTTTTCTGTCTGAAACAGGACTTGGGCTGGGGAATTTTAGATGCAAGCTGGCACTCTCCACTACAGGGCTGATTGCTTTTACTGAGAGCACAGCAAAAAGCCTGAAAGTGAATCCTGAACATAAATCAGTGATAGAAAGTGGTACTGGAAAGATGGCTGTGGGCAATGGCAGGTGAAAGGGACAGCAGGTCACGAGGGGCAGTGACTGGGGCTGTTGGAGTAATGGGCTGACACCCCATCAAATCCCTGGCAGACCTTGATCAAAGGTTTATGCAAGGAGCAGGCCAGACAAACCACTCCAGTTCCTTCCCTGATTTAGATGGGCCCTGTGGTCTGCACAAAAATAAACTGCCAGCCTTGGGAAACAGCCCAGGGGAAATGCTGCCACTTCATATCCTCCCCGACAGCCAGTTCAGAGCTCCATCCCTTCGGATCTGGCTCCAGAGGAGCTGTATGCTTGTGACAAGACCAGCTCAGGAAAATGTCCCTGATGTTTGACAGAATTCTACCAGCATGAATTTTAGCAGTTCTCCTTGGGGTGGCTTGTCACAAGTGGGTTGTGCTGGAGAACAGAACAACTCAGACTCTGTGAAGGATATAAACACCATAAGCTGGCGAGGAAGGGCAAGTAGATGTATAAAAATCCAGAGGTGATAAAGCCTTTTTCAGTGGAAAATAATCTTTAGACCAGGCCTCAACATCTCAGAAAAAAAAGTGCCAGAAACTGCCTTTAGATTATTCTCGCTTAAAAAACAAACAAACCCCCATCAACACCCAGGAATTTTGTTTGATGCCCGTCCTCTGCATTCAGGGGCACGTCAGATCCTTCTGACGGAGCAAGGAAACAGAGTTCTTTCGTGAAGCAACAAGTTCCTGGACTTTGTTCTCGAATCTGTGCCCCTCATGTGCTACGAGATCAAAGCGATCTTTTATCCTGTGAATTCGCATTGGCCCGAGGTATTTACTGACACTCTTCAAACACAGCCTCAGGGAAAGCGAGTTGTGTTTGCCCGGTTCAGCCCTCTTAGTGCGGACAGCAGGGCCATCTCCTGGCCACTGCCGGCACTGGGAGAGGAGCAGTAAACTGAAAAAAAAAAATAAAATAAGGTTTGAAATCTAAGGTGTGAAGCCTGTCAGGAATTATTTGCTCCATAATACCTGGAAAGCTTAATAGAAGGCACAAGCAAGGGTTTGAAAACATCAGTACTTCTCGAGAGTACCAAGGAAAAGTTTAATTAACTTAGACCTGATTGTCTCTTGCACAGGATTTCTTTCTCCCACCTCAAGTATAATCCAACTAGAATTTTTTTTTACCAGTGTAATGCAAAACCAAAAATGCTTACAAGTTAATTAGTTACATATTCCTTCTCAGGCTTAAATATTTTGTGTTTACATCCCATAGAAAAGCACAGATAGGACCCAGAATTTTATGGTATCCTGTGACACTGAGCTGCCTTAAACCCCACCTTCTGAAGCAGTGACTGCAGGGTGACTACAAGTTGTTAAAAAACAAATTAAAATCTAATTTTCTCAACAGCGTGAGGAAGAAACACAAAGAAAAGCCAATTTCACAAAGACAGCATTTTCTGTCCCTGCTGTCTGGGGAATTCGATTTTCTTCTTCTAAACAGAAAACAAGAAACATAATTCCTATTCAGCTGGACACAGTTTTCTGCTTCTTCTCACCTTGCTTATGGAGTGGGAAAAAAACCCTTTAAAGTCAAATTTCATCGAATCCAAAATGAAAGACTTTGTTTTAAAATAAATCAGGAAAGGGGGATAACGAACTCGGACCACAAAGTTACCAGGAAGAGACAGAGGTTGTACAGGCAGGGGACAGTTTTACACTTCTGTAAAATATTTTTATTTTTCCTGGCTTACACACTTGCCTAGAAGAGCAGTGGCACTTGGAATGATGGCAGGAACTGCAGGATTTTTTTTTTTCAAATAAACAAGTCATAAAAAATGTCATTTGTGTTTCTCAATTAAAAAAAACCCCAAAACTTTTAATATGACAATGTGAACACATTGTTTACAGTTTTCTTACAAACCCCACCAGGGTTAGGTATCAATCAACAGCAGGTTTAGATATTTAGATAAGTTTAGATATAGATTTATATACAGACAGATTTATATATAAATATATATTAACACCAGGTTTAGATACAGATTTTCAATAAAAAATAACCAAGTACTTTTTTAACACTAAAGCCAAGTCTGCAGTAGTGACAATAAAAGCCTTTAAGTGCTTGGGCTCACTGAAATTCAGCTGAACTTGGATCCCGTGATGTGTAAAATGACGACGACTGCCGAGTTCCAAC
The DNA here is from genome assembly GCA_013400975.1 of Atrichornis clamosus. Lineage (NCBI taxonomy): Eukaryota > Metazoa > Chordata > Aves > Passeriformes > Menuridae > Atrichornis > Atrichornis clamosus. The sequence continues at coordinate 14,862 of WBMZ01004926.1, forward strand.
CGTGAGCAAGAATAGCGGCAAAAGCTCCACACAAAGTTAATTTACCACGTCGGGAACAGCCAAAATAACAACAAACAGACAGTGATAGTAGATAGGGAATATTATTTATTATTTTCTTCCACCACTCCTCTGTAGCTTGGTAGCTTTCTTCAAAAACCGTTAATGACACCTCGGACACGTCCCACAGCATTCCCGAACTTAAAACCTCTGGGATCACAGCACATTCCTGTGGCAAACGCCGATGCCCAGCTCCGTCCTGGGAGCTGCACCGAGTGCTCTCGTGCCCATTAATTAGCGCGAGTGTAGTCACTGCCTAATGAATTTCAGGACACTGCGCTCCCGTTCGTGCCCGTGCGACGGGCGGGCCACCTGCGGGCCACTGCAGCAGGACAACACCGAGTGGGGAGCGCTTCACCGGGGCCGGCCGCCGCCCGCGGGGAGCCGAGCCGAGCCGGCCCCAGCCGAACCCAGCCGAACCGAACCGAGCTCAGCCGAGCCCAGCCGAGATCAGCCGAACCCCACCGAACAACACCGAGCCCAGCCGAGCCCAGACGAACCCAGCCGAAACGAACAGAGCTCAGCCGAACCCAGCCGAGATCAGCCGAATCCTACCGAACAACACCGAGCCCAGCCGAGCTCAGACGAACCCAGACGAACCGAACCGAGCTCAGCCGAGCTCAGCCGAATCTAACCGAACATAACCGAACCCAGCCGAACCGAACCGAGCTCAGCCGAACCCAGCCGAACCTAGCCGAACCGAGCCGAGCTCAGCCGAATCCAGCCGAGCTCAGCAGAGCTCAGCCGAACCCAGACGAAAAGAGCCGNCCGAGACCAGTCCTACCGAACAGCACCGAGCCCAGCCGAGCTCAGACGAACCCAGACGAACCGAACCGAGCTCAGCCGAGCTCAGCCGAATCTAACCGAACATAACCGAACCCAGCCGAACCGAACCGAGCTCAGCCGAACCCAGCCGAACCTAGCCGAACCGAGCCGAGCTCAGCCGAATCCAGCCGAGCTCAGCAGAGCTCAGCCGAACCCAGACGAAAAGAGCCGAACCCAGCCGGGCAGAACCGAGCTCAACCGAACCCAGCCGAGCGGAGCCAGGCCGAGCGGACCTCAGCCGAAAGCAGCCGAACCCAGCCGGGCAGAACCGAGCTCAGCCGAGCCGACTCAGTCGAACCCAGCCGAGCTGTGCCGAACCGAAAGGAGCCGAACGGAGCCGAGCCTAGCCGCAGCACAGCACCACAGCAGCCTGCCGTGAGGGGCCGAACCGCGGCGCCTCTCGGGCGTCTCGGGACGGCGGTGCCCTCCCAGTGGCTGGGGACAGTGGCAGCGGCTGGGGCAGTGGCAGTGACAGCAGCAGAGTGCACTAACAGTGCGGGTGCCGCCATTTGCCCTCCCCCCCCGGCGGCGGGGGCGGTGCCGGCGGTGACATGGCGCTGGCGCGCGCGCCGGGAAAACGGTCACGTGGTGTTCCCTCCTCCCTCCTTCCCAACCTCTCGCGTGGGCCGGGAGGAGGCCCGGGCGATCCCAGCGTGCACTGCGCCTCCCCCCCCCC